>CAJNDS010002500.1:150000-303883 GCA_905221605.1 Symbiodinium natans | reverse complement strand
GGCTATGGGACATGCTGACTGAAGTTGACGAGGCCGCCTGATTGAAAAGGAGACTGTGTACAAGTCTCGAAAAAGCGTCCTAGCAAGAAATGAGCTCCGGGCGGAAGAATGATGTCCTGGTGGTCGATCTTGATCAGGTACCTGGCGGCGGGGCAAGGTGGGTTGGCAGCAACACAAAGCAGGCCTAAAGGGGTCGGGGCACCAGTCGGGCTCGGGGCGACATGGGCCGCGGGGCAGCTGCGCTAAGGCTAAAAATCCGAGGCGGATGTGCTGGAGCCATCGTCGTTCTCCGAAGAAGCTCGGCTCGATGGCATAGGCAGACCGGCTAAGTACCACCTGCAATCGGAGGCCGTCCACCAGTCAATGGCGTGCAGGGCGTGCCGGGAGGCAGGTGAGAGGCAGGCCCACATGTTAGACCCAATGTGGCTCAAGGCGGCGAGGCAGCGCCAATTTACTTGCAGCGGCAGGAGTGCTGACACAGGCAAGCCGTGTAGGGCAAAAAACGTGGGCATGTGTGCGCTGCAGGGGCGTCATGTGCAGAGAGCACTGTCGGCGGCAGTGGGCGTTTTGGTACCGAGTGCAAAAGGTGCGCATGGGCGGTGCAAACTGCAAGTTGACCCCGTGGCGGGGCCCAGCAGGCAACGGCGGCAGAATCTGTGCAGCATTGCTCAGCAGGTGCTGAGGCAGCGGAGCCAGGAGCTAGCTGGGCCGGGCGAACATGGTCGGTCATGATTCGTGCGTGTCAAAACACCTGGGAAAAACAAAACCCAGAGCGAAACGGCGTTTCGGGGTACTTGGCACTTGATCTTACTCCCTCCGAATTTGAGAGTAAACGAATCAGCTACTTCTTTAGACGTGGCCAGAATGTCCGGTCCTTTGAACAAAGACTCTAGCAGATGGTTAGTTAGCCAGTCAATCTCCATGTCCTCCAGGTCATCCGGCTGCATTTCCGGTGACCCAAGTCCGCCTTCCCCCTCATCATCTGTGGGTTCCACGTAAGACGGAATATCATTCAGAGGATCAGGATCATCTGGTACCATTTCTTCATCTTCGTTTTCAAACCCCGGGTCAGGGTCTTCTGACTTCACCGGATCAGGTGGTGGCTCAAACATGATGGGCCTTTCAGGATCCGCTGGGTCTAAAACGAGAGGCTGTGAAGTAAACAGAGCGTGTATGGCCCCTACGTCGTAGACAGGCTCACCTTTCGCTCCTTCTAAGGCCCTACAGACAGGAAAGATATCGATCTCAGTCTGACCCACTGGAACAGCAAAGACACCGCCCCCTCTAGGCTCTTTAGGCCCTAGATACACAGCTTTCACTGTTTTCTTTCCCCTGTACTTCTGTTGATGCGCTTTTGAGCCCCCTACTTTAGCGTAGACAAGACATCCAAACGGCAGGGTCCTCGTACGATGCACAATCTCCTCGTGCAGCCGGTCAATGGGCGTAGTCACGTCCTGGTGACTAAAGCTCCAGAGGTTGTAGCACCTGGCACTGTAAAGGACACAAGCTTGCCAGAGCATTCCTCCCAGCGGAAGCTTCTTGTTCCAGTCTTCCGGCGCGGAATTCCGCGCAACTTCTCTCTCCAAGTCTAACCACACTGCCCAAAACCCCTGCTTCATAGTTTCTACTTGTCTTTCAATAGCGCCTTTTGACTGAGGGCGATACCCGGGCACGACGTCCACAATGACGCCAGAAACAGCTACATCACCTGTACGAGTAGTCAATTTTTCGGCTAAAGACATCAAAGCCGACTCCTGATCACATCTCACTGTTACCATTTTATTCACAAGACCCATTTCGCGAATCACTCGTCCAATGTTGTAAAACAGATCCGGATCATCCAAATTCATGGCCGGGATGACCGTGGTATAGTTTGAAGAACAATGTGCAAGAAGCAGCACACGAAGACGACCGAAGTAGTAGAAATCCATTCCAATCGTCTGGTCCTCGCGTTGCAAACGCCTTCGCAAGCGTCTCGCAGGAACCTTCCCTTTACTCGAGGTGCAGGCCTCACAGTTCACATCATAAGGAAAATGACCTCTGGATCTATGCACTTGCAAAGCCACACTTCGCAGAGGTATCCTATCTGAAACTTCTACAGGTTTAGGTGGTTCAGCACCTTGAGGCTTCGGAAGCGGACTCTCTTTTTCTCCTCTCTCTTCTCTCTCTGAAGAACGTGGCATGTCACTATCGAGTTCTAAGGGCTCAGCTTGCGTCCCCTTACCGGGGAGGGGCAGTCCACGCACAACTCTCAAGTGGCTGTGCTCAGAAGTGGATCTGCTCCCTTTTTCATCATCGCCCTTTCTTCTCAACAAACAACAACCACACAAACTCCAAGCACAACACCATGCCACGCACACCAACAAGCTCCACAAGTTCCTGTCGAGACAAAGGCCCAAGCACATGGCCTTACATGAGAACTTCAAAGAGGCTTTAAAACCTGAGCTCCAAGTTGGTTTCACAACGTGCCTGCTAAAGACCAGAGTACGTTCTACATCAACTCGAACATAACAGAAACGAGTCTTGATTCGCACTCGGACTCCTTTACGACGATGGTGTAAACGGTACTTTCGGGATACCAGTTGAGGGTAGTCACCAACTCCTCGAAACCTTTTCAAACACATCTTCAAGAATCGAAACCCTAACCAGAACGAACCCCCCAAGAGACTTGCTATCACATAGATCGCCAAGCAAGCGAAAACATCCAATGCTTCTCCTGGCATGCAAAACAAAGCACTCCTGGCCGGCAGGGGTCTGTCATGACTCATGTTCAGGAGGTTTGGGTTCGTGGCGTTTCTGAGGTTCACACTTGAGGGTATTTCGGATCTTTGAGGGTACTGCTTAGAAGATCGACGTTCTTTCGGGCTAGTTAAACGCGGACTTGAGGGTATTTCGGATCTTTGAGGGTACTGCCGAGAAGATCGAAGTTCTTTTGGGCTTCTCTTCAAGGGACCTTCAAGCTCGCACACTCCTAACCAAGCAAGTCTCCAACAGCAACATGTCTGTTCAACTGCTTCACTCATGCTTCTTTCCAAGTCCAAACAAGCCTGAAAGACACTGTGTTTTTCCAACGCGCAAGACATGCGATCGGCGCGTTCAGAAACAATTCCACAAAAGGAAGAATTCCGCACAGCCTTTAAGGCCTTCACTTCTTCTGGCAAGGGGAAGGAAGCACAAACTTCCTTTCTTCGGCTGTTTGACCCAAGCCGCCCGGAGGCGGAAGGGCATCCGCTGCGGATGATGTAGCGGTCTCGGATGTAGGCCCTTCCTCCGCTGTCACGGTTGCTGGCTCTGGAGCTGCAGGCAAAGACTCTACAGCCACTGGCGCTTCTGGAACCGTCAAAGGCGAGGAAGTTGGAACCACAAACCAGACCTTCGGTGTAGCCCCCGCTGGTGCTGCCTTGGCTTTCGAAAGAGCACCTGGAATTTCCCCAGGAGCTGCCTTCGGGACATAACCGGGACCTGGAATTTCTCCGGCACACTCTCCGTTGTTGAAATTGAAGCTCCAGCCGGTGCCGTGGGTCCTGGAGTTTCTGGGGCCCGCTCCTTTTCCACCACCATCGGCTCCACACTGTGGTCCGAGGGACCAGAAGTGGGACATCCAAGAACTTGAAGGACTCCAAAGGGGCCAACGAAACTGCAGACGGCGAAGGAGGTACCGGTGTTGAGGGAGCCGCAGTGTCCCTCAGAGGGGTTCCTAGGGCTGCTGGATCGAACTTGTACCCGTCCGTCGCGACCGGCGATGGCTCCATAATGATCGGAGACGGTGGGGGCGGCGCAGAGGAGCCCACATCCTTCAAGGCTTTCTCTGCTTCGATGAGCGCCAAAACTCTGGTCCGGCTCTGCATCATGTGTTCCCCCATTGGAATCGATTCGTCCGACGAACTTGCCGAGGATGACTCTGCAGACTCTGTCTCCGAGACCTCGGCACGCGAGACCTCCGTCTCTGCAGTTCTCAACTCTCCATCGTCCATCGCTCCAATTCCACCTCCAGTATCTGCAGTCTCTGTGGAAGCAGCTGCAGCCATCCTTCTGGCCTTGACCTTGGGTCGAGCGGACTGCAAGTCCTCCCAGTTTCGGACCTCTGCTTCGAACTCGATATAGCGCCGGGTGCGCTGATCCATTGCCCCCATTAACGCACGCCACCCATGCCTGATGGCTGAGCCTGGCACCCACTCGAGCTGGAGCTCGACGTCGTCTGGATACATTCCAGCCAAAAGGTTGCGTTCCGCCTCCGGCATGGCCTCGCAAACGGTCAGGACCTTGAGGATGCGCTTGATGTACTGTGGAGGTCACTGGAGCTTCTCTACCTTTTCGATCAATTTTGCTGCCCCTCATCTTGGGTTTCAGATTCTCCAGGTTTTGGTGCAAGTGCAAGGAAAGTGTCAGTGTGGGTCAAGGGTGGTAAGGCATGGAGTCTCAGAAGTGACACCTTGCAGTGGTGTCTTTGTGTTCACTTGGGTTTCATTGCAAATGGGTGTGGTGTGTTGTGGTTTCGACGTTTTGTGGGTCAGAAAGTCGTGTGTGTTATGGAGTGTGGGTGTGTGTCATTTTGTGGGTGCAAAGTGGCTTTGTGTGTTTGCGTGTATGTCGGCTGGGTTCTGCTGGCTGTTCAAGTGTGGAAGTATGCGGGTGGTGAAAGGTGTGTGGATTTGGAGAGACAAAAAGAGGGCAAGGAATCAACCCCAAAAAGGTAGGGAAGCCGAAGTGACCTCCACAGTGCGAGAAAGAACAATGCAAGACTGCTTTGTCTTGAATGCCAGCTAAAGACAAGTTTAGCAAGCCAAGAACACGCGTATCGACGGCGTTTTTTGTTTTCCTTGATGCAAACAGTATCGAATAGAAAAAATCTTGTTTGTCTGTGAGTTGATTTCAATTATTATTGAACTCAAATGGGTTCCAAAAAGCAGCTCAATTCTGGGCACCGAAAACGGGCCCTAGATTTTGGATTTCCTGTGTAAACATACAAGGCCACCCAGGTTGGAGCCTCAAATTGGAACCCAAGTTTAGGAGCCATTTTTGGGCCCAGTTGCGGCGTTTTTTTCACACACGGGAAGCCAGATCTGGCTTTCACAGCTTTTCGTGGCGAGTAAAACAAATAAGCCTCTCAGTCGCTTCCAGTCTAAGTCTTGTGTCAGTCTTCCCCCAAAATTAGAACAGCAGGCAGCAAGGCGGCAAAGTGTGAACTTGTTTGGAACCGGAACTCTCTCTAACTGTGGAGGTCACTGGAGCTTCCCTACCTTTTCGATCAATTTTGCTGCCCCTCATCTTGGGTTTCAGATTCTCCAGGTTTTGGTGCAAGGCCTGAAGGCAGAAGAGGAGAAAGAAGGGTGCAGAGTCAACAAGAACACTTGAAAATGCAACATGTTTTTTTAAATGGATCGGTGGAAACTGCAGCTTGGAAAAGTTCAATGCTTTGAAACAAGTGTTTTTGAAAGCCTCTGACAGTGCCGTTTGGACAGAAATCAACTGCAGGACGAGACGAGTTCAACCGTGGTGTTGATTCGTTAAGGTTGCGCGCGACGCCCAAGCCAAACCACTTGAAAATTGCAAAGTGTATTTCCAGAATGTGAATAAGTGCGAGCGAAGCGAGCGAAACACCAGAGTAAATTTAACAAATTTAACTGATTAAGTGTTGATTTTGAAGTTTTTCAACATTTTTCGGAAACTTTAGAAATTTTGAAAATTCGTTGAATGGTGCTGAATCCAGGGAAGAATTGCAACACGCAACCAAAACGAAAGACAAAGAATTGAGGGCACCCCAGCCAGGAAAGCAGAGTTTCTTTTCTGTCCTTGAATTTGTGTTTGGCCATTTTGGAAATCAAAGACAAGAGAACCCCAAAGCTTTGTCAAAAAAATCGAATGGAAGGAAAACGAGGCTAGGCGACTCTCAAGTCGGTCTGGCCATGATGAGAGGTTAGTGTAATATGTTTTTATTTTTCAATGTTTTTTTTTGAACTTTGGAGAAATCGAGAAAACACTGGAATCCAGTCGTAAAACTTGGACAATGTTCTTTAGATTTAGCAGCAGATTCATACACAGCAACATTTTTTGTTTTCTTCAGTTCAAATTGCCTTTGTCCGTCTGAGCAGAATTTTTCTCTAGCTTTCAGAGAGAGAGTTCCGAGAAACCGCCCAGAACCAAAACACAAACAGATCGTTAGCAAGTGTTTTGGTGAGTGCTGCTAGCCTGTTAAGCTGTCGATTGACCAGAAAGACAGTGAAAAAAATCTGCAGTCGGAACTGAAAGATATTCATACGAATAAGAATGTGCGTGTTGTGGTTTCGGCTGTTTTCTGAGGTGCATGTGCAAGAGTGTTGTGGATGTGTGTGTGTGTGTGAGCATTTGTGGTTGCAAAGTGGGTTGGTTTGCGGGTGCATGTCTTTGGCTTTGTGTGCAAGGAAAGTGTCAGTGTGGGCAAAGGGTGGTAAGGCATGGAGTCTCAGAAGTGACACCTTGCAGTGGTGTCTTTGTGTGTTCACTTGGGTTTCATTGTAAGTAAATGGGTGTGTGTGTGTTGTAGTTCGACGTTTTGTGGGTCAGAGAGTCGTGTGTGTCATGGAGTGTGGGTGTGTGTCATTTTGTGGGTGCAAAGTGGCTTCGTGTGTTTGCGTGTATGTCGGCTGGGTTCTGCTGGCTGTTCAAGTGTGGAAGTATGCGGGTGGTGAAAGGTGTGTGGATTTGGAAAGACAAAAAAGAGGGCAAGAAATCAACCCCAAAAAGGTAGGGAAGCCGAAGTGACCTCCACAGTGCGAGAAAGAACAATGCAAGACTGCTTTGTCTTGAATGCCTAACAAGTTTAGCAAGCCAAGAACACGCGTATCGACGGCGTTTTTTGTTTTCCTTGATGCAAACAGTATCAAATAGAAAAAATCTTGTTTGTCTGTTAGTTGATTTTTATTATTATTGAACTCAAATGGGTTCCAAAAGCAGCTTAATTCTGGGCACCGAAAACGGGCCCTAGATTTTGGATTTCCTGTGTAAACATACAAGGCCACCCAGGTTGGAGCCTCAAATTGGAACCCAAGTTTAGGAGCCATTTTTGGGCCCCGTTGCGGCGTTTTTTTCACACACGGGAAGCCAGATCTGGCTTTCACAGCTTTTCGTGGCGAGTAAAACAAATAAGCCTCTCAGTCGCTTCCAGTCTAAGTCTTGTGTCAGTCTTCCCCCAAAATTAGAACAGCAGGCAGCAAGGCGGCAAAGTGTGAACTTGTTTGGAACCGGAACTCTCTCTAACTGTGGAGGTCACTGGAGCTTCCCTACCTTTCGATCAATTTTGCTGCCCCTCATCTTGGGTTTCAGATTCTCCAGGTTTTGGTGCAAGGCCTGAAGGCAGAAGAGGAGAAAGAAGGGTGCAGAGTCAACAAGAACACTTGAAAATGCAACATGTTTTTTTAAATGGATCGGTGGAAACTGCAGCTTGGAAAAGTTCAATGCTTTGAAACAAGTGTTTTTGAAAGCCTCTGACAGTGCCGTTTGGACAGAAATCAACTGCAGGACGAGACGAGTTCAACCGTGGTGTTGATTCGTTAAGGTTGCGCGCGACGCCCAAGCCAAACCACTTGAAAATTGCAAAGTGTATTTCCAGAATGTGAATAAGTGCGAGCGAAGCGAGCGAAACACCAGAGTAAATTTAACAAATTTAACTGATTAAGTGTTGATTTTGAGGGTTTTTCAACATTTTTCGGAAACTTTAGAAATTTTGAAAATTCGTTGAATGGTGCTGAATCCAGGGAAGAATTGCAACACGCAACCAAAACGAAAGACAAAGAATTGAGGGCACTCCAGCCAGAAAGGCAGAGTTTATTTTCTGTCCTTAAATTTCTGTTTGTTTGGAAAATCAAAGACAAGAGAACCCAGTCAAAGCTTTGTCAAAAAAAGTCGAATGAAAGGAAAATCGAGACTGGCCATGATGAGAGGTTAGTGTGATATGTTTTTTTTTTTTCAATGTTTTTTTTTGAACTTTGAAGAAATCGAGAATCCAGTTGTGAAACTTGGACAATTTTCTTAAATTCAGCAGCAGATACACAGCAAGTTTTTTTCAGTTCAAATTGCCTTTGTCCCCTTTCAGAGAGAGAGTTCCGAGAAACCGCCCAGAACCAAAACACAAACAGATCGTTTAGCAAGTGTTTTGGTAAGTGCTGTTAGCCTGGTAAGCTGTCGATTCACCAGAAAGACAGTGAAAAAAATCGCAATCGGAACTGAAAGATATTCATGAGAATGAGAATGTGCGTGTTGGGGTTTCGGCTGTTTTCTGAGGTGCATGTGCAAGAGTGTTGTGGATGTGTGTGTGTGTGTGAGCATTTGTGGTTGCAAAGTGGGTTGGTTTGCGGGTGCATGTCTTGGCTTTGTGTGCAAGGAAAGTGTCAGTGTGGGTCAAGGGTGGTAAGGCATGGAGTCTCAGAAGTGACACCTTGCAGTGGTGTCTTTGTGTTCACTTGGGTTTCATTGCAAATGGGTGTGGTGTGTTGTGGTTTCGACGTTTTGTGGGTCAGAAAGTCGTGTGTGTTATGGAGTGTGGGTGTGTGTCATTTTGTGGGTGCAAAGTGGCTTTGTGTGTTTGCGTGTATGTCGGCTGGGTTCTGCTGGCTGTTCAAGTGTGGAAGTATGCGGGTGGTGAAAGGTGTGTGGATTTGGAAAGACAAAAAAGAGGGCAAGAAATCAACCCCAAAAAGGTAGGGAAGCCGAAGTGACCTCCACAGTGCGAGAAAGAACAATGCAAGACTGCTTTGTCTTGAATGCCTAACAAGTTTAGCAAGCCAAGAACACGCGTATCGACGGCGTTTTTTGTTTTCCTTGATGCAAACAGTATCAAATAGAAAAAATCTTGTTTGTCTGTTAGTTGATTTTTATTATTATTGAACTCAAATGGGTTCCAAAAGCAGCTTAATTCTGGGCACCGAAAACGGGCCCTAGATTTTGGATTTCCTGTGTAAACATACAAGGCCACCCAGGTTGGAGCCTCAAATTGGAACCCAAGTTTAGGAGCCATTTTTGGGCCCCGTTGCGGCGTTTTTTTCACACACGGGAAGCCAGATCTGGCTTTCACAGCTTTTCGTGGCGAGTAAAACAAATAAGCCTCTCAGTCGCTTCCAGTCTAAGTCTTGTGTCAGTCTTCCCCCAAAATTAGAACAGCAGGCAGCAAGGCGGCAAAGTGTGAACTTGTTTGGAACCGGAACTCTCTCTAACTGTGGAGGTCACTGGAGCTTCCCTACCTTTTCGATCAATTTTGCTGCCCCTCATCTTGGGTTTCAGATTCTCCAGGTTTTGGTGCAAGGCCTGAAGGCAGAAGAGGAGAAAAAAGGGTGCAGAGTCAACAAGAACACTTGAAAATGCAACATGTTTTTTTAAATGGCTCGGTGGAAACTGCAGCTTGGAAAAGTTCAATGCTTTGAAACAAGTGTTTTTGAAAGCCTCTGACAGTGCCGTTTGGACAGAAATCAACTGCAGGACGAGACGAGTTCAACCGTGGTGTTGATTCGTTAAGGTTGCGCGCGACGCCCAAGCCAAACCACTTGAAAATTGCAAAGTGTATTTCCAGAATGTGAATAAGTGCGAGCGAAGCGAGCGAAACACCAGAGTAAATTCAACAAATTTAACTGATTAAGTGTTGATTTTGAGGGTTTTTCAACATTTTTCGGAAACTTTAGAAATTTTGAAAATTCGTTGAATGGTGCTGAATCCAGGGAAGAATTGCAACACGCAACCAAAACGAAAGACAAAGAATTGAGGGCACTCCAGCCAGAAAGGCAGAGTTTATTTTCTGTCCTTAAATTTCTGTTTGTTTGGAAAATCAAAGACAAGAGAACCCAGTCAAAGCTTTGTCAAAAAAAGTCGAATGAAAGGAAAATCGAGACTGGCCATGATGAGAGGTTAGTGTGATATGTTTTTTTTTTTTTCAATGTTTTTTTTTGAACTTTGAAGAAATCGAGAATCCAGTTGTGAAACTTGGACAATTTTCTTAAATTCAGCAGCAGATACACAGCAAGTTTTTTTCAGTTCAAATTGCCTTTGTCCCCTTTCAGAGAGAGAGTTCCGAGAAACCGCCCAGAACCAAAACACAAACAGATCGTTTAGCAAGTGTTTTGGTAAGTGCTGTTAGCCTGGTAAGCTGTCGATTCACCAGAAAGACAGTGAAAAAAATCGCAATCGGAACTGAAAGATATTCATGAGAATGAGAATGTGCGTGTTGGGGTTTCGGCTGTTTTCTGAGGTGCATGTGCAAGAGTGTTGTGGATGTGTGTGTGTGTGTGAGCATTTGTGGTTGCAAAGTGGGTTGGTTTGCGGGTGCATGTCTTGGCTTTGTGTGCAAGGAAAGTGTCAGTGTGGGTCAAGGGTGGTAAGGCATGGAGTCTCAGAAGTGACACCTTGCAGTGGTGTCTTTGTGTTCACTTGGGTTTCATTGTAAATGGGTGTGGTGTGTTGTGGTTTCGACGTTTTGTGGGTCAGAAAGTCGTGTGTGTTATGGAGTGTGGGTGTGTGTCATTTTGTGGGTGCAAAGTGGCTTTGTGTGTTTGCGTGTATGTCGGCTGGGTTCTGCTGGCTGTTCAAGTGTGGAAGTATGCGGGTGGTGAAAGGTGTGTGGATTTGGAAAGACAAAAAAGAGGGCAAGAAATCAACCCCAAAAAAGTAGGGAAGCCGAAGTGACCTCCACAGTGCGAGAAAGAACAATGCAAGACTGCTTTGTCTTGAATGCCTAACAAGTTTAGCAAGCCAAGAACACGCGTATCGACGGCGTTTTTTGTTTTCCTTGATGCAAACAGTATCAAATAGAAAAAATCTTGTTTGTCTGTTAGTTGATTTTTATTATTATTGAACTCAAATGGGTTCCAAAAGCAGCTTAATTCTGGGCACCGAAAACGGGCCCTAGATTTTGGATTTCCTGTGTAAACATACAAGGCCACCCAGGTTGGAGCCTCAAATTGGAACCCAAGTTTAGGAGCCATTTTTGGGCCCAGTTGTGGCGTTTTTTTCACACACGGGAAGCAAGATCTGGCTTTCACAGCTCCTCGTTGCGAGTAAAACAAATAAGCCTCTCAGTCGGTTCCAGTCTAAGTCCTGTGTCAGTCTTCCCCCAAAATTAGAACAGCAGGCAGCAAGGCGGCAAAGTGTGAACTTGTTTGGAATCGGAACTTTCTCTAACTGTGGAGGTCACTGGAGCTTCCCTACCTTTTCGATCAATTTTGCTGCCCCTCATCTTGGGTTTCAGATTCTCCAGGTTTTGGTGCAGGGCATGAAGGCAGAAGAGGAGAAAGAAGGGTGCAGAGTCAACAAGAACACTTGAAAATGCAACATGTTTTTTTAAATGGCTCGGTGGAAACTGCAGCTTGGTAAAGTTCAATGCTTTGAAACAAGTGTTTTTGAAAGCCTCTGACAGTGCCGTTTGGACAGAAATCAACTGCAGGACGAGACGAGTTCAACCGTGGTGTTGATTCGTTAAGGTTGCGCGCGCCCAAGCCAAACCACTTGAAAATTGCAAAGTGTATTTCCAGAATGTGAATAAGTGCGAGCGAAGCGAGCGAAACACCAGAGTAAATTTAACAAATTTAACTGATTAAGTGTTGATTTTGAGGGTTTTTCAACATTTTTCGGAAACTTTAGAAATTTTGAAAATTCGTTGAATGGTGCTGAATCCAGGGAAGAATTGCAACACGCAACCAAAACGAAAGACAAAGAATTGAGGGCACTCCAGCCAGAAAGGCAGAGTTTATTTTCTGTCCTTAAATTTCTGTTTGTTTGGAAAATCAAAGACAAGAGAACCCAGTCAAAGCTTTGTCAAAAAAAGTCGAATGAAAGGAAAATCGAGACTGGCCATGATGAGAGGTTAGTGTGATATGTTTTTTTTTTTTCAATGTTTTTTTTTGAACTTTGAAGAAATCGAGAATCCAGTTGTGAAACTTGGACAATTTTCTTAAATTCAGCAGCAGATACACAGCAAGTTTTTTTCAGTTCAAATTGCCTTTGTCCCCTTTCAGAGAGAGAGTTCCGAGAAACCGCCCAGAACCAAAACACAAACAGATCGTTTAGCAAGTGTTTTGGTAAGTGCTGTTAGCCTGGTAAGCTGTCGATTCACCAGAAAGACAGTGAAAAAAATCGCAATCGGAACTGAAAGATATTCATGAGAATGAGAATGTGCGTGTTGGGGTTTCGGCTGTTTTCTGAGGTGCATGTGCAAGAGTGTTGTGGATGTGTGTGTGTGTGTGTGTGAGCATTTGTGGTTGCAAAGTGGGTTGGTTTGCGGGTGCATGTCTTGGCTTTGTGTGCAAGGAAAGTGTCAGTGTGGGTCAAGGGTGGTAAGGCATGGAGTCTCAGAAGTGACACCTTGCAGTGGTGTCTTTGTGTTCACTTGGGTTTCATTGCAAATGGGTGTGGTGTGTTGTGGTTTCGACGTTTTGTGGGTCAGAAAGTCGTGTGTGTTATGGAGTGTGGGTGTGTGTCATTTTGTGGGTGCAAAGTGGCTTTGTGTGTTTGCGTGTATGTCGAGTTCTGGGTGTGCTGTTTTTGTGGGTGCAAAGTATGCGGGTGGTGTGTGTTTGCGGTGTATGTCATTTGGCTGGGTTCTGCTGAAGTGTCAAAAATGGGCGGGAATCAGTGACCCCAGAGAAAGGTAAAGAGGGCAAGTGAATCAACTCCAAAAAGGTAGGGAAGCCGAAGTGACCTCCACAGTGCGAGAAAGAACAATGCAAGACTGCTTTGTCTTGAATGCCAGCTAAAGACAAGTTTAGCAAGCCAAGAACACGCGTATCGACGGCGTTTTTTGTTTTCCTTGATGCAAACAGTATCGAATAGAAAAAATCTTGTTTGTCTGTAGTTGATTTCAATTATTATTGAACTCAAATGGGTTCCAAAAGCAGCTCAATTCTGGGCACCGAAAACGGGCCCTAGATTTTGGATTTCCTGTGTAAACATACAAGGCCACCCAGGTTGGAGCCTCAAATTGGAACCCAAGTTTAGGAGCCATTTTTGGGCCCAGTTGCGGCGTTTTTTTCACACACGGGAAGCCAGATCTGGCTTTCACAGCTTTTCGTGGCGAGTAAAACAAATAAGCCTCTCAGTCGGTTCCAGTCTAAGTCTTGTGTCAGTCTTCCCCCAAAATTAGAACAGCAGGCAGCAAGGCGGCAAAGTGTGAACTTGTTTGGAACCGGAACTCTCTCTAACTGTGGAGGTCACTGGAGCTTCCCTACCTTTTCGATCAATTTTGCTGCCCCTCATCTTGGGTTTCAGATTCTCCAGGTTTTGGTGCAAGGCCTGAAGGCAGAAGAGGAGAAAGAAGGGTGCAGAGTCAACAAGAACACTTGAAAATGCAACATGTTTTTTTAAATGGCTCGGTGGAAACTGCAGCTTGGAAAAGTTCAATGCTTTGAAACAAGTGTTTTTGAAAGCCTCTGACAGTGCCGTTTGGACAGAAATCAACTGCAGGACGAGACGAGTTCAACCGTGGTGTTGATTCGTTAAGGTTGCGCGCGACGCCCAAGCCAAACCACTTGAAAATTGCAAAGTGTATTTCCAGAATGTGAATAAGTGCGAGCGAAGCGAGCGAAACACCAGAGTAAATTTAACAAATTTAACTGATTAAGTGTTGATTTTGAGGGTTTTTCAACATTTTTCGGAAACTTTAGAAATTTTGAAAATTCGTTGAATGGTGCTGAATCCAGGGAAGAATTGCAACACGCAACCAAAACGAAAGACAAAGAATTGAGGGCACTCCAGCCAGAAAGGCAGAGTTTATTTTCTGTCCTTAAATTTCTGTTTGTTTGGAAAATCAAAGACAAGAGAACCCAGTCAAAGCTTTGTCAAAAAAAGTCGAATGAAAGGAAAATCGAGACTGGCCATGATGAGAGGTTAGTGTGATATGTTTTTTTTTTTTTTCAATGTTTTTTTTTGAACTTTGAAGAAATCGAGAATCCAGTTGTGAAACTTGGACAATTTTCTTAAATTCAGCAGCAGATACACAGCAAGTTTTTTTCAGTTCAAATTGCCTTTGTCCCCTTTCAGAGAGAGAGTTCCGAGAAACCGCCCAGAACCAAAACACAAACAGATCGTTTAGCAAGTGTTTTGGTAAGTGCTGTTAGCCTGGTAAGCTGTCGATTCACCAGAAAGACAGTGAAAAAAATCGCAATCGGAACTGAAAGATATTCATGAGAATGAGAATGTGCGTGTTGGGGTTTCGGCTGTTTTCTGAGGTGCATGTGCAAGAGTGTTGTGGATGTGTGTGTGTGTGTGAGCATTTGTGGTTGCAAAGTGGGTTGGTTTGCGGGTGCATGTCTTGGCTTTGTGTGCAAGGAAAGTGTCAGTGTGGGTCAAGGGTGGTAAGGCATGGAGTCTCAGAAGTGACACCTTGCAGTGGTGTCTTTGTGTTCACTTGGGTTTCATTGCAAATGGGTGTGGTGTGTTGTGGTTTCGACGTTTTGTGGGTCAGAAAGTCGTGTGTGTTATGGAGTGTGGGTGTGTGTCATTTTGTGGGTGCAAAGTGGCTT
Source organism: Symbiodinium natans (assembly GCA_905221605.1). Lineage (NCBI taxonomy): Eukaryota > Dinophyceae > Suessiales > Symbiodiniaceae > Symbiodinium > Symbiodinium natans. The sequence goes on along the minus strand of CAJNDS010002500.1, from coordinate 289,406 downwards.
TGTGTGTTTGCGTGTATGTCGGCTGGGTTCTGCTGGCTGTTCAAGTGTGGAAGTATGCGGGTGGTGAAAGGTGTGTGGATTTGGAAAGACAAAAAAGAGGGCAAGAAATCAACCCCAAAAAGGTAGGGAAGCCGAAGTGACCTCCACAGTGCGAGAAAGAACAATGCAAGACTGCTTTGTCTTGAATGCCTAACAAGTTTAGCAAGCCAAGAACACGCGTATCGACGGCGTTTTTTGTTTTCCTTGATGCAAACAGTATCAAATAGAAAAAATCTTGTTTGTCTGTTAGTTGATTTTTATTATTATTGAACTCAAATGGGTTCCAAAAGCAGCTTAATTCTGGGCACCGAAAACGGGCCCTAGATTTTGGATTTCCTGTGTAAACATACAAGGCCACCCAGGTTGGAGCCTCAAATTGGAACCCAAGTTTAGGAGCCATTTTTGGGCCCAGTTGCGGCGTTTTTTTCACACACGGGAAGCCAGATCTGGCTTTCACAGCTTTTCGTGGCGAGTAAAACAAATAAGCCTCTCAGTCGGTTCCAGTCTAAGTCTTGTGTCAGTCTTCCCCCAAAATTAGAACAGCAGGCAGCAAGGCGGCAAAGTGTGAACTTGTTTGGAACCGGAACTCTCTCTAACTGTGGAGGTCACTGGAGCTTCCCTACCTTTTCGATCAATTTTGCTGCCCCTCATCTTGGGTTTCAGATTCTCCAGGTTTTGGTGCAAGGCCTGAAGGCAGAAGAGGAGAAAAGAAGGGTGCAGAGTCAACAAGAACACTTGAAAATGCAACATGTTTTTTTAAATGGCTCGGTGGAAACTGCAGCTTGGAAAAGTTCAATGCTTTGAAACAAGTGTTTTTGAAAGCCTCTGACAGTGCCGTTTGGACAGAAATCAACTGCAGGACGAGACGAGTTCAACCGTGGTGTTGATTCGTTAAGGTTGCGCGCGACGCCCAAGCCAAACCACTTGAAAATTGCAAAGTGTATTTCCAGAATGTGAATAAGTGCGAGCGAAGCGAGCGAAACACCAGAGTAAATTCAACAAATTTAACTGATTAAGTGTTGATTTTGAGGGTTTTTCAACATTTTTCGGAAACTTTAGAAATTTTGAAAATTCGTTGAATGGTGCTGAATCCAGGGAAGAATTGCAACACGCAACCAAAACGAAAGACAAAGAATTGAGGGCACTCCAGCCAGAAAGGCAGAGTTTCTTTTCTGTCCTTAAATTTCTGTTTGGCCATTTTGGAAAATCAAAGACAAGAGAACCCAGTCAAAGCTTTGTCAAAAAAAGTCGAATGAAAGGAAAATCGAGACTGGCCATGATGAGAGGTTAGTGTGATATGTTTTTTTTTTCAATGTTTTTTTTGAACTTTGAAGAAATCGAGAATCCAGTTGTGAAACTTGGACAATTTTCTTAAATTCAGCAGCAGATACACAGCAAGTTTTTTTCAGTTCAAATTGCCTTTGTCCGTCTGAGCAGAATTTTTCTCTTGCTTTTGTTCAATGTTTTCTTTGTTTTTTGTCCGGATGATCTCTCGGTTAAGTCGCAAGCTTTCAGAGAGAGAGTTCCGAGAAACCGCCCAGAACCAAAACACAAACAGATCGTTTAGCAAGTGTTTTGGTAAGTGCTGTTAGCCTGGTAAGCTGTCGATTCACCAGAAAGACAGTGAAAAAAATCGCAATCGGAACTGAAAGATATTCATGAGAATGAGAATGTGCGTGTTGGGGTTTCGGCTGTTTTCTGAGGTGCATGTGCAAGAGTGTTGTGGATGTGTGTGTGTGTGTGTGAGCATTTGTGGTTGCAAAGTGGGTTGGTTTGCGGGTGCATGTCTTGGCTTTGTGTGCAAGGAAAGTGTCAGTGTGGGTCAAGGGTGGTAAGGCATGGAGTCTCAGAAGTGACACCTTGCAGTGGTGTCTTTGTGTTCACTTGGGTTTCATTGTAAATGGGTGTGGTGTGTTGTGGTTTCGACGTTTTGTGGGTCAGAAAGTCGTGTGTGTTATGGAGTGTGGGTGTGTGTCATTTTGTGGGTGCAAAGTGGCTTTGTGTGTTTGCGTGTATGTCGGCTGGGTTCTGCTGGCTGTTCAAGTGTGGAAGTATGCGGGTGGTGAAAGGTGTGTGGATTTGGAAAGACAAAAAAGAGGGCAAGAAATCAACCCCAAAAAGGTAGGGAAGCCGAAGTGACCTCCACAGTAACCCAGCGCAGCTACGTCCCCGCCACTCTGGTGGCGTAGGTGACTTGGATCGGGAGTATACCCTTCGATAGCTGCACGCGCGTCCCTTGCACGCACGCCGCGTTGATGAAGAGTGCGGCCTTGACCCGCGAGTTCGAACCTTGTAGTATGCTCGTCCAACAACTCGTCGGTGAGCTGGGAAAAACCCCTCTTTCTCTTCACCGGAAGGATGCCCCCTTGCTCCGGGGCTTCCGGAAACTCGGGCAGCCACAGCGCCCACGCAACCTCTGCGCTGATGTAGGGCGTTCCATCCAGAGGATCGGGATCGTGATCGCGAAGCCTCTTGGACCAGCCCGTTCCCAGGCACGGTCCCACATCTGGGTCTGGACGTTGGATCCGCCCAAGGAGCTTCTGTCCAACCTCGAGGAGGTAGCCGTCGGTCATCAAAGCATCTGTCAATGACGCAAAGATGGTCCCCTGGCGGGAAGGATAAACGAGCCCATCTCCGATAGACATAAGTGGAACTGCAGGTTCCAGGTTGTTCTCTGGAATTGCCGGCACAGGGTATCCACATGCAATAAGATCTTCTCGCTGTTGTCGTATCGCTTGCATAAAATACCTGTAGCGCGGTCCCCTCAGCATGCTTCTCCATTTCACTATCAGCGGCGGCTCGGCTGATGGCTGCGAAGGCTTGCTTGCCCTCCATTTTCCCCATGCTTCCTCCTCTTCTGTTTCTCCTGTCTCTGATGCCAGCCACCGTAGGCGAAGGTACTGCAACTTGACTCGAAGGCCTCGAGAAAACATTGAAGGGGGCAGCTGAAGCCCCTGCATCCGCAGTCTCGGCTGGCGCCGCCTCTGATGGTGCAGGCTCTACTGGTGCATTCAAAAACACAACCTCCTGCCCGGTACTCTCCGCTGGAGAGTTGTGGGAATCTTGCTCCACCTCCATTTGAGGTTCCGACATGCTCAGTACCTTCCCTCAGGGAAAACCAAGACATGCAAACAAGCAAAATGGCTGCGGACAAACATGCGCACTTCAAGCCTTTTTGGGGTCTTTTGGGCTTCCTAACGCAAAACACGCTTGGCTCTCCGGTTGCTTTGGGGCACTCACTTCCTTTAAGGGCACACCTCAAGCCTTCACTGCCGAAGATTAGAAGCGAAAAGCCTCTCACACACAACCCCTTCACAAGACATGTCAGCAAAAACATCACGTTCCAAACTGCGCACACATGCCGCTGCCAAAAATCATGTTGCTGTCTGACAAAAACATGGCATTTCCTAACAGAATCATGCAGTTTCCAAACCAGACTTTCGGAACACAGGCTCCTATCACCACTCAGGACATGCGTTTTTCTCGTACAGATCATGTCATGCGGTTTCCTAACGGCGTGTTCTTCAGGAATTTCCAGGGACCTACTTCTAACTTCCTTGCGCGCACCGGGTCTCGCATTTACAAGGGTGGAAAGAGAATGTCCGCCTGGTTGGGGCGAAAACGGGCCTGGTGGGCGATTAGCGGAAAGAAGCAGAAAGCTCCTAAACGCCCATCCAAGGGATCGGACATGGAGATCGACTCTCTTCCTGACAAGGAACCCAGGAAAGACATTACTGCAGGACCAAGCATCCTGAAGAAGACTTCGAAAGCGAAGAATGATGAGAAGCCTGGAAAGGACGAGAAGTCTATCCGCCGAACTTCCAGATCAACGACATTCGATACGTTTATGATGTCTCCTGAGGCACTATAGAGCGTCACCGTGCGATCATGGTACTTGCAGACACGAAATCCCAGATGATCTGCTGAGACGATGTGGCATGTGGCTCCACTATCGACCAGCCACACATCACGATGCTCTACCTGCAGCGAAGCGCAGACGTATGCCGCATCTCCCTTCGAGGTGCTTCCAGTCAGGGTGCCTACCTTCTCATCTACAGTAACTTTCGGCTCTACGGTCTAGGGACCACCTCTACGGCTTAGACTTCTCAGGCTCAGGCTGGCTCAGTACTTCTCGTACAGCAGAAGGCTTGGCTGTCATATTTTCACCCTAAGAACCACATTGCGACTTCCTGCCACCGTGTACAAAAGGCAGAGATACAGAAACTATCTCGCTTTTGCTGAAGACCTGGAGGACCTGTCTCATGTCTCATGAAGAAGTGAAAAAAGAAATGTGTGCATGTCTTACTAAAAGATAAAGCAGCTCTTGTTATGCGCATTAAAATTTTAAGGGCCATTTGTCATTTGCTATCGGACATACAGCATGGTTTCTCATGCCCTACTCAGCAATAAAAGCTTTCTTCCTGCTTAGTAAGAGATAGAGGATTGAGACGATTGTGTACTCAAGAATAAAGGAAATGGCCAAATAGACCCTAAAGGTCTCGGCCACATATATGTATATATGTATATATGTATATGTGTGTATATGTATATATCTATATATCTATATATCTATATATCTATATATCTATATATCTATATATCTATATATCTATATATCTATATATCTATATATCTATATATCTATATATCTATATATCTATATATCTATATATCTTTTTATATCTATATATCTTTTTATATCTATATATCTATATATCTATATATCTATATATCTATATATCTATATATCTATATATCTATATATCTATAATATATATATATATCTATATATCTATATATATATATATATCTATTATATCTATATATTCTATATCTATATATCTATATATCTATATATCTATATCTATCTATATATATATATATATCTATATATCTATATATCTATATATCTATATATCTATATATCTATATCTATCTATATATCTATATATCTATATATATATCTATATATCTCTATATCTATATCTATATATATATATATTTATATATCTATATCTATATATCTATATATCTATATATCTATATATTCTATATATCTATATATCTATATATCTAAGATATCTAATATATACTATATATATTCTATATCTATATATCTTTTTATATCTATATATCTTTATTATATATTTTTATATCTAATATATCTTTTTATATCTATATATCTTTTATATCTATATATAATATATCATATATCTATATATCTATATATCTATATATCTATATGTCTATATATCTATACATCTATATATCTACATATCTATATATCTATATATATCTATATATCTATATATATATATATCTATATCTATATGTATATATATATATATATGTACACATCTATATATACCTTTATATATATATATATCTGTATATATATATATATATATCTTTATATATATATAGCTAGGATTTTATGTAGATACGCTGCACGTGTTGGCTGATCGAGGTTTTCCTATTTCGTGCTTTGTGCCATGTTGTCCATGTCACGGAGATTGCAGCTTCTAGGTCACATGCTTCGTGATCGTTCGTTGCGCCTGCCTGCAGTGCGTGTTTTCGGGAGGGTGTCCTCATTTCCCGTTGCTCCTCTTCTCGGCCCTCAAGCTTGGGAGCCCTCTTTTGCATGCCCACCCTCCGAACGCTCTGTCCCGAAGACGTCTCGGTATCGCGGACGTATCTTGAGGATTTTCCGGATAGTGCTGTGGCTGGGCCAGCTGGCCACCGGCTTCATGTTCCAACATGGGCTTCGGAGGACATCTCAGAGATGGGGAACGTGCAGTCGTATGATTCCGAAGAGTTCGAGAAAGGATCGCATCGCGCGCGCGCGCGCGCGGACCTTGAACCTTGCCACACACCTACAGTGAGGCGTGGTGGACTAGTACATTCTGTAGCTTTCAAGTGTGACAACAGCATGAGGGACCTGGGCATGGTGGATTTGCGTAAGAGCAGCTGCGGCTACAGCTGATGCATGATACGGCGGCTGACGCATGATGATCTCCTAAAGATTTGTTCTTATCCTGAAGACGCATGAAGGCAGCAAACTGCGGGCCTGCAAAGCCCAAAGGCAAAACCGATGCAGCGCGCATGCTCTGTTTGGTTCTAGTCCAGGATGCCCCAGAACCACCCTGCGTCCCTGGCCGAGACCGTCATGGCTTCATGTTTCAGCTTTGTCTCGTCCAGGGTATCTTTCTACGGTCGAAACGACCTCCAAAAATCCGTTCTCTCCGCTGCTATTTTTTTCTGAAAACTCCGGGCCTCATGTGCAAAAAGCTCCTCTCGGCAAAAAAGCGGCTGTCGGCAATTTCATAGCGCAGCTTCAGTTCACTTCGGAGGAAGGCGGGTCGCACGGAATCCTTGTGCAAGCGCAGCTCGAGAAAGCTAAAGGGTAGCAATGCGCTTCTTATTTGTGTGTTTTTTGTGTGTGTGTGAGAGAGAGTGTGTGTTTCAATGTTTTTGCTGGACAAGAGAGCTTTGCAAGATCGACATCCATGCCGCTGTCGTCAGTCTCCAGCAGGTTCAAATCGACAGGGTGCCAAGGACGCAGTCAACGGTTTGCAGATATCTGCTTTCAGATCTCGCTGTCGCCGTGTTGACACGTTTTCTCACATGTGTTCTGATGTGGTCATCCACTTGTTTAAAAAGTCCATGTTTGCAGAGACCGTAGTGTGTCATCATTGGGCCTGATGAATCAATGAACGTCGGACCAGTGCATGATCGAGTGCTCGGCCGCCTTGGCGTGCACAGCAACTCGTGGAGGCGGAGGAGGCACCAGCAAAAGCACTGGACTCCAATTCGCCCGAAGCCGGGCCTCCCGTGCCTCCCGTGCTTCCCATGCTTGGCCAGTGCCAGCCTTTCTGCTTCTGGAACCCTTGTGGCCCTTGTGGCCAGCCAGGCCCGTGGGGCCCGTGGGGCCCGCAAGCGGCTGCGGCGGCTTCGGCCCCGGAGCAGGGCCCCTTCTCAGAGCCAAGGCCAAGGCCAGTGCCAACCCCTGGCAGATTTTCCACTGGACGGCGTCACGCTCACGGATTACATGATTCAACACACTGACATCATGAGCTGCTCCATCCCCTACGACCTCCCCGAAGCTCCAGTATCCTTTGACAGCGTGGCGCACTTCGTCGATGTGCAGCTCGCTGCTGTCATTGAGATGCTCCGGGAGGACCTGGGCTATATGCTTGACATGTGCAAGGAGGCACCTCCTGGGCAAGGTCCTGGGCAGCATGCACACTTGCAGTATCTCGGAACTTCATTGAGCTGCTGCAACATAGCAGCAGATGGGGGTAAAGGCATAGCAGCGATGAAGGTGATGCCGCTGCCGCAGCGATTTCCCCTGGAAAATTCGAGGTCGCAATGGAGCAGGTTCATGCTCCTTGCACAGTGCAGAGCTGTTCAGAAGTCCAAACGAGTCAAGGATGTCGGCCTGGTCTTTTGCGAAACGATGAACCAGAAGGACGGACTGGTGCTGTGGGCTCCGGAGAGGGTGCTAAAGAAGCTGCAAAGTTGCATGCTGCAAGGTGATTCCACCTGTTTCTGGAAGCTACAGAGCTTCAACCGCATGGTTACAGATCCCCTGGCCGTGCTTCAGAACTTGCGCAGTGCACCTCCCACTGAGATGTGCCGCGCGCTGTTCTTTGGCGAGATATCTGGAGGTTCCGAGAGCGATGCGGATCTGTGTCAGCGCTTGGACTGCTGGGTGGCGGCGAACCCCCATGTGCCGATGATGTTCAACCGCCAGCAAGGCCGCGCGCTGGCACTTGAAGCGCTCACGGCTGCAGGGCCAGTTGTGGTGCAAGGGCCTCCAGGCCAAGTCGTGTTGCATGCTTTTCGATTTTTGGTTTGAGCATGGGCAGGAGAGGTAAGCTTAAGGTCCTGCAGCAGGCAGACGCACGAATCACGTCTTGTTCCTAACTGCTCATTCCGGTCGGTTCGCAGGCACCGGCAAGTCACACTTGATAGCCCACGCGCTCCTTCCGCAAATCATCCAGCGTGGTGGTCGTGCTTTGGTCTTGTGCAACAGCAATTCTGCGCTGGATTCCATCGCAGAGAAAGTGCTAGATCCTGGCGAGTTCATTTCCAACAGCGGCTACGTCTCTGCCGAATCGAGGTGCGAGTTTTCGGAGAAAGGGTTGGTCAGTGTGGCCGCACGAAGACCTAAGACACCACAAGCCCTACTTTCCGAAAGAAACATCGGCATAATTTGGCCGGTACCCGAGCTGTCCTTCTTGAGCATTGCTAAGTGCCCTCCTGGTTGCTCGGAGAAGGTTTGAACAAGGTTCTTCTTGCCAAGCCGACGCGCTTCGGTTCGACAGGCCGATCTTGATACTTATGAAGAAGCAAAAGTGCGAGCACAGGAAGATGCCTTCATAGCTACCACTCTTCGGTCATATTCAATACCGTACATATATATACATGTATATATACACAGACATACGCATGCATTATAATATTTGCACATTTCTTATTGTGGGCTTGCATATATGGTGCAGCATCGCTGCCCCCCCCACCCCCCCCCACCCCCATGGTACCCCCCCCCATGGCCCCCCTGTGGGGGTGGTGTCGTTGGGGTTTGGGTTGAGGGTTAGGGTTTAGGGTTTAGGGTTTAGGGTCTAGGGTTTAGGGTCCCCGCCCCGCCCCCCTGTGGTTTGGGCCCCCCTGTGGGGTGGTGTGGTTGGGGTTTGGGTTGAGGGTTGAGGGTTTAGGGTTTTGGGGTTTGGGTTTAGGGGTTTAGGGGTTTAGGGGTTTAGGGTTTAGGGTTTAGGGTTTAGGGTTTAGGGTGGGGCAGGTGTGTGGGGGGGGGGGGGGGGATATACCATGCGGGGGGGTGGGGGGGTGGGGGGGGGGGTGGGGGGGGGGGTGGGGGGGGGGGGGGGGGGTGGGGGGGGGTGGGGGGGGGGTACCGACACGGGACACGGAACCATATATGCACATGAAAACTCTACTCTGTTAATGTATGTATATGTATATATATATATATATGTATGTATATATATATATAGATATGTTTCTTTATATATGTGCATACACATGCTACCAACATACACGCGTATTTATGCCTACGTATGTCTCTATGCATCTGCCTATCTGCCTTTGGAGTCAAGTGACGCAACATGTTGCAGGGCACACGTGCCGGTGTAGGATCCATGCCAATCATAATGCTGGAATTTGTTTCGGTTTTCCGAAGCTTTCCAGGTGCCTCCGCGTTGGGTTCCAGAAGAAAGTCTGCAAAAAAGTGCTTGAGGCGGGCTGGTTCCGAGAATTCAATGCCATCCATGAGGTCAGCAGCGGCCGGAAATCAGTCGTTTTCACGACGCTGTACAACACACTTACGAAGCATGAGGACTTTTCGAAAGCCAAGTTTGACACGCTGATCATCGATGAAGCAGGACAGGTCGAGGACTGGAGGCTGTTTATTGTGCTGCAGACGATGACAAGCCTGAAGAAAGTGATTCTGGTAGGTGACCATAAGCAGCTGCAGCCCTACGTAAGCGACGGCGTGCGAGACAGGGGGTATGGAAGAAGTACAATGGAGAGGCTGATTGCCGGCAAGGTCGGAGCAGGAAATGCCGGCATCGATTTCATCATGCTGGAGGAGCAGCACCGAATGCCCCCCTCTGTGCGCAACATCGTCAGCAGGGTGTTCTACAACAACAGATTAACAGACGGGCCGAACATTCTGGCGAAGAGCAGGCGGTCCCACGGAACCTCCGCGAAAGCAATTGTTGCCTTCGACCTGTCGTTTGGCAAGACCAATCTCAAACCACTTGAGCGATCGCTGGAGAACTTGGACGAGGCGACCATCTCCAAGCTTATTTATGACCACCTTCTGCAGGCACCAAGCTTGTACACAGTGCATGACATTTGCGTCTTGTCCCCATACAATCGCCATAAGAATCGATTGCGTACAATGCTCGCCGGAATTCCAGAGGGGGACTGGGCGAGGTGGGAGAATCTGAGCCCGGACGTCGTCATGGATTCTAGCATGGATGACCAAACTGCAGCAGTGCGTAACATCGACACAGTGGACAAGTTCCAGGGCTCGGAGCGAGAGGTCGTGATCATCAATACCGTCAGTGGTTGCCTGGAAAACACACAGCGTGCTTGCGATCCACACTTCATCAATGTAGCAATGAGCCGATGCAAGAGCTTGCTGGTGCTGATCGGCAGGCTAACAGAACTAGGAGATGGGGGTGGCAGCTGGCAGCGAATCATGACTTTCCTTCAGGAAGCCCAGGTGCAGGCTCACGGGGGAGGCGCAGAAGACGTGCTGATTCTGCCGTGCGGAACGATGGAAGAGGCGAAAGCGGGTGTTGAAGCATTGCTTCACTTTGTGTTGCCGCCTGGAAGCATGACGGGAAGCATGACTGCCTCTGGACCGGATGCCAAGAGAAGCAAAGCCTGAAAGCGCCGAGAACCTGTTCGACCATGTCGTTCCTAGTCCCTAGTTTCGCCCCAGATGTGGCGGCTCGCCCAAGATTTATTATTTAGACGCATGTCACTTCGGCAGGGTGGATCTGCGGTTCGCACAAACGGTGAATGGTTGCAAGAAATTTGGCGTGCCCGTCCCAGTTAACGACAATAATTACAACCATGCGAACGGGCTTCGCCATTCGAGGAGCCGCGTGTGTAGAGGTGACCAGGTTTGAGTCTCACCTCGGTGGGCCGGGGGCCCACAGAGCTTTGGTGAGGAGCCACGATAGGATGCAGCGAACCCGGTTTGGTGAAGGGGCGAATCCTTTGGAGTGCAAGAAGTGTTTCATCATGCTCGTTATTTTGAGACCAGCATGTTTTGGGGTCTCATGGGGGACTGTTTCTGATCGAAGTACCGTCGGTCTTTTAAACTTTGCTGCACAATGAATGCTTGGGCTCTCCGCCGAAACATGGTTAGGCTCCCGAATCAGCAGCACTTGGAGACCGATTGCCTCCGTTACTTGTGGCTGGAGAGTGGAAAGAAAGGCAGGTCGCGTCACCCTTGGAGTTACGAAACATGGTGCGCATTTCATTGCCGTGGACGTCTTCAAAGGCAGATGCTGCTGACCAGCCGCTTGACTTAATCTGACCCAGTGCAAAGGGGTCCAGAGTCTCGCATCTGTTTTGCAAATCTTGATGCAGCGGATTCGAGTCTTGCGCTTGAAGTTTGCGCACACAGCTTTACAGGAACACGAGAGATCTCACCAGGATCCTGCCCTCTTGACTCAGGAAAACCATGCGTTTGAACGTGATCACGATGGGGGGGTCTGCAGCTGTGGTCGAGGCCTTTCCGTGGGCTTGGTGGGTGCGTAAGGTCTTGACGACGCCGTGAATGTCATCCCGCAAGCATTGTAGAAGGCCTGTGAGCTCCCTGAACTTACATGAAGGCCATCACAACGATACGGAAGGTAGATCCCCCGACGCTTCGTACGTCTTTGTACCCTTCGGTGGAGAACATCTTTTTTCCATCCACGGAGCAGCACAACGGTTCTGTTCTCCGAGGCGACATCTCGAACCAGGGTTTGCGAAGTGCGGCGGCAGGCACAGGAGAAGCTGCAGACCAGCATATGCACTTGGCTTGCACTTGGTCCGGTTTCTAGCTTACGGGAAGTCCGCAATCACCGCAAACCCTTCAAGTTTCTGGAGCTTCGTCTTTGCAGCTCAGCATTGAAGGCAGCTGTCTGAGCATCTGGATTTCAATCTTGCTGCTCTTGTTATTGCCACGGTGGCGCCTTTTGTCTCCTGAAGCGCGTCCACCAACTTTTGTGGGCTGTGAGATTTGGAGGGACGCCTTGTTGTTTTTTTTTTGTTGGTTGTGCTGTTCAAACCTCTCCTAAAATGCTGGGAAGCACCCGGTGGATTTTATTCAAGGTGGCTTCAGTGTTTGTTTCGTCTCACTCACCAGGGCACTTGGTCGGGCCATGCGGAAATGTTTTGGAAAGCCGCTTGTTTGCAACGTGAGCTTACAGCGCAGTTGCATCTTCAGCATGCCGCCTGCACCCAGAGAGTTCATGCTTTTGAGTGCCAAGAGCACCATCTTGCCCCGCATTTACTTGTTTGGTGTTCCCCGTGAAGGTCATCAAACCCTTGGTGACGCAGGCCTGAGCCATGGCGACTCAGTGTCTGGCGCGGCACGCCTTCCCTTGGAAAGCTATCCTATGCCATTATGCCATACTCTCTAGTTCTTTTTTTGAAACTTCCGAACCGGGACCTCAAGCCGTTGACGCGGCCAGACTTAGGTGGCTCGCCAGGCACACCTGGTTTCCAGCCGAGAGTCTGCAGTCTTCGCGTGTGTCAAGAGTGACGGGTCGACGCCCGGCAGTTCAATTAGCATTCAGTGCGATTCAGTTCATGTCAGTCCCGACTCTTCTATGTTCTGGTAGGCGTGCGAGGGCTTAGCCTCAGCTCAGCGTGCTTCGAATCTAGTCACCGGAGCATTGCGTCGCAAGGCGTCTCACTGCGTTTCAGCACCGACTCTTCTACTTCCATGTTCTGGTAGTGCGAGGGTTTGGCCTCAGCGCTTGCTCAGTGTGCTCCGAAGCACTGGAGTCGCGCTAGAAGAGTCACTAGAGCCGTTCAAGACGGGTCTAGCAGACGAGGATCCTGACCTGGGGCCGTGGCATCTGGGGTGGCAGTGCCTGCAGATCAGTTTGCTTATGTTGAGGTTCCGTGGGCCGGGTGTGAGTTGGGCCTCTGCCTTGTGGAACAGCGTGAGATGCACCGAGGTGGTGACAGCCACGCGGTGCGAAGCCCAAACATCAAGCACATCGTCGTGTCCAGCCACGCTGTTGCAGCAATCGAGGACAGGGGCAGAGAAGTACTGCATCCGAACGCATGCACAATCATGCACACATGTTGAAAGATGAGAACACTTAGCATAAGAGTGCACGCACGCACATTGACATACGTACAGACAGACAGACGCGTAGGCAGACACACAGAGACACATGTATAGCCGCACGCACACACACATAGACATACAGACAGACAGGCAGGCAGGCAGAGAGACTGACACACACGCACACACATACACACACACACACACACATGCGCACACTATCTATCTATCTATCTGTCTATCTATATATATATATATATACATATACATATATACATATATGCATATATACATATATACATATATGCATATATGCACATATACATATACACATATATACATATATACATATATACATATATACATATATACATATATACATATATACATATATACATATATACATATATACATATATACATATATACATATATACATATATACATATATACATATATACATATATACATATATACATTTTTATGTATAACCCTCCGAGGGATCCATATCTGTTATGCCATGTTAGGGCTCTGGACAAGACTTTCGAACAACGTCTGGGGCTATGTCTTCAATGTCCAGCTTGAACGTCTTGAGTTTCAAGACAGACAACCGAAGATTGAAGATTGAGGTGCCTTAGAGCAATCTTGCCGAATCTTGGTTTAGGGTTAGGGTTTAGGGTTGCCTTTCAATTCCATCTTGAACGTCTTGACTTTCAAGACGGGGTGATGGACGTCGAATGGTGGCCCAACAGTTTCCTGCGACGCCTGCGACTCCTCAATCTTCAATCTCTGTTTCCCGTCTTGAAACTCAAGATGCTCAAGACAGAAATCGAAGGCGAGCCCAAGAGTATTCTGGAATTGAAGCGCATTTAAACTGATGTTCGTTAGAGGATGCACTCTCTGAATCGCACTGCTGGCGCTTGTAAGGGTCTTTATGTCAACAACTGGCGGTAATCACATTCAAGATATCTCAATTGACCAAGTCTTTTTGTGGATCAGTAGTTGTAGAAAAGCAGATATCTCTTCTTGGATCTACTTTCTTGAGAGGAAGTCTTACGTGAACCAACAGTAGTTACAATTCTTGTAAGGGGTCTTCATCTCAACAGCTGGCTAGGAATCACGATCAAAGCGTCAGGTGTATGAGGGCACTTTTGATGCAGATTTCATTTCTATATCTGGGAGAATGCAGATATTGGAGATCATATACGCCTAGAAACACTATTTTGCGTCAAGAGCGTCTGGAAGGACAGGCGTGGATAAGACTCTTGTTTTGCATGGTAGACCTTTCACGGGGCCTTGGTGCAAAGTCACAGGCTGTATGTGAGCATATCCAAATAGTTCGGAATGTATAGAGGCATATGTCATGAATGTATATACAGAGGCGTATGTGATGGGCTTCGGAGAACGGTTTGCTATGAGAGGAAGAGGAATTCAAAAGAGCCTTGATGTAAAGGATACGTGCCCCAGTAGCTGTCCTTCATTTCCAAACTCCAGATTGTCAATGAGTTGGCAAGGCTTATGGAACCAGGGAGTTGTACGCTCAGTTTAGTGCAGACTATGCCGTTGAAGGTTTGAGTATGCAAGAGCTATTTGTTAGCTAAACACATGTGAAGACAAAGTATCGTATATATATATATAGCAATAGAGTTGAGCACAATGGTCGAAGGACTGTTAAAGGGCGTAGTAAAAGTTATCCGAAACCTGTGGGCGCGCATCTCGGCATGAAGAACTCGACAGGTTCTGAACCTTCTTCTACATGGAAAAAATGAGTCCACATCATGCCAAGCTTCAGAAGCCAGTTCTGAGAATGGAGTCCCAAAAATGCCCCACCCCCCCCCCCCCCCCCCCCCCACTTCTTTGCAAGACCCATTCGCAACGTGCCAAAAAAAAGAGAGCCCTTGCAATCTTGCGTCGGCCTTGGGAGTTTGAACCTCCTTCGTTGGGATGTTTACCCCTTCTTATACTACCAGTCCTTAAACAGGTATACTACCCCCTTATCAGAATCCCCATTCAGGACTGTTACTACAAGGGGGGAGCCTCCCAACTCCTTGCGTTGTCTTGATGGAATCCTGTTGCAGGCAGGAGCGATTCGGCCCTCAGAGCTCGACTCCTTTGAAGTGGAAGCTAGAAAGCAGCCCTCAAACTTGACCTGCTTTTTAAAGTTTTGGTTCGTAGTTCAAAGTTCTATGACTTTACAAACTGCCTTGGCGCCTCTAGAGTACTAAGAGGCCCATTGAAACTTTAGACTTTGAACGGGAAAGTCATTTCAGGGACAGCACAGCTTCTGAATCCCGGCAGTTGTTCTTGTCGTTGTTTGGTTTCGCCTCTGCTTTCGGCTGGGGAAGAACTCCTGGAAAGTTCTGGCGCTCATGGGATCCTCTGGACCATTGGCTCCCTCCCCTCTCAGAGCTGGGTTCCACTGAGAAGATAACGGGTTGGTGCCACATGCATTGAAATGCATGCATGTGCGTGTGTCTTTGTGTTCAGTCAGTGTTGTGTATGTATAGATAAGTTTATGTATATACATATCTTTGCCTATACACACACATGTGCACAAATATATTTCTTGCATGCGTTTGTCTCTCTCTCCCTCTCTCTCTCTCTCTGTGCTTTATTAGGTCGAGAGATTGCAAGCAAGGACAACGGACAAGTGGCGACGTGGGGCGTGGCCGGATGGGGCGGCGACAGCTCCGCAGTCCATGCCAAACTCCTGGACGTCGTGGACATGGCCGCATCCAACGGCGCATTTGCTGCGCTGCGCGCTGATGGCAAGGCGGGAGTCCGGAAGAGTCCGGGAGTCCTTCCCACAAACAATTCGCTTGCATGCCCTAGATGCCCTATTCACAGCCGTTCTGCAGTGCGGAATAGAGGTTCCGGGATAAGCGACCTCCCCTCAAAAGAGCTTCCAGTCTCAGCTACACAGCTGCGAACAAGCATGCGCCTTCAACATGTAACACAGCTGTTGTCACTTCAGTCGTAATGGTCGCAGTAGTTGGGGCCCAGCATCATGCACAAAAGATGAGATGCGCATGATGTGCTCACACACCCAAGCAGTCTATGCCATGCTTCCAGATTTCCCGGCTGAGGCCGCAAGCACATCTTAAGTGTTTCCAAGCTTTGCATATCACGCAGGTGGTGACCTGGGGTCTTGCTCTGATGGGTGGTGACAGCAAAAAGCTGGCGGAGAAGCTCGTCAACGTGAAGCAGCAACTTGCCCTTTAAGAGATTGGATGAGGGTCCTTCTTTGCCTCATTTTGCCATGGCGGTTGCAAGGCTTTGCGCTTCTGGCTCAGCCTTCGCCGCGCTGCGGACGGACGGGACGGTCGTCAGCTGGGGGGATGCCAGCTGCCAGCAGTTCGCCACAGTTTGCCGCAGCTTTTTTGTTTCCTTAGCTCCAGCTTGCACTTTGAAGGGTGTGTCCAGAATTGTGTGGAAGTCCTGGGAGTAACCGCTTCGGGGTAACCTGAAGCCTGGGACACGCGAGCTGTTTTTTGGATTCCCGAGGCCCAGCGTGGTGGAGACAGTTCCAGGGTGCAGGCGGATCTGAAGGACTGAGCAGAGGATGTTGCGGCACAAGCGTCGTAGCCAGTGCAACTGTCATGGCATATCCCGGCTCACTTCCTAGGTGAATGCGCGTTTCTGCGAGTCGAGTTGAATCTGCACTGTTTGGACGCAAGCCTGCTGCCAAACCTCAAGCATCTGGCCAGGAGGTGCAGCAGCTGATCGCCACGCAGTATTCCTTTGCGGCGCTTCGATCCGACGGCAAAGTCATTGCCTGGGGCCCCTTGTCTCCGCAAGCGGGCTCTTCGGGTTCAGGACTTCGGATTGTGCAAGCAGATTTGTGGGGTGCAGAAGTCACCCCGCACAGATCCGCACAATCCCATACAATTTTTGACGCCGCTGCGCAGCAAAGCTCGAGCCGCTCAAACACTAGTGCCCGCTCGTGGAGGCTTCCACGTCGAAGCCCGAACCATCTCTCCAACTCACTCTTGAACACGTTGCTAAGCCAAGGCCAGGCCGACGCCGGCGGAGTTTGCGAGAAGCTTTGAGCGGAGTTTTTATTGTGGGAATGCTGTCGTCGAGCGTTCAGCGTTGTTGGGGTCGGCTTGGGCTTGGGCTTGGGCTTGGGCTTGGGCGGTGGAAAGGGATGCTGTCGGAATTTCTCGGAGTCCTCGGATTGTGGGGATCGTTGAGCATCTAGCTAGCAATGAAGCCCCAGGAACAGCCACGAGCTTGTGGGAGTCCAGCAGCTGGTTGCTTCAGCCGCGGCCTTTGCTGCCCTGCGCCACGATGGAACGGTCGTCTCCTGGGGATCTTCAGAGTTTGGAGGAGACTGCCAGGACTCACTCTCTCCCTCTCTCGTTCTCTCTCTCTCTCTCTGTCTGTCTTTCTCCGTCCCTAGCTCTCTCTTTACATGCATCTTCTGTAGGTTCACCTGTGTGTAAAATCTTTTTGAGATGCTTGCTCCGCTTTCTCCAGAGGACGTCGCGGGCCGCTTAACGGAAGTCAAGGCGGTCGTCGCCGCCCGCTGCGCGTTTGCCGCCCTCCGCGCTGACGGCTCCGTCGTGACCTGGGGCTCGATGAGCAAGGATGGCATCGCCACGCCGGAGCGTCTCGAGAGCGTGGAGTGTCTCGTGGCATCGGATCGAGCCTTTGCAGCTCTTTTGGGCGATGGGAGCGTGGTGACGTGGGGCGACCGCGACTGTGGCGGCGACAGCCAGGCGGTACAGCAGGAGCTGGTTGGCATCAGGCAGCTAGCAGCCTCCAAGCTGGCATTCGCGGCTCTTCGCTTTGATGGTGCCATTGTTACGTGGGGCGCGCCTGACTTCGGTGGCACCGGGCGCGTCATGGCCGGTGCCAAGGAGGCCACGGCGGCCGAGCCTGCCGCCTATGCCCTCATCCGGGAGACTGGAGCGGTGACATCCCTGAGCCCGGCTGAGGCGTGTAAGGGCGACTCCTGCGACACCTGCGACACCTGCGACACCTGCTCGTGCGCCAGCCCGGCAAGTTGCAGCACTGCGAGCTTCCACAGCCCAAGAGCGGGCAGCGTCAGCAGTCGATCCAGTGATGCAAGCCCCGCTCGCGGGGAGCTTAGCCAAGGAAGCCCAGCACGGCCTACGCACAAGGACCTGCCCAAGGACATGCGCACGGACGCGCGTCAGAGAGTGTGCTTGTAGACCTTACATCTTCATGAGGTCCGGTTCCATCAGCCGAAGGCTGGTAGTTCGACTTTAAATCTTTGTGTGGTGTTTGAAACAGTCACGTCCGCTAGGCTCTCCTGAAGAGAACTTTTGGCAAACCTGGTCCTGAAGGCTTCAGTGGAGACAACCTGGCAAGTGCCATGTGCGTTCTGCACCAAAATTGCAGAGCTTGTGCTCTCCTTATCAGGGGATGTTTGAGAAAAGTTTCGTAGTCATCAGGTTGCTGGCAAAGCCTCAACCACGTGACACTGTAAATACTTCTCTGCGTTTGTAAGAACGGTCCGAACGGTCCGAACGGTCCGAACGGTGACCGGGCCTCGTCCGTTGCCCTTACATCCGCTGGACTCGAAGCCGGGCTTGGTGCTTTTTAGGCAGAAGCCTGGTTCAATATCACGTGAAAGGCGCAACGTCGCCTTTCTTGACCTGTGACTCCTGTGCGCCACACGGGCCAGGGAATGCTCACAGCAAGACCAGAGACCATAAACCACAGACCGCCAGAAACCTCATTCTCTTCACGCGTGATTTGAGAAAAGGGGCCGATTGCAGCAAGTTGAGCGCATTTTGCAGCATGTCAGGCGCCTGTGCAAAAGCATGCAAAAGCGGCACCTGGGGACCGATGAAGCATGTCAGGCGCTTGTGCAAAAACAGTACTTGTGGGCCGATTGCCGACGTTACCTGTGGCTGGAGAGTGGAAGGAAAGGCAGGTAGCGTCACCCTTGGACTTGCGAAGCATGGTGCGCCTTTCACTGCCGTGGACGTCTTCAAATACAGATGCTGCTGCCCAGCCGCTTGACTCAGTTTGACTCATCACAGAATTCGAAAGCCCAGTGTCTCGCTGTTTTCGATTTTAGATCGGCTGTTTATATCTTGATGCGTGCGCATCATGGTTTCGGTTCTTTTGCAAGAGTGTGTGTGATCCTGCCTATTGACTCAGGAAATCCATGCGTTTGAACGTGCCCACGATGGGGGGGTCTGCAGCTGTGGTCGAGGCCTTTCCGTGGGCTTGGTCTGTGTGTAAATGACGAAGCCGTGAAGGTCATCGCGCAAGCATTGTAGAAGGCCTGTGAGCTCCCTGAACTTACATGAAGGCCACCGCAACCATACAGAAGGTAGGTCCCCCCATGCTTCGTACGTCTTTGTACCCTTCGGTGGAGAACATCTTTTTCCATCCGCACAGCGGTTCTGTTCTCCGAGGCGACATCTCGAACCAGGGTTTGCGAAGTGCGGCGGCAGGCGCAGGAGAAGCTGCAGACCAGCATCTGCACTTGGCTTGCACTTGGTCCGGCTTACGGGAGGAGAGACTGGGAGCGTGTTGGTTTCAGGGACGCCTACCTTGGACTAAAGGGAAAACCGCAATCATGTCGGGAGCTTAGGGATTGTCCTCGCATCTCAGCATTGAAGGCGACTGTCTGGGCATACTGAATTCCACGTTTGCTGCTCTTGCTCTGGATGCACATTCCAAAACCAATGATAATCAGAATCAACAAAAAGTAACAACCGGGATGAACAACACGGTCGGGACTGAGTTTTGTTGTTGTGGTTGTGTTCCATCAAATACTCCAAGGCGCAGGATCGCAAGTCGACCAAAACCTGTTCAAGCCACGAAGTGTCCCTGCGTGTGCTGCGCAGCACCTTGTTGTACGCAGACATAGCGGATTGGGTGCATGTTCGGCAGCAGAGATCAAGATCGCACAAAGCACAGCATCACACAAATTTACAGTTTGGCGAGCTGTGAATACTGGGGCAGAGCACTTAGCCCTTGCGCATACCGAAGGCTTACATGATCGAGGAGTGGAAGATGACAGGGGCTTGCCTGGGGGGTTTAGGGTTTAGGGTACGGGGGGCAACCGAAGGAGGACAGGGAACAAAACAGTCAGCCCCAACAGAAGCCCTTGATTCCCCTGGAACAACCGAAGACAAAACCCAAAGCACAACCAAACACACCTTTTCCGTAGGGCGCATTGCCCACGTTTCTTGAGCCAAAAATATCCGGGTTCATTGACCCCTTCAACTCCCATCACCAACTCTTTTCTACAATACCAGTTGCAGCTCCGCACTCCCCCTGTCCTAGGATTTCCTAGGACACATTGGAGATGCCGTTCTTTGGCCAAAAACCGCCATTTAGGCAGCAGCCAGCTGCTTGAAATGCACATTATGGTTTAACGTCATCCAGGACGAACCTTCAGCTCATTGGCTGAATCCTTAACCATTGAGGATTTCTTCACCTCGTACTTGGAAAATTCACGTTCCAGCGGCCCGTTCCTCACCAAGGAACTCAGCATTCACCACCCAGCCATCCTTGAGGCAATGCTTACAAAGCGCCTTAGCCCTGGGCTGTGAATATCGCAGAACATCACAGTCACTGCTTGCGTGCATACAGTTCCCACCCACTGTTGTATACAAAGTGGCACTCGCAGGAATAACCACCGCTTTCTTGATCCACAGCCATTTATACAGCCGTCGAAAGAGGCACCATGCCAGTTCCCAGAGTATAATTGCTGCCACCAAATACGCAACAAGGTCTGAATTGTTGACAACCATTTCAATACCTTGAGCCAGAACCATCACCGTAGACGTGTTGGCGACCTTGCACACCCCTTCTTCTGAGCAAAAGAATCCAGCCGTGGACACTTCTTCGCCACCAGTTGCCATCCCTTGCAGAGATGCAGCCACCATCATGACCGCCATTGCAAGCGAGGCTTTTTTCAAGTCAGTTCCTTGAACCAACAGTCTGAGACCCCAAAGTGCCTTTTGCTTTGCGTACACCTGTCCACTCATTAACTTAGTCAACAGGTCAGCGATCATATACTCACCGCGAAGGTGCGCTATCACCATATAACCACGGTCCACCAGAGACCTGACACCGGCTGCTCGAATTCTCAGGTGTCTTGTTCTCCAGCTTCCAGCAGGATATTGAATGATCGAGCACGTTGAAACCGAATCTGTATACAGCACTTTTTGCAGCGATTCTTCACCTGTTCCAACCAAAGCGGCAATTATAGGGGTGCACGACTGAATCATCGTTGCTCCCTCTATGGACGCATGTAATTCAGCTTCAGCTGTACTTAAAGCCACCGTTGATTGTCTTTGTGTTGCCCACATCACTGGACAGTCACCCCACACCACCACCGCTCCTGAGTGGCTCTTTTCATTTTCACCTGCTGCAAAGCTGGCATCCGCGTAGGACTCCACCACCTTAACACCTCGTCCATAACGCAACACCTCATTCCTTTCTTTTTCGCATGTTGCGATTGCTCCGAACGTCAAGCCTAACGTTGGAGTTGCAGCAAGGTATCGGAAAACTTCCTCAGCCTTTTTAACCACAAATCGTGGCCTTCGGGATGTCCACAAAGACAACTGGCTCGTGCAGAACGCCAAATCAGGTCGAGTTTTGATTGCCACCCAGAGGAACTCCCCTACGGCACCTTGAGCCGCTCGCAAGGAAGGAATATCCACCTCCTCTTCTTCACCTGGAGTTTCTTTCACCATTGGCAGGTTACTCCCTTTTCCAGTTTCATCGATCTGATACCCTCGTCGGTTCAGCAAATCTCTCACAAAGTCCTCCTGGTTGAGAAAGAAGCTGCCATTTCGATACCAGATTTGGACACCCAAAAACTTCAGGAATCCATCACCGCAGCCTGGACCACAGAACTCGGGTTCAGAAGTTTTCCACTCCTTCCTAATCTGTTCCAAGGCCTCCCGGAGCACTGTCATAGTCCCAGCCATCAAAAAATCATCCACGTAAAGACCCATTGTCCCTACCAACTTGCTTGCACCTTCCGGCTTTTCTTGTGCCATAATAAGGAACAGACTTGGGTCTGCATTGGACCTCTGAAAGCTCATTGCTTGTCCATCCTTTGACACCCAAGACATACCTTGAAGACGTTGGTCTCGCCACTCCACCCATGCTGCAGGACTTTCGGCCAAACCGTACAAGGCCTTTCTCACAATCCACCGCTCCTCCTTTGTGCAAAGACCCAATTTCACCGCCGCCCTTGGGGGCTGCACCACCACCAAACGCCCTTCTCTTTGCGCCCTATTCATCGGCGCCGTCAGAAAAGCTTTGGAAATGTCTAAGCCAGCGATGATCCATACCATATATGCTGCGTGCCTCACTTGACACCTGAATGTAGTTGAATCTAAGCCTGGAGCGTACAGCGAGTGACGACTGAGTGACCTCGGCCCTTCATATTCTGTAGCTGCCGTTGACGAAATGAAGTTTCCACATGCACAGATACGGGCACGTCGCCTCCCTGTCCCTTGCTTCCGGGTAAACACCACCAGACTGGGAACGTACTCAATCACCGGTGCATTAGGCTCTTCCGCCAATTTGTCCAGCTTTTCTTGAGTTGTTGGTTCCACCACCTCCAACTCTTTCACCAAAGACGTCACCTCGTCTGACAATGATTCCCTCCACTTTTCCAGTTCTTGCATGGCTTCTTGTGTAGGGATTGTTTTTGTTTGCAGGAACTCAACCTCCTCCGCTGCCTCAAGCGCGGTATTTTCTTGTACCATTTGCTGAACTTGAGCTGCTTTGACCAAAAACTTCGATAGCTGTTCCTCAGCCCTTTTTGCTTTAACCAGCCATTCTCTAGTCTCTGATCCTTTTTCTTCACTCGACTCATTGGCCGATCCATGGAACTCGTCCAAAATGCAACATTCCTGTTCAGCAATTAGGCGTCGAATACTCAAATGCTCCTCTAGAGCCCATTGATGCGCTTCGAACACAGCGTAGTCGACTTCCTCTGCAAGGTCGTCCAGCGAGGTCTCTTTCAACGTCATTTTTAACCACTTCCTTTTTCACCTTCTACAGCCTGTGGTTCCGGAAGAGGAAACTTGCATTGGAGAAGATAGCACCTATCCTTGTAGCTCAAACGCTCCATAAAAACAGGTGTGTACCCTGTCAAGGATACCCTGTTCCCTTTCCAAGGCATAGGACCATGCAGCTTTCTCGGAAAGAACGACATGAAGTTCCAGTGGATATCCACCAATTTTCCAGGTAAGACTTTCTTCCCATAGGATTGCTCCACCACTTCAGCTCCTTCCTCTAAGACCTTTTCATCCTCAACCCACAGCTGACCATCTTTATAGTCACCAAAGCCACACACATAATTGCAGCAATGCTTTTCATTGTGACTATCCCTATGCAATGACACCGGAGCATTGCATGAGATCTGAAGAGCAGAAAATTTGGCTTCAGGATTGTGGTGCCTCACGAATGATGCCAAATAACGACATAGCCATGGTCTTCGATGAGTCTCTTTTGTGATACCACACACTCCGCCATGAGTATAGTGGCCCAACACCAGAGCTCGCGTACTTGCGCACCAATTGTTGATACCACCTCTTCGATTCACCCTCTTTGGGTATACAATCCCTTCCAAAAGCTCCTCGCAGTCCACGTAATCATACATAGACCTTTCATACATTGACTTGGCTTTTTGCTCTTCTTTTTCCAACTGTGTTCCATCCCCAGCAGTCTCACTTTTGCAGACCAAATAAGCATTTTCATGAGGAGAACAGCAAGTCGGCCAATACTCATCACCAGGAACATTGTCCTCAACATCTGCATTTTCTTCCAGCTCCCCCAGACCCTGCATGTCATCCTCGAAAATTTCTAAGGGCGGACTCTCCCCCCGCTTGCGAAGCAAGCGCAAGGAGCCCACATGACCACGCAGTGAAGAGGCCGGGCTTTTCTCCATCAACCGATGGCGAACTGGAGGATCGCGAGGCGGAGGTAAAGGAGGTCCTTCCTCATCAGCAAACCGAAGCGCCGGTTTTTTCCCCTTGAGACGATGCTCTGGAGGAGAAGGCTCCTGTTCTTCTACCACCCCTTCCAGCTCCAATTCAGGCGGTTCCTTTATATTGGAAAAAATCGTAGTGCAGGGAAATAACACCAGTTCATCCGGATCTTTTGCAGTCCCTTGAGCTTCCACCCAATAACCACCAGGTAGGTCATCGCATGGACCCAAAAGAAGCGCAGGCTGCGTACGATCGACCCATTGCCGACCTTTCTTTGTTCCATCCGGACCCAGCAACTCCCACGGACGACGTTTGACTTGAATCTGAGCACCAAAAGGAAGCAATGCTTTAGGATTTAACCCCAACTCCCTTTCAGCTTTCTGCCACCGTAACATTGACCAATGGCGAGCAGCCAGTGCCCAGTACGCCGGCCCGAGTCGCGCCTCCTTTAAGAGCGACCTGACACCACGTTTGAATAAACCCACACATGCTTCAGCGCGCCCATTTGTTTGCGGGACTCCAGGATCACCAGTGGTCCTATATATCAGACGAGTTTCACAAAAGGACCGGAAGCGTGCATTGACAAACTCCCCCGCTCGATCTGAGTGGATTCTCAACACCGGATACCCATGTCTCTGCAAGCGCACCATCATCCTTTGAACTGCCGACAAAACAGTTGTTTGCTGTTTATCCACAATCGGCTCCACCATAACGAAGTTGATCATACGGACAGGTTGGGTCAAGTGGTCCTTCAGTTCCTTCCAGGATTTCTCAGAAGCTTGAATTTTCAACACCTCCGCCTCCAGAACTGGCGCAGGTTCCACCGGTGCAGAGCCTTCCTCCTCGAAGTTCGCGACTGCATCGCCTAACCATTCTCCAACACCAGCACCTTCATCTGCCACGTGATCTTCCACCTCATCCGCATCTTCCTCCTTTTCTGGAGGGCGACCCACATTGGGATCCAACATTGGAAATTGATACACACCAATAACAGCGTGTCGTGGCTTCTGCTGGTGAGCATCCTTCGAACACTTGTATGGACCCGCTAAGTCCAATGATAAAGTGTAAGCATCCCCATGCTTTCGCCTCAAATGGCGACGCTCTTTTCCAGCGGCAGACACACAGATTTGACAATCACGTCTGAAAGGAATATGCCCCCTTAGGCAATGGTCACGGAAAGCTCGCTCCTCAGTCGTCAACCTCCGTAACGTCCCTTCTCGTTCTTCTTTTTTTAACACCATAGCTTCCCGTTCAGCATCGCTCTCATGCAACCATTGTGCCAACCTGTGACGTATTCTTTTAACCAATCCAAACGCCCATCGCGCCCATATAGAGGATTGTCCAATACGCTCTTCCAGGGTAGAAGCGAATGTTGCCGACCACGGAACAACCACGCGAACCTGTTCCAACGATTCCCATAGTTCCATATCAGACACCAGGAAAGTCGTAGGTTTCACCAGAGCATGTCCCAATGCTCCTTGATCAAAGTGTGCAGCGTACATTCCATAACGCTCACAAAAGCTTTTCACCTCTGGCCAACTCCAGAAGGTAGGACTTGAGAGCCCTTCCTGAGAACCATCCACCAGATCCTCAGCACTCAAGACCGTTTTGCCGTTCTGAGAGAAATCCTTCCCTATGAGTTCAGGGTCCCCAGGGCTTTCCATGCCAAAGAAGACAGAACTTCCATTGATGACTTCAGCAGTTCCACACCTTGAATGCACCGCCACGTCATATAGGAAAAGCATCTTCAGAAGTAAAACACCATCCTTTTGAGCTAATTCTTGATGTGGCCAAGGAAGACTCTTTAATCCCAACCGTTCAGGCCCACAGCGCCGGCGTAATACAGGTGGACCACCGTCTTCACCTCTCAACCTTGACACTGTCCTGCATGGAGGTCCTCCAACCACAGCAACCACCTTTCCTTCAGCCGCCAGATGCAGAAGATACTTCCAGACGCTCGAATTATGTAGGTCACCGCCTTTTGTCAAATCCAGCTCCAGTACCTCCACATCCCGACTGGGAAAATGCCATTTTTGTTTCCCCGAAAATAGGTGTACCACCACCCTTTTTGCTCGTGCCAGCCGTCTCCTTTTATGACGGTTGAAAGGCAACGCCGCAATATCTCCACGTGGCAACAGCTCCATCAGCATATTTTCTGGTATATCCCCATAATACCACCGAAGAAATCGCCAGCATGCCTGGACGAACTCCTCCTCATTCGCTGACGCTGTCCGCGCTGCGCTTTGCAACGACGTTTTTACAGCCACCTCGTTGTCCGTATTCGGACACCCTTGAACCATACGTGCCACCTTCAAAGCTTGCTTTGGGGAGCACCAATCCATTTCATCAATGATCTGAAGCGCCACCTCCTTTTCTAAACAAGGGCACCCATTCAGATCACGAACGCGAAGTTCCCCCAGAACAGGATGTGAGGCTGTGCACTTGCCACCACGCCACTGAACTCTGAGACCAACCAAGGCGCTCGCTTTGCCAATTGGCACTAGTGGATCTACCATTTCAGGAGTTACCAGGGTCCCACCTGGGGTAATACACATCTCCCGAGATCCAACAGCTAAAGACACCAACACCTTTTGCTGCGGAAGCTGTTCTCCAGGACGAAGTGATCTGAGAGGATGTGATGCTCCCGAGTCCAACATGCCCATTCCCGAACACTCATTGGTGTCAGAAACCCTGGCCACATGTAGAACGCATACTCCTCGGCCTTCTCCCTGCTTCGGCAACAACGTGGCATCCGACGAACCGACTCCACAGTCCGCCCTTCCATTCCTCCATTGAGAATGGGACCAAGATACACGCTGCCTTTCAGCATGCAAAACCATTTTTTCAGCTGTTTTGTAATCCATAACCAAACAGCCATGTTCAAACCACAAGAGCTGGTCCAGCGAAGATTTTGCCACCCACGTGACACATCCCATTGATCACAGTGAGGTTCGCCCCAAACTCCAAAATCAACCAGAGAGGGATAATCAGGGGCCCATTGTCTTCCCTAATCAACGTCCCTTTCTCTGTAATCCTCATTGTCACACCACCAAGCGCGCTTTGCACCATAACAGTAGTGTCTGGTAAACATTCCCATGGAAAAAGCGTCCGCGCAAGATGCGTAGCAGCTGTGTCCACCAACGCCACTCTCCCTTCCTGCTGAAGCAGCCCAGAGCCACATAACATTCGAATACTGGGATCCCCGTTTGATGCCGACTGTTCTGATGACAGCTTCATAGATTTCAGCACCTCTAACGCTTCAACAAGGACCTGATTGGCCGTTGATGGCGATGAGGGACTTGCAGAACCTTTATCCAATCCCGCATTAGCCGTCTCATCTCCCCCTTCAGCTACCTCTGCCTTTTTGGCATTTCCCCATTTCGCACCTTTGCCGCCCTTTCCCCCTTTGGGAGAATTCCCTTTAGATCTACTCCTCTCAGGATTTGAGTCCACATTGGAACTTGCACCATCCTTATATGGACATTGCGGCTGCAGATGGCCAACGGCCCCACACTCAAAACATCTTCCTCGTTCAAGGGAGTCTTTGTCATGGCGAAATTTGCAGCGGGATCCGAACTTGCACCCCGCATCGGTCTTCCCATATATCCAACAGAAAGGACGTTCACCATCTCCGCTGTACCTTTTTCCTTTCCCTTTGCCTTTGTCACCCTCCTCTGTCTCGTCACCAGTTCCCTTTTGGGCCTTGTTTAACCTGGCCCTTTTCTTGGCGTCCGAGTCCTGCTTCACCTCTTGTTCACCAGCACTATGCAATAGCAGTTCAAACTCTGCCTGTAACATTTCAGCTAGTTTTGTCGCAGTTTCAGAGGTCGGCGAGTAGTCCACCCCCAATTTCTCCCGAAAGGATGCCACTCTGAAATGAACCGTAGGGTGTTTCGCCAGCAACGCGGATGACAAACCATCCAATCCCTTGATAAGCAAGGTAGCGTCCGGCTCAGCCGCTCTCAACTCCCTCAATCGGGAACGCCATTGCGCCCATTGACGCACTCCCTTTATGGCCTCTGAGATCGAGGTTGCTGGAGATGGTTGCACCAAGAAGTTCAACATTGTGCTGCGCTCATTTGCTCCACCTGGTTGGTAGACCGTCAGCAATTTGTAAAATATCATCACTGACCCCAACATTCGAGTGGAAACGATCTCGGTCTTCAATCTCTCCGGGATCGCCTGTAGCAGCAAAGACACCGCTCTCTGCTCCAACAAAACATGCACAGTTTGAACCACTTTGAGCCCTTCCAGCTCAGCCTTGATGCCCAACCTTTCCAGCGGAGAAACACTCAACCATTTGGCATACGCTTGATATGCCTTTGAGTAGACGCATTGCCACCACACTCTTCCTGTATCTGTCAGCGAAGACAACATTGGTTCGATCATTGCGATCCAATCACCCAGTGCCGTCGGATTGCTTGGTGTGTAGTCTGCCAAAGTTGGAAGGCTCATCACATGCTTCCCGAGAGCCTCCGGACGTTCGGTTCCAGAACTATCACCAGTGATTGGCATACCACGTGGCACCACTGCTCCAGGAGGTAAACTGACCCTACCACCAGGCCCTTGAGGTAGTCCATGTCCTATACCGGGCGCAACAGCTGTGAGCGGAACCTTTTCTAATTCCAACTTCCCAGCGACCATTTTCCACCGATACGGAACATCATCCACCATTGTATATCCACCCGATCCTGCTGAGTTCTCTTGCGTTGCAGTTTCCCGAGCTGAAACAAAACCGGGCTGGTTCCCCACAGGTGCGGCAGAACCATCAACACCTGATGGCACGGAAGTAATCGGAACATGTGTTAAACCAGGTGGTCCACTTGCATATCCACCACTGCAGGACCTCCCGTGGGGTAATTCAATGGAGGCAATCTGGAGGGTTTCTTCCCTTCAGCTACATGCATCATTGGCACTTCTTTTTCATCCTCCACTTGAACATCCCCCTTCCTGGACCCAGGCAAGGATTGAAGATCACAACCCTTTGGCAGGTCGTAGCCCTCAATAGGCAGCCATGTCCCATCAGGCAACACAGTCCAAAAACCACCCATACCATCCGTGTAGAAAACTTGTCCTGGCAGGTACTGCTTCTCTGGAGTCATTCCTAGAGGATATGCCGTGTTTGCGTCCACCACTCCAGAGCTCCGTGCCCTTGAAGCTGACCCAGATGCAGCAGAGGTATAGCTTTTTTCCTCCACCCGATGCAACCTGTTCCCCAGCTCCTTTGTCTGCACAAGCAACTCTTTCAGCGCACGCTTCACCACCGCCATATCTTCAGATTGCTCTTCACCACTAACATCAGGAATGAGTTCTTCGTCGGCTTGCACTCCACCAATAGTACCTCGTTCCATTTGTCCCATTAAGCCTGACGATGGTCTCTCAACAGGTGCAGGTTCCTGACCCAAAAGATCTTGCAGCGAAGGCGGTCTTCTCGTACCTTCACCACTCCTATCCCCTCCGCTCGCGGGAAGACTTGCCGGCCTTGACTGCCTAAGTCTCATTTCTTCTTGAGCCCGCTCGCTCCAGAAAGGATTTGCTGCTTGAACCGGAACCACTTCGTTTTCCACCTGAGGCGTTGGTTGTATCATTGCAACCTCCCTACCATCTGTCAGTGCTTGTACCATTTGTTGTCGATCTTCACCCCCATCACCACGATTTCCTTCGGCTTCATTGGCCGTTGGCGACAGTCCAGGCTCAGAGCGACGCCGCATCATGTCCATGGCGTTAAACAAACGAAAAATCTTTACCAATTCCGCAGGAAGCCTAATTTGGGCTCATAACCTACGGGGGGCAACCGAAGGAGGACAGGGAACAAAACAGTCAGCCCCAACAGAAGCCCTTGATTCCCCTGGAACAACCGAAGACAAAACCCAAAGCACAACCAAACACACCTTTTCCGTAGGGCGCATTGCCCACGTTTCTTGAGCCAAAAATATCCGGGTTCATTGACCCCTTCAACTCCCATCACCAACTCTTTTCTGCAATACCAGTTGCAGCTCCGCATAGGGTTTAGGGTTTAGGGTTTAGGGTTTAGGGTTTAGGCATTCGCTTTGAACCTTGAGTTTGCCTTCGCGCGAGTGACGGCTAGTTTGGGAACGAGAACATGTTTGCCTCGCATCGTTCTGTCTTTGTCACGGAATTTGCGTATTTGGGGTGGGCACGCCACCCTCCTCTTGCCGAAATGCCTCGTTGCGAGCTGTGAGGGAGCATTGGGGAGGAAGCGGAAGAGGCGGCTAGTCACCCCCTTTTGGCTTTGAAATGAATCAGCATTTCTGTTAACATCAGGAGGAAACGGAAGCATCCACACTCTAGATGCTAGTTGAGGTTGCCAGCGACAGATGTTTCTCTGGCCGAGCCTGCATGTGGGAATTTGGGCTTCAGCTGGCCTTAATACTGGGGTCCGGAAACGGACATGTCACTCCAAAGGAATGGAAGTTGTCCTCGCAAAACTGCACAAGTTTTCCAAATTCCTGCAAACATCGCCTAACTTAGCTTACTGGTCATGCGGGCCAAGAAACGCACATGAAACCCATGTTCACGAAAGGACTTTGTTGAGTGTTTCCTGTCTTCGAACTGATTGATCTGAATGTTGTTTTAATCCTCACCCTTTGGTTGCCCCACCCGTGCTGGTAAAACCTTTCTAGGAGTTCTTGTGCAAGCGCCACAGCGACTAAGCGTAGAGCTCATGCTTGAGCACCGAGTGCAGCGCCTTTTGTGTTTTTTAGCTTGTTTGTTTTTTTTTTTTGGTGGGCGTTCCCTGTGAAGGTCATCAAGCCGTTGGTGACGCAGGCCTGAGCCATCGCGATTCAGTGTCTGGCGTGGCTCGCCTTCCTTCTTGGAAAAGCTATGCTCTGCCTCTGCCATACTTACCGTACTTCTCTAGTTCTGTTTTTGAAACTTCCTAACCGGGACCTCAAACCGTTGACTAGGTGGCTCGCCAGGCACACCTGGTTTCTAGCCGAGAGTCTGCAGTCTTCGTGTGTGTCAGGAGTGATGGGTCGACGCCCGGCAGTTCAATAAGCGTTCAGTAGGCGTGCGAGGGATTAGCCTCAGCGCTTCCTCAGCGTGCTCCGAATCTAGCACCGGGGCCCGCCCTAGAATCTGCTAGAAGAGTATCAGTCACTCGAGCCGTTCAAGATGGGTCTAGAAGACGAGGATCCTGACCTGGGGCCGTGGCATCTGGGGTGGCAGCGCTTGCAGATCAGTTTGCTTATGTTTGTTCAGGGGGTTTAGTGGGGTGGGTGTGAGCTGGTCCTTTGCCTTGTGGCATCGAGGTGGTGACAGCCACTCGGTGCGAAGTTTAAACATCAAGCACATCGTCGTGTCCAGCCATGCAGTTGCAGCAATCGAGGACTGGTGTGCAGAGAAGCATGCGTGTACAATCATGTTGAAAGATAAGAACACTCTCAGCATAGCGACAGCTACGATGATTCCTGGCCCTAATGGCTTGCTTGTCGCCCGCTCTTGGGCACGATCCAAAGAAGCCATTATCAAGCCGAGGTCCCAAGTTTTTGTTTGCCATTCTGTTTGCAGCACCAAAAGTGAGGAGACCCGGCTGCTTCCAAAGCTGCTGCCCAGAACAGAAGCTCAGCCCCACAAAAGTGGCACGAGGAAGTCGAGCTGGAGTGTTTTTTGTGCGTGTATGATTAGAGCAGGACAATGGTCAAGTGGTGACGTGGGGCGTGGCCGGATGGGGCGGCGACAGCTCCGCAGTCCATGACAAACTCCTGGACGTTGTGGACATCGCCGCATCCAACGGCGCATTTGCTGCGCTGCGTGCTGATGGCAAGGCGGGAAACCGGGAGTCCTTCCTTTACAGCCATCCTCCTTCGCAGAATAGAGGTTCCGGGATAAGCGACCTCCCCTCAAAAGAGCTGCCAGTCTCAACTGGAAGCCCCACGAACAAGCAAGCTCCTTCAACGTGTAACGCGGGGCATAGAAATAGACAGACTATAGGTTGGTGATGGCGGTAGCAGTAGTTTGCTGGTCGCCGTCGTTGTCGCTGTCGTCGTCTGGAGTGAAAACGCTAGGAGACAGGACGTTTGCGCTGCACCCTGTGCAAGAGTTGTGCATTGAAGTGCATAGTAGTGCGACTACATATGACGGCACATTCAAACCCGCCCAGGTTGTGACCTGGGGTCTTCCTCTGATGGGCGGTGACAGCAAAAAGCTGGCGGAGAAGCTCGTCAACGTGAAGCAGCAACTTGCCCTTTAAGAGATTGGATGAGGGTCCTTCTTGACGTGGCGGTTGCGAGGCTTTGTGCTTCTGGCTCAGCCTTCGCCGCGCTGCGGACGGACGGGACGGTCGTCAGCTGGGGGGATGCCAGCTGCCAGCAGTTCGCCACAGTTTGCCGCAGCTTTTGTTTTCCGAAGCTCCAGCTTGCACTTCGAAGGGTGTAGGCCGCTTCCAGAATTGTGTGGAAGTCCTGGGAGTAACCTGAGCCAGCCTGGGACACGCGAACAAACGGTATTTAGATCCCGACGAGGCCCAGCGTGGTGGAGACAGTTCCAGGGTGCAGGCGGATCTGAAGGACTGAGCAGAGGATGCTGCGGCACAAGCGTCGTAGCCACTGCAACTGTCATGGCATATCCCGGCTCACTTCCTAGGTGAATGGCAGAGCTACCCAGTACTTGAGTCGGAACGTCCTTTGCTACTCATGTAGCTCCATCTCATACAGTGTCGGTTTGTGCCCTTAGTTGAAGGCGTTTGAAATCGAACGAGTTGAATCTGCGTTGTTTGGACACACGTCTGACGAGCCTCGAGTTCTGCAGAAGGAACCTGACAGCCTAACCCCAGACCGAAATCTGGGCCTGTCGTGCAGACCAGCCCCAGCATGTACTCCGGCCTACTCCTGCCCGAGTATCCGGCCAGGAAGTGAGGCAGCTGATCGCCTCGCAGTATGCCTTTGCGGCGCTGCGATCCGATGGCGGGATCGTTGCCTGGGGCCCCTTGTCCTCAACAGCGGGCTCGTCGGGTTCAGGACTTCGGAGAGTTCCAGCAGATATTGGGGTGCAAAAACGTGGAGGCCTCTGCGTCGAAGCCCAAACCATCTCTAAGTGTTAGCTCAATCTCGAACACGATGGTGAGCCCAGGCCAGGCCGACGCTGGTGGAGTTTGCGAGAAGCTTTGACTGGGATTTCTTTGGGCTGGATCGCGGTGGGAATGTTGTCGTCGTGCATTCAGTGTTATCCTGGCCTGGGCTTGGGGGTGGAAAGGCATGCCGTCGGAAGCCGATTTCATTGGGGTCTTTCAGCTCGCAGTATCTAGCAATGAAGCCCAAGGAACAGCCACGAGCTTGTGGGAGTCCAGCAGCTGGTTGCTTCAGCCGCGGCCTTTGCTGCCCTGCGCCGCGATGGGACGGTCGTCTCCTGGGGATCTTCAGAGTTTGGAGGAGACTGCCAGGACCGGGAGACGGAGCTAGATCTCTCCCTCCCCCCATCTCTCTCTCTCTCTCTCTCTCTCTCTCTCTCTTTACATACATATTCTGTAGGGTCTGGAGATGCTTGCTGCACTTTCTCCGGAGGACGTCGCGGGCAGCTTAACCGAAGTCAAGGCGGTCGTCGCCGCGCGCTCCGCATTTGCCGCCCTCCGCGATGACAGCTCCGTCGTGACTTGGGGCTCCATAAGCAAGGATGGCATCGCCACGCCGGAGCGTCTCGAGAGCGTGGAGTGTGTCGTGGCATCGGATCGAGCCTTTGCAGCTCTTTTGGGCGATGGGAGCGTGGTGACGTGGGGCGACCGCGACTGTGGCGGCGACAGCCAGGCGGTACAGCAGGAGCTGGTTGGCATCAGGCAGCTAGCAGCCTCCAAGCTGGCATTCGCGGCTCTTCGCTTTGATGGTGCCATTGTTACGTGGGGCGCGCCTGACTTCGGTGGCACCGGACGCGTCATGGCCGGTGCCAAGGAGGCCACGGCGGCCGAGCCTGCCGCCTATGCCCTCATCCGGGAGACTGGAGCGGTGACATCCCTGAGCCCGGCTGCATGTGTGCCTGAGGCGTGTCAGGGCGACACCTGCGACACCTGCTCGTGTGCCAGCCCGGCAAGGAGCACCGGGAGCACCGCATGCACTCCAAGCCCAAGAGGCAGTGAAAGCCGCGACAGTGAAGCCCGGGAGCCAAGCCCGGGCCTGGCACCCCAGGCCAGTCGCAAGGACGTGCGTCAGACCGTCTGCTTGTAGGGCGGACCTATTCTTAAGGACCTCTTACTTAGGTCCGGTCGCCCGGTTCCATCTTTTGCCCGGCTATGCCCGGCTGGTCAGAAGTCTTTCAACTTTTAAAAGTTTGTTTGAAAAATGTCACGTCCGCCAGGCTCTCCATGAAGAGAACTGTTGGCAAACCTGGCCGAGAAGGCTTCGGTGGAGACCTGGCAAGTGCCCTGTGCGTTCGGCACGGCAAGCGTGACTCCTGGGTCATTTTGTCGAGCTCGCGCTCGTTGTGCCAGAGGATGTTCGTCAGCTGATCTTCCTGCACGATACCTAGCCTCTGTGTTTGTAAGGTGACGGGCTTGCCGCCATCACTATACTACCCTCTGTGATCCTTTGCACGTCGTGTCGGCCCATGAGCCTGGTCCGACCACGAAGGCGCTTCACTGATTCACGGTGTGCCCGTGCACACCCCTCTGTGCTGTGATCCACGCCACGCCACACGGGCCAGCGTGGGAAATGTCACAGGAATAGGGATTTGAAACCAGAGACGCCTATGTATATACCGTCTTCTTGACAAGAGTTTCAAACAAGGGCCGATTGCATCAAGTCAGGCTGTGGCAGGTTGTCACTTTCAAGTTCAAAGCGCAAAGAAGGCGCTATTCTGTCGCTCTCCTCTCGCTGCATTTTTTTCTCCTCAAGTTTGCAAGAAGCCCAAGCCCAAGTCTGGCTTGCACTGCGCTTTGCTCCTTGGCATCCCGACTTGGCCCGACCGCTCCAGAGAGTCATAGAATGTCATCGAGTCATCGAGCTTTTCTCCAAAGAATGGTTGCAAGGATTTGTAAGGGAACTCAGGGGGCGGAAGCGGACATTGTGCGAATGCGTGCAATTCTGCAGCTGTCACAGAAGTTCGTACAAAAACCCTACGACAAGCCATCGCGCTGTGTGTTTTTTGGAGAATTCAGTTTGATGTCCGTGACGATCGGCAGTATTTGCTCAGCTGAGCCGACTGGAACATGGGAAAATCTGTCTTCAGCTCGTTGCCAAGTGAATCTAGGGGTAGGGCCGTGGGGTGGTGGGAGTTGAAGAGAGCCGGGTGATGTGGGGGAAGGGGGTTTCCAGGCAAGTCTCACTGGGGGGTGCAAAGGCAGGTGCCGCTTTTGCATGTCGTTCTTTTTGCTCGCTCCGCCCATCCATCGGATGGCAGCTCTCCCACGCTCTTTCACGGGGTGATGGGTTGGGAAGGGTTGGGAAAGGTTGGGAAGGGTTGGGAAGGGTTGGGAAGGGTTGGGAGGGGTTGGCATGGGTTGGGACGGGTTGGGAAGGGGTTTAGGGGGGAAGGAGGCCAGATCCTGGTTTGCTTCTTCCAGACGCCCGGCCGGAGGCCGAGGCGAACGCATCGAGGCACCTATGGCAGACGCAGGCACCGTGGAGATGTTGGAAGCGACCGAGGTGGCGGAGGTCGAGGCGCTTCGGCCGCGTATCTTTTTGTGTCATGGCATGTCTCCTTGAAATTGCTCAAAGTTTGGGGGCCCCCTTTCCTGGGTTCGGCCAAACCGGTACAGGACTTGCAAGGGCATCCGAAGGGGTTGAGCGAGCTTCTGGGTATCGAGAAGACCATGCCTCTGGTGCATATAGGACAAAAGATTGTTTTTTCCAGTACGTCGGGGGCATGTTGCGCAGCTTCATGGGAAGAGAGCGGGGAAGAGAGCGGGGAAGAGAGCGGGGAAGAGAGCGGGGAAGAGCGGGGATGCGTGAGCCCCAAAAGCGATCAGGAACACATGGGGGTACTTGTGCAGGCAGGTTGTGCAAGAGCACGAGTTCTGTAGGAGTTTGTTGACTGCTCTGCGAGAGTTGAGAACTGCAGAGACTTGCTTTAGCTGAACAGGCCCCCCACCTTGGACAACAGGCCCTGGCCCTGAACCTCTTGTTCCGGACTGGACGCCTTCACCTACGCTCCACCGAGGCGGGATCCGCCACAGACGAAGTCCCCGAGGACGAGTCGCTTTCTTCGGAGATCTCCCCAATCAGCGCGCCGAACGCGGCGAACACGAACAACGACAGCATTCTCCTCAGCCCTTGGGTGGGGTCTCTGGGGTCGAGGCTGAGTAGGCCTGGTAGCCTTTGGTAGGGCTTCAGCTTCCGGCGCAGCAAGGTATCCTTGGCGACAAGTTTGGCAAGACCATGGAGGAGCCCTGGGGTTAAGTCAGGCAAACGTGCTTTTACAAACGTGCATGATGCACTGAAGCAAAAAGAACGCCATAAACATAGACATGCGCACATCTGTATGTAATTTCAATTCTATATATATATATAGACATATACACACATATATAGATATATATGTATATGTATATGCATATGCATATGTATGTGTACATGTATATGTATATGTATATGTATATGTATATGTATATGTATATGTATATGGATATGGATATGGATATGGATATGTATATGTATATGTATATATGTACATGTGTAATATGATATATGAGCATCGGACAATAATGTAAACACAACCCTGTCTTGACGTTGCATGCCTTCTGGTGTTTAGAATCGAGCAGATGCTGTGTTTTTCAGGGTGCTAATACTCGAAAATCGACGGGGGCCCACCGAGCAAGTTGCGCAGCGTTCGGCGAACACACGGTTTTGTCAGTCGCTCATAGATGCATGCTCGCGCATACGGTTAGCAGTCCTTAATTTTCGCCGAGTAATGTTGACTTCGCATTAATAAACCCCCCCCCCCCTTCATTGATCAATCTCTCCGGCCAGGGCCTCCTCAATACTGTTCGCCTAAATCCTGGTAGGACGTAGTATTAGCTTTAGTATTAGGTAGTAGCACCACGCCCGTAAAAACCGGATTTCCCGGGTCGGATTTTACAATTGTGGCGGGCTACACTATTGTGTTCCGGCAGCGGGATTTTACAATTGCGGGTGGATCCACTAATGTGAAGTCAACATTATTCAGGAGCTGTCCATGCCCCAGCACGAGAAGGCGGCCATCCGCCACTCCTGGAATGCCTTCCAGAAGGCATCTGCGTCCACGAGAGCAGAGCGGAGAGGAATGGTTCTGATGCTGTTTACCTGCATGAGCCTCTCCCACGGCGAGTGTGTCGGACACCGCAACAGCCACAGGGGCCTAAGAGTCCCAGCACCTTGAACACCTTGCAACCCGCCCGCTTCTGGCCGTTTCGGTCACCGAACATCTCAAGCCCCTGAACCTTTTTGCGGCTTTCTCTCTTGTCCCACGTGCATCTTTTTGTCCGACGAGAATCCGCATGGTCCATCTGATACGCCCCCACCCACGATGACATCCATCCCCCTCGTACTCCCACGCACAAGGGCGAATCCCAAGCCCTAATCCGAACCCCACTACTACGGAGGAACGGGGGAGCGAAGCTCCACATGAAGGAGCTTCAAGCGGTGCAGTGGCTCGAGCCCTCCTTTTCACAACCCAAAAGGTTGCTCGCGGAAACCATCCGTCCCATGCGGCATGCATCTGTGGAGCCGACAGAAGGCGAAGATGCAAATCCTTGATGCCCACAGGTCTAGGCAGTCGAGGCCTCCTCGCCGATTGCCCTCCCAGGCGCTTGGAGACAGCGAGGCCGTCGGGGACGCCATCTATGGCTTCTTGACTGGCGCCCTGAGCTCTGAGAAGGACGCAGCAAAGCTAAGTTCCCCAAACTTGCGCATCCCCCTAAGGAGGATCCCGATCAGCTCCGCGTCAAGGGCTTTTTTGAGAAGGCTTTGTTTGCATGACTTACTCAAGGGCCAGAGAGTCTGGGATGCAGTTCTTCGGCTTTTGGGCTCGCGACATTCTGGGCATCCCTTCGGGCCCCGGCGCCAGGACAAGTTCACGACGCCCCGCGCCGTGCTGTGCCTGGCTCTCTTCAACGGCTTCCGCGTGCTTTCGGACACGAGTGGGGGGACAATTGCACAGATACCTAGAGAGGGCCCATTCCGGCCCCTTTCCTTTTGAACTTTCTGCCTGGAAACCCCCCATGTCCCATGTGAGGACAAGCTGGACGATCCCGCAGCGCTGTTCACCTTTGTGGAGATCCTGGGGTTGCTCGTCATTGCTCGTCATTGCGCATGCTCCCGGTAACTCCTTCAAAAGCATTAAGAAGCCGACACCGAGGTTCAAGCATCTGACCTTTGGAGTGACCATGGCGCAGACCTCTGCCGTGAGCGATGCCTTTATCGAGATTCTCACGCAGCAGGCCGGTGCTTTGTTTGTTTGGGGAAGTGAGCCCAGGGTATGGTCCGGGACTATCAGAGTCTATCAGAGTCTATCACATATCATCCTGCCTGACGTCTAGGCGTCTTGCCAAACCTTAAGCCGAAAGGGACCCAACAAGAAGTTCGCATGTGCCCCTTCAGCGCCCCAAGTCTTGCTTTCGCTTCTTGGCCTTTTTTGCGATTCGTTACAAGCCGTATCATAAGACTCGGCCCCACGGGAGACTTCACGGCCCCAGAAGTTGCCGCAACGTGGGGCTGTGGCTGATTTGACGAACGGGAGCTGCTGCCAACACACTGCTGTGGGGACAAGCTGGTTCAGCTGCTTCAGCTGAGCAAAAACGCGCAATCCAAGGTGCTTCCCCCCCACTTTCAAAAAGGTGACTGAATCTTATTGCATTTGATCTCAGAAATCTCCGAAGGTGCAGGGCCAGGAGCTGGTGCCCGGAGCCATCCAGGCGCGTTTCCTGACGTGCACGCGCATTGAGCATCATTGAAGCTACTTGCATCGCAGAGAAGTCCTTTCGAGATCGCTTCTTCTCGGACCGCCTCCCTTACCGCTGTTTCAAACCCTTGAAACCCTAAACCCTAAACCCTAAACCCGAAACCCTAAACCCTAAACCCCAAACCCTAAACCCTAAACCCTCCCCCGCCCGCCCGCGCCCAGAGGCATGGCGCAACCTGCTTTTCTGGGTGGGCAGCTGCCTCCGCTACATCAGCGTCACCTACTCCAGGCACGTGTGGCCGCGTAAGAAGCCACAGAACCCCAAGATAACCCCACGGAGAGATTCTTGGAGAGTTACCTTCTCCGCTCCGAGTAGCTTGGCCCCGATGTCAGAGGTTCCAGCAGCTTTTGCAGGGAGGGCATGTCAGTCTCTGAAGACTCAGGCGGCTG
Source organism: Symbiodinium natans (assembly GCA_905221605.1). Classification (NCBI taxonomy): domain Eukaryota; class Dinophyceae; order Suessiales; family Symbiodiniaceae; genus Symbiodinium; species Symbiodinium natans. The sequence goes on along the minus strand of CAJNDS010002500.1, from coordinate 250,326 downwards.
GAGCTCATCGGCGAAGACTGGAAGGCAATTCAGGAGCCCTGCAAAGCGTTCGCCATGGCAAAAGAGCATAAAGAGCTTGCGCCAAAAGCTGGCTTTTGTGTCTGCGTGCAGGAGGCCAGCAACTCCAACGAGGAGGAATCTGCTGTGCGCAGCTTTCCCAAGATGCCTGCCTAGAGTATCCGTTCCAAGATCCTAGAATCGGTTGAAGAGCACTTGATCCAGACCAGGAGAAAATTTCCGACCATGTCCTGTAAGTTTCCCAGGCATTCCCGGACAAGTGGCAACGTTGCAACACAAATCGCCCTCGGCACTAAGGATGTGCGCCTTCAGCAACGAAGTCATGGGGGAGACGCTGGATGCCTGGATGCACGAGCTCTTGAAGGTCTTCGAGGCGCATACCCAAGTGGACGGCACTTGCTCTCATGTTGAGGTTCTAGGTCAGCTACATTGAGAGTAGCCAGTTTTACACCGGTCTTGCACTTCTTGTAAACAACTTGTTTTTTTGCAATTGTTGCCATTGCAACACATCTTGCAAGTGCAGTTGCTACCCTGCATTACTACAAGTACTACGGTCACCATCGCTACAACGATTGCGATGAGCGTGGGGGGACGAGCACCATGATGCGCCTTGGAGGGGGGGTAGGGGAGGGGGGTTACGGGGTGGGGAGGGGGCAGGCAAAAGTGGCTCAAGCAGACCTTTTTTTCCGGGAGAGGACGGGCAGGAGGGGTTTTTTGGGGGTGGGGCTGTGGGGTCGGGGAGGCATTGCCGGGGGTTGGCAGCGCAGAGCAGCCAGATTACTTGCCATGCAAAGGCAAAGGGCTTCCCCGGCACCCGAGCCCAACAGCGGGCTCGGCGGATTATGGTTATTAGTATTTTCTTAGATTGCCCCTGCAGTGCTTGGATTTACGATTATACAATTGTTGCAATCCTTGCTATCAGTAGAAGTGTTAGTATCATGGGTCAGGTTCGGATCCGACAGCCAAGGAACGTCAGACAAGGTTTACTTTCTTGGGCCGGAATCGTTTCCGAAGCTGCTTGCTTCGGTTTTCGTTATGGGGGTATCACGAGACTTCATCTCAGAAACTGAATCATGTTTCGTCAAAGGTATGTGCATGGTGCATGGGCCCGTGCTTGTCAGGTGCTGGTCAGCCAGGCGAACAACCCCTCGCTTCTGTCGCTTCGATATGTAGAGCAAATGGGACGGGGCTTTTCGCTCCTACACGTTCATGCTTATGGCCTAGCAGTTCATAACGAACTGGTCTTCAGACGGCATTCCCAAGCCTGTCGTAAGGCTGGAGGAGTGCGACTTGCTGTCCATCACCATCGTCAACCTCTCGAACGGTGGGGACATCCAGTTCGATCGCTTCAAGCCCGTGATGCTCGCGGCGTTGAGGTCTCTGCTGCCGAAGACGTGGTCCATGGAGCACGAGACTGCTTGGCAGTGGCTGTGGAAGACGATCGCCACAAACCTCATGGAGGCAACCATGAAGGTCCGCTCCTACAAGCCCTGGAGCACCAAGCTGTATGGAGCAATCAAGGATGAGCAACGGGAGAGCTTCCGCTCGGACATCTACACCGACTTCTTTGCCAAGTGTGGCATGAGCCAGGAGTTCTTCAAGCAGTCGCAGACCCGGCTGCGCTACATCGCCGACCGCATCCTGGCGAGTGCCTACGACATGCTGCACAAGCCGGCTCCTGCCCTTAAGGCAATGTTTCAGGGTCTGTAAATATCATATCAAAATCGACGTAATCCGTGATCAGTACGAATCCTGCGAAAGGGGATGATTCTCGAGGCGATTGTGGTAGGAGATCACCAAGAGATAAATTAAAGGATGTCACAAAGGTCCTGTTTTGTTTAATAGGGCAGCAGCCCCATGGAGCTCAGATCTCCAAAAGAGGGCCCCGTCAGTTTCGTTGTAGGAAAAAGCAAATTCGTGTTCAGTTGTCTTCAGCAGGAAAAGAGGGTTTAGACCTCAGGTTCAAGAGATGGTGGACGAGCTTTCGGCCCTTGGCCTTCGGCACGTGGGCTATGGCGTCCCTGTGGAGCTGTTTCTCAGCTTGCATCTGTTCGACATCGCGTGTTTTTTCTGAAAGCCCACTCGGAAAAGATGCACATGCAAGGTTTGCCCCTTTCACCGACACCATTGTGCTCACGATGAAGCCCATTGTCGCAAACTTGGCCGACGAGGTCACCATTGTGGCGGAGGCGCGCTGCAGACGAGCGCACCTGAGCGGGACATCTTGTCGTTCCTTTTGGGGCATGTTTTGGGTTCCTTGCATGTAGGTTACACTGTTGCACGGGATGCCGCTTGTGAGCACGGAGAAGCGTGTGGCCTGGTGTATCGTGCGACAGCATCAGGCTCTTGGGCCGCTTCGGCTCGCGCTCTGCAGCGAAAACGGCCGAAGTCGCCCAACAGCTCCCAAAGTCCCAAAGCTGAAGGAAAAACGTCGTACACGCCTGAGTCTTCAGGGATCCCACAGCCCTGAAGGCCCCCTGTCGGCGCCGCCTCTTGCGCTCCAAAGACCCTTCAAAGTAAAAGACAGGGGCCGTCACTTTGAGGAGGGGACGCATGAAAAAGGGGTCTTTCATGTTCCGGCCCCTCAAATGAGGGGATGTGAAGCTCAGACCTCCTGCTTCGGGACACGTGGCTTCGCCCTGTCTTTGGCGCCTAGCATGCCCTGGCAAAGCCTTCAGGTTTGGGGGGGCCAGCTTGGCCGCTTGGCCACTCTTTGGGGCACCTCCCTGGGCTGAATTTTGCAGGCTGCCAGATCCAACTGTCACTGGCTGGAGGACCTTTTTGGGTTCAATAGTCACAGGTTCCGCAGCGATGGGATTACGATACAACATGAGGGTGTGAGCAAGATCGGCATGGTGGCATGTCAACCGATGATTTGTGTGGTGTTGCCGGGTTATTCAGGGTTACTCGAACTTCCAAGATGGTTTCTTAAAGGCTACAATGCACGGAACGATTGACAGTTTTCTAGAGCTGCCACGGCATATGGAAAGTGGCCCCGAATGCAATGCTCAGCTTGGCACCAGGACTTCAACGTCCCTGACAAGATGATGCTCGATGGATTTCGTTGGTCCCTAGGCGAGCTGGAGCGAAGCGTCTGTAGTTAGGCTTCGCGCCGCCCTCAGAAGTAGGATGGGTGCTGTTCCGTTTCATGGAGGCACAGGGAGCGAAGGATTTGTTTCTAAGCCATTCTATGTGGTGTCCTCGTTGTAGGATCTCTCATTCCAGTGATGCTGCTCGATTTGAAAATCGAGACCAAAAACTGCGAGGTTCCCCCAACATGCGACCCCCGCTTGTCTGGGCTTACCCGTAAGAATTCACGAAGTTTCGGGGCCACAAGAACTCCAACGAAGGAGCGGAAGGCCCGAAGGCCCGGAATCCTTGAGCCCTTGCAGCTCAGATTTGCCAACAAATTATGTGGTTTCGTTGCTTCATACAAGAAAACCTTTTAGAAACGACATGCGGTGCGAATCGAGGCCTCCCCAAACGATTCTTCAGCAGGGGAAATAAGGTTTATCCTATCCAGGAAAAACATTCGGGGAGGGTTAGGAACGGTTAGAGGGAGTCGCAAAGAAGCAAAGGTTACAAAGGCTTGGACTGAAGCTTCAAGCCTCTGGCCTGAAGCTGTGCCCCTTAAATCTGATTATTCAGCTTCCAGAAAAAGAGAAGAAAACCTATAACTTTGCAAGAAACAGGCGGCAGGGCAACACTTCGTGGGGGATTCCGTGAGAAGCATGGGGCCCTTAATGGGCGGTCTGCAGAAGCAAAAGTGGAATTAAATGGCTCCCCCAGTGCTTGTGTAGGAAAACACCTGTGTACATTGTGTACATTGGCTCAATGCAAGTTACGATCTTGGTCACGTTGCAGGCCTGGTTGCTCGAATCCTGATGCGGACCATTACCGAAGGGTCCACATCGGTCATGCAGGCCATGAAGCACCAAAACTTCCACTCTCGGCTTTTCCCGTTCATGTTTTTGGACTTCGCAACAGCTGTGGGGGAACGTTAGTGTTTCTCTGCAGAATGCACGCCATTGTAGGCCATCAACCACGATGACCACCGCCAGATCACAAAGGCTTTCTGGCTGTGATGCGAGGCATTCTTGGGGGGCAGACTCTGTTGCAGGCCTGAGGAGCTCACTTTGTGGTACTTTACTGTAACTTTAGATCCTTAGCCTTTTTGGGTTTATTGGGTTTCTTAATAAGGCAGCTAAAATTTTAATTTTTAGCTACCCTTCTGAGTGTAGCCAAGCTCAGAGAGGAAGAGGCTGTCACACCTTCCTTTCTTGAACCTGCGCTGAGGCTTTGAACGACTCGCCGCGATTCGACAGGGCTCGATGGCAGCTGCGCGTGCGCGTGGGCACGTCACCTGTCCAGTTGTTTCCGCAGTCTGATATCAATCTGTACAGGCTGGGTGTGTGTAGATTAGAATTGTGCAGAATCCGACAGCTTCCTACATTTGGCATTCAGGGGGTGTAAGCATCTGCGGCCCATGAGCAGCCGGAGAGACTGTTGCCTCACCACAAAGGCAGACCATCAGCCCACTTCACTATGCCCTTCGCAGCGGCAGCCATCAGCGTCTTGCATCAATGTCCCGTTGTGCTCTGCAGAGCTGAGTGCCTGTTGCCGGTAAGGCTTGGAAGCTTCGGGACTCTGAGGTTCACGAATATCTGTGAGGAGTTGTGCGGGAGTTTCTGTATGTAGCGGTATTGTAGTCTTCGTCGAATGATGCTGACACCGGTGCTTTGTGGCTCGGTTTCTTGGACGCTGGTGCCGTGGAGCGGGTATCTGAACGGAGCACAGGTCGGCAAAGAAGATGATCGAGGATGTGTTGACCATCCGCGCGGATCGCCAGCGGTGACCCGGAGATTTCGCAGATTTAGCACTCGTGCACTGGTGGATCCCTCCTGCTAATCCTCACCTTTCATGGTGCTTAGGGTTTAGTGTGAAGCCGGGAGACGCGGTGTTTTGTGCGTTGTTAATTGTAAACGTTTGCGCGCGCCGCCTCGGCAGCCGGGCCGGCCCAGAGCATGCAGTATGTGGAAATGACGCCTGGAAGTTGGTTGCGCTGGTGGGGGGCAAAGGGGGGGTAAGGGCGGGGGGGGGAGGCAGGGGGGGGGGGAGCAGCAGGGTTTCGTGCATTTTGAGCCCTCCCTTTGTAGGAGCCGCCAACAGGCGGGACCCTCCACGGCATCGGTTTGCAGCTGCTCCAAGCGATCGGGGTGGGTTACGGGGAAGGAGACCGGATCCAGGTCTGCTCAGACCTTCTCGGCAGGAAGCCGAGGCGAATTGAGTGTGCATCTTAACCGCCATAATGCCATGTGCATTGCGCCTCATGGCTCTGAAACAGTGGGCTTTGAGTGCAAGCAGCCAACTGAGCAGCTATCTGAAGCTCGGTGCCAGGTCTTCTCTCGGTGTAGGTTGGCTGCCTTCATTCCAAGTACAATCTACTCCAGCACACAGAGAGTACCCAAAGGCCCTTCCCCCTGCCCTGCGACAGCCGGGCAGCTACCGTCATAGGGGGAAGTGCGCCAGAGGTACTACTACGGCGTGGACGAGCTCTTTAACTATCAGCCGGACGTCGCCGAACACGTCTGCAGCGAAGCGCCCTTCCTGGCCATGGAGATGCTCGAGGGCTTCTTGGCGCGAACCGCGCGTGCTCTGTGTGGTGTGGGCGTGTGCGTGTGGCCGCAGGGTCTGGGGTGGTAGGGGTGGTCGGGTGGTAGAGTGGTAGGGAGGTAGGATGGTAGGGTGGTAGGGTGGTAGGGCGGTGGTGTTGTGTGTCGGGGTTTGTCTAAGCCAAGTGCTCTCGATCATCCATCCCGTTTTTTCCTGACACTCACCTTAAACCGGGCGCAAATTTTTCCCCCAAGGATTGGTATGGAGATCACACAAATCCCACGATGGCATGCGATCCGTGATCTACTACTTGCAGCACCTCCTGCAGGACCCCAGTGTCTATCAAGCAGACTGCCATCATGGCATTGTTGCTCATCTGTGCTTCTTCTGCTCGCCACCACTGACAGACGTCCACTCAACACTGCCACGAGTCAGGGAGTTTTGGGCTGGCCTGTCAAATTGAGATGAAGAACTGCTACTGCTTGAACGAATTCTTGCCGGAAACGCAGCTGGAGGCTGCTCATTTCTCATCCCAAAACATCAGTGCGAGCAGTTTTAGTCAGAACAGCTGGATAGACATCCACCCAGCCGTCTGAGAAAGGACCGGGAGACCCCTACATTCGGGACATGATTCGATAAAGCATGTGAAGCCCTCTGCGGAGACAGGTACTCTAATGCCCTAGCCCATTCCACCTCCTCTTGCCTCATGGTGTGGGATGAAATGTTGTGCAGACAGGTGGCATGTGTTCTGTGTCTGCATGTCCGATTCCGTTTCGGGCTTTCCTCTGTAGCATCGCAGGACACGGCGGAGGACTCTACCCTATCTCGGTCCTTGAAGACGTTCATCAGCTTCAAAGATGCCAAGATCATTCAGCACCTGTGCCTTAAGCTGTGGGTCCATGTATTCGAGCAGTGTCTTTTAAGCTCTTGAAGGGCACGGCGGGCAGTTGCAAGTAGTTCGACGTGCACAAAAACGCTCTGACACAGAGTCCATCCAAGCCTGCCGTATGCAGTGACCTGCTAGCCCGCTAGTGATTTTGGAAGCACCCTTGAACGGCCTTGCTACAGATGCGCGCTCTAACACACCACCTTCGTCATGTTCCTTGTGTTCCGGACAGTAAAATGGCATCCTCGTAAGGCGTGGATCGTCTCATCAAAGGGATCATGCATGCACTGCATGCGGCTTGTAGTCCTCACAGTCGCGGCAGTAGCGTTGAAAACAATTTGTCGTCACCACCGTTTTATCCAATTCTCTATGAGGCATCCAATCATGGTCTTCTGCACGGACTTACTGTGGAGCCGTCTGGTGGTGAAAGTTTTCCTGTGCGACCGGTGCTGGACAGGTTTTACCTTCGTCATCTACATCCTGTCGCAGTGCTCACTGAACCAGCCCCATTTTTTGGAGAACCCCGTGCTGCGAAACGTCTTGGGCGCTGCCCGCCTGCTCGTCTACATTTGCGGCTTGGGGCGGCTGCTTTACTGGCACTGCCGGGAGACGTGCAAAGCATCACAACGACGGGACATGGTCAAGTTTGGGCGCCTTTCCATCCCTGCCTACTGGGGAGAGCTCGAGCATCGCATCAGCCTGGCTCTGTTGGCCGTGCTGGTGGGTATGTTCCCCGCCTCGCACATTTTTTAGCCCGCTGGTCCCCTAAGTGACATCTCGCACTTCAGGGACGTCGTGTGACTGTGACAAGAAGTTTTTGGTTCAAAAGACTTTAGCGGGGCTAGCCAAGGCTCTTTGTGGAGCCAATGTTTTATTGCTTCGGCTCGAACGACGTCGTGGAGTTCGCTTGCCCTGCATATACCGATGGAATGCACATGGTCTACCAACTTTTCTCCGGCCTGGGCGTCTTCCTGTGCCTTGAAGCAACCGTGGAAAAAACCCTTTTCTTGAAGTTACACAGGCATCTGCGTGCGTGCATTCATGAGGCCTGAAGTTTCACACGTACCGAACCCGAAGGAGCTAAGCGGCTCCCTAAGACACAGCAGGTTCTGCTCGATGATCCTCGACCTTGCGGCGCTGAACATCCGAATGGCAGCCTACAAGGTCCTGTGTGCACAGGCGATGGATCAGGCCTCTCCAAGGGCTGTTCTTTTCGTGTCGAGTTTTCCGGGGCATTCTGCGCGTTCTCAGGGCTTGGTGTGCTCCACTTTGGGTGCGAGCACCCCATGATGGCGGTCGGCTACGGTACGCTCATGAGAAGTAGAACATGCGCGACACTTCCTGGAGTCAAGCGATGGGGTGTGTTGTCAGGATGAACAGGGATCAGTTCTCAGAATGCGTGACGATCGCTTCGAACCTGTTGTCAGCATCGTAGGCCGGAGCACTGACGCAGTCCCAGCGGCCAAGTTGCAGGGGCGATCCCAGAGACCTTCGTCTAGAGTTCTCCGTGTCCTTTCACGAGTCCTCAGACCTCCTCGGACCTCCTCGGACCTCCCCGGACCTCCTCCGAACTCCTCCGAACTCCTCGGACCTCCTCGGACCTCGGACCTACTCGGACCTCCTCCGCGCGATCACCATACAGCGAACAGAGGACAGAGGGCTCCTTTTCGAGAGTCACTTAAGGGCGATCCTGAAGCCTCCGTAGAGTTCGGAGCATGTGTGGGCATGTTTGGGCCATGGTCTACTCAAAGAGCCCTCAGCAAAACGAGAGCCCTAAAGAACCGTCCCCTCAGCCCTTCGATGCTCAGAAAAACATCCCACAAGCATCCCCCCCGAAATCGTGCAGCCATGTGCAACCTTCGAGTTGCGCAGGTGGTGATGTGCGGCATCGCGCTCCTGGTCACAGTCGCCGCTCGGCCGGTGGATTTGGGGCCGCCATCCGGTGTCCGACAGAGAGCATCGAGTTTAGGGTTTTAGGGTTCATCCCTGATCAATGTAAAGCTGTTCTTCCACGCCACCTTGAAGCTTTGGGAGATGAGACAAGGTCACCTTCACCTTCGTCATCAGCTCTCTGTCCCGGGAGACGCAGAACATCCAGACGCAGGACCCCGAAAGTTCTCAGAAACAGCCGAAACACGAGAAAGAGACATGAGAGTGACGCGGTGAAGCTTGTGAAGCATGCGAAGCCTTATGAAGCATGTGGAAGCTCTGCGGGGGTCCTGCCAGAGTTTCATGGTTGCAAGGTCAACCAAAGTCAAGGCATCTGACTGCTGCCCGAAGGACTGGAAATCCATGGACGGAACCATGCTTGCCCTGATGCAGACACTAGGACACAAGGTTCGGGTGATGCGGACTCGGGAGGCTTCACGCTTGGTACAGTATGTGGTGGACGACGGGAGACTGACAATTCAAAGTTCCTCCCATCTGCTCCCTTTGGACAGCTTTCCTCTAAAGACGCTTTCCTGACCCAAGGATTGCCTTTGGCCTCTTCAGCATGGAGTCGATGTCCGCTCTTGCACAGGACCGTGCTGGTTTCACTGTACCGCAATACGTCAAAAGGGCTGCTTTCAGGAGCCAGGGGACCCTGGTCTAGAGGGCTTCTCAGAGTCTCATATGAAGGTCTTCGCGCTTTAGAGTGCTCCGCCGTGGGAGGAAAGTGGCCTGATCTTCGCTTGCGTCCTGCTTTACAGCATCGCCGTTTATACTTGCCTCTTCAATCTGCTGGTCTCGCAGCCCCTGGGCTTTGATGGGTGTGGCGGGTATGCTCGGTGCACAGAAGCCGCCACTTTGCCTCGTACATGAAGTCACAGTGGGATGTTCGAAGACATTTGAGGTTCTGCGGCATCTACATGGCGCTGGCGGAAGACATCGAGGGTCATGCGCGACTGGTGCGAGGGCACATTATCCTGACCGTGTTGAAGGAGACCACACTTTGCGGCTTTGAGGGTTTGGTTTGGGAGACTTTCGAGTGTCTTTTTTCCAGCGTTACACGGGGAAACTCAGCATACTCAACTTCGCAGCCCTGACGTCAGGCGTAGTGGAGACCTGAAAAGAGATCCCCCCGAAATAACCGGACACCAAGAGTCCCTTTTGCGGAGTCCTCGAACTTGAGAAGGGGGAGCCGATATGCAGAGCTCACCCACACAACAGGGATCCTGGAGTCCTTTTCAGGCTCATTTGGGATTTACGACTGTAAGGGACCCAGGACACTAAGCCTTTTTGAGGACATCCAGCTGAAGAAGTGGCAGGCTTTCATCTCCTCCCTGCGCCTGGATGCTTGGACAAACCTCGGGGGCAGCAGTAGATTTTATCTTTGGGCTTCCTGGATGCCCCGCCATTTTTGTCGATTCTTCCCCCCCCCAAAAAACAAGAAAACAACAACAAAAGAAAAACAGAAAATAGCCAGCCCCCAGAAGCAAAGGATCTGCGGACCGACTTCGCAGAGGGAGACACTGGCCTTCCGGGTGGGATCAAGAAGCTTGGACGGCAGTGACCGCAATGAACCGCAAAGACCGCAAAGGTCGGGTCGCCTTTTTTCTCGGAGTATCCGTAGACCCTAAACCCTAAACCCCAAACCCCAAACCCTAAACCCTAAACCCTAAACCCTAAACCCTAAACCCTAAACCCTAAACCAACACCCAAAATTTCTCTGTGCTTCTTCGAGGATCCAGGAGCCGGCATACCTGCATCCGGTGGCACATGACCAGATTCTGCGGTTTGGAGGCGGAAGAAGCCGAATGAAGCAGAAAGCCCGCCCGAGAAAATGTGCCCCAGGATGCCTCTTTTTCAGTTGCTGCCCTGAAGCCACACACTTGCAACGAAAAAACGTGCCCCAGTGTGTGGGACTGTAGGATAAGATCCGGCAGGGCTCCGGTTTCGAGGATACCCGTTTTCCTCGTGCCCCCATCTCAAACAATATTAGAGCTTCTTTGGGGACCGCGGTACACCTCTGTTCTCGGAGGCAAGACGGATCCGTCTCTCCCCTGGCCGGAGAAGGACAACGGCCAGGATGAAACCATGGAGGCGATGGTGGAGAGAACCGTCCTCAAGCGACTTGGGAGAAAATGTGGATGTCGCACTCTTCCTAGATCACGTGTCACGGTGTTTCTGTGCGGTATAGCCTACACCCCATGAATGCTCGAGCGCGGGGGCGTCGCAACAGTCGGTGCCGCCCCAAACCCTGCAGCCCTGCAAAACCGTGCAAACCCTGCAAACTCTGAAAAACCCTAAAATTACCTAATAGCACCCAGCAAACTCGGCAAACCCTACACCCTGCAACACTTCACACTTCTCCTTCCTTCCTCCCCCTTCCTCCTGAGGAGCGTCAAGAAGGCCCTTGGCCAGAGTGGCAGCGAGACCCATAATACTGGCACCTCGCGCCACACTGACAGCAGCGTCCACAGTCACTCTGAAAGTGACTTGGGAGGAAGCCGATATTAATACATGTTAAAGGAAGCGCGTTGTGTTTTTTGTCAGTGGTAACAAAACGGAGAGTGTGGAGTTCTTTTTTTTGCTTAATTTTTTCGTCAGAAGTTGCCGGAGGACTTCAGGATTCTGCCCCTGAGTTGTGCCGGCATTGTTGCTCCAGTTCATGACAAGTTCTCACAACAAAGGTCAGGGCCCAGCGGTGCAACTGTAAGCATTGGGTGGGCTGAGCACGGTTCATGCCAAATCTCCTCTGAGCAAGTACTCTGACCTAAGTGTAGTGGAGCCTTTGGGGATCTCTTGCAGGGCCTGAGGAGATTTGGCTCAGCCGCGAGTAATTCGTTTTGTGAAGCTGTTGGCTGAGGGGGGTAATACCTCTCAGAGATTCTGAGGTCTCTGAGGCGTTGCAGTCTCTGCACGACTCCCCTCTGAAATTGCACGCCCTTTTCAAGCCAGTGTTCTCATGACTGTCACGACTTTGTGCCAGAAACCTTCATTTCACAGATGACTTCCTGATCGGGAAGGTGCATCTTCAATCTATCAACCACGAGACGTTGCGAAAGTGCTTTCTGAAGATTGCAAATAAACGTCCCTTCGCAGCTCCTAGAGCAGCTCGCGTAAGGGAGGAGTTCATGCATCAATGGAATCGTGTTACTTGGCAACGAAGCCTCCCTAAACCTTCATTTTTTGGGGTTGCGGTTTTTGCGCCTGATGCATGAGCCAATTTAAGAGCATTCTCGTCTACCAGCAGCAGAAAGTGGTGGCAGACTGACCATTCTGAATTGGTCGCTCTGCCAACGGACACGCCGCCGCATACACTCAATTTCAATGCAGTGGACGCCCCCCCGGAATGCGAATTTATAATCAAAGACAGGCCCTAGTGCTGTAGGCTTGGTGATGGTGTCGTATCATGTTGTCACCAGTCGATCGCAACTTGCCAATCTTGCCTACGTACACGCTTTCCAGCTCAGGCAAGGAGCATATACAGTACCACTGCTGGGTAGCGGCATTTAGCAGGCCACCATGAGTGGTAACTCGCGATGCGATAGGCAGCTAAAGATGTGTGCCTTCCCACAAGTTGGGAAGCTCATGGCTTTTCCTCACGTAGCTCATGGAAAAGAAGGACGTAGCTACGGCAGAGAGTTATTGTGAAGAGACCTCTGCCCTCGTAGTGTTGTGGCTTTGAGCATGCGAGGCATGCGCTCATGCTGGGAACTGCCTAATTAACGGTCGGACTAGGCCCCTCCCCTCCCCCCAGCCCCCACTTTGCTCGGACTTGAGAAGCTCTTGGATGTCTCAGCACTGGGTTGAGGATGAGAGGGGCCAATGGTCGGCACGGTCAGCACGTTCCGAAACTTGCTTGGTGTGCAAGGGAATGCAAGTTTCAGTGCTTCAGCGCGTCAGCTTGGAGGGCTGACGGAAGCTGTGCTTGAATTCGGCGTTGCGGGAGCAGAACTGAGGCAACATACCAGTCGTGGAGTCTACTGACAGGCCATGCGGCTGTTATCCCATCGCTGTGCTTCTCTGAAATGTCTACAGCATGCCTATAAGGGGAGGGAGATTTCGTGAAGCTGAGGTTCTTACGAATCCGAGTATGTTGTCAAGTTCAAAAGTCCTGGAGACTTCGAGCTCCTTCGGAAGCCGACTGTACTCAGTGTACTCCCAGCTTCGCAGCTTCGCATCGGCCCAAGGCCGGCGTTTCTGCGAAGCCGTTTCGAAGGTTCCCTGTCTAGCGAGTGCGCGAGCAGCGAAGACAATGTGTGCGCTGCCCCTATGACTTGGACCCCAAGAGCTCAATGTCGGCTCTGGGGCCTGTTCCCTTATCGCAATGTGCAGCCATTTGCAGCCAGTGCGGCCAGTAGCGTCTTGCGAAGTGTGCGAACATTCGACCACGCTGTCAAAGTCAGAGGCCAATTTGAGGGGTTTCTTGGAGCAATGCAGAGGCCTCAGCCTCTGCTGAGATTTCGAGCGCAGCTCTGCTGGCATAATGCCAGGATGGTCAGGGGCGAGTTGCAGAACTTCAGAGCAGACGCTCACAATTCAACGGTAGGGCCCCCACCGATTCTCCAACTGTGGCTTTTACTCCAAGTCGCGCAAAGTGAGGCGGTGGTAGCTCGGTGGCCATTTTGGCACAAGCCTGCCCTGCCAGAAAATCCAAGCGCATGCACCGCAGGATTCGGCTGAGGTCGCTAAGGGGCGAAGACGGCGGAAAAAGCACCAGAAGAACCAGAGAACCTGAGCAATTGCAAAGCCAGTGCTGATGGATGCAGTGCGCTCTGGCTGCTGCACCAGATCTTCAAGGTCATTCTTTCTTCATACAGTTTGTGAGGATGAAGAAGGCCCAGGGTCCACAACACACGGCGGCCAAGAACAGGGCCGAGAACAGGCAAAGCGTTTGATCTCCATGAACCACAGAGGGGATGAGAGATGGGGAAACAGGGGCACAGGCGCTCCATGTGCGCTAGCATCCCAAGTTGCATCATCTTGCGCGCCCTGCTGCGCTTGCTCCGAAGAAGTAGGTAGCTCAAGCCCAAGTCCATTTGCACCGCCTATCCTGTTCCTTTTGGGAACGCGCGCGCCCTTTGCTCCTTGGCTGTTGAGGGAGTCTTCTCTATGTGTGACGGTTCGAAGGCATCCGCATAGCAAGCATGGCGCTATCCTGCGCTCCATGTCGATGTTGCGAGAGCTTCACGGCATCTCACGGGATCAATACGGTCCACTGGCAAGTAACCCCAGGCATGAAGCTGAGGTTTCCTGCGCGATGGCAGGCTCCAGCATCGTGGACGAGGTGGCCGAGATGGAGGATGCCCATTGGCTTGCATCCTTCCAGTCCAATGGGAAACTTTTCAAGATTTCTACTTGTAAAGATTTCTCCGCTGGACAAATAAGGCAACAGACGAAATCCCCGAGGACGAATCGATGGCATCAGAGATCTCCCCCATCAGCGGGGCGAACACGAACAACGACAGCTCCTTGGCCTTAGGTGGGGAATTTAGGGTTTAGGGTTTAGGGTTTCGGGTTTAGGGAACAGGCTTGCGTTGTGCCCCAAGCCTCGTTGCGTCTGCGACAATGTAAATCTATGATCTCTAGATGAAAGGGTTCCTGAACGTAGTCTGCGGTGCATGCGGCTGATACCGCATGCTCGCCAGGAGCCTGTGGCAAAGAGCCTGGTGTGAGTGTTCTGTCGCCTTCCAGGCATTCTTGGCGAGAAGTTTGGCAAGACCATGGAGGAGCTTTGTATGGGGCTTGGGGCTTGGGGGCGGGCAAGGGGTTGAGAGACCCCCCTCCCCCCCCTCCAAATACCCCCCCGAAGGAGCTGTCCATGGCTCCGCATGAGAAGGTGGCCATCCGCCAGTCCTGGAGCTCTTTCCAGAAGGACGGAGACCTCCTTGTTGCGGGACCTCCCCAAAGGGGGGGGGGCGGGGCGCTCCGGTTCTAAAGGGCAGCTGCTTCTAGGCTTTTGTGGCTTTGGGGCGCTTTTCGTTTCGCAGTGTTGGCCTCCCATGCCTCTGAAGGCAGATACCGGGGCGCTCTGGGGAGCCCTGAGCTTGTTTAAGGTCTCCCTGAACCCCCTGTTGCAGCCCCTGTTGTAGCCCCAGCCACCACCAGGCGCTTGGAGACAGCGAGGCCGTCGGGGACGCCATCTACGGTGCCTTGACTGGCGCCCTGAGCTCTGAGAAGGACGCGCCCCAAAATCCCCCAAACTTGCGCATCCCCCCCAGGATCCCGATCAGCCCCGCATCAAGGGTTTTTGAGAACGCTTGTCTGCATGACTGCATGACTTACTCAAGTGCCTGAGAGTATGGGATGTCGTTCTTCTGTTGGGTTCTTGGGCTCAGAGCTGCCTATTTTTGCAAGCTGCATGAAGCTGCCCAGCGGGTCGGCACATCGAAGTGCAGTAGACACACGACCCCCTTGGCATCCCTCGGCCCCCGGCGCCAGGACAAGTTCACGACGCCCCGCGCCGTGCTGTGCCTGGCTCTCTTCAACGGCTTCCGCGTGCTTTCGGACACGAATGGGGAGAAACCAACACAGTTACCTAGAGGGGGCCCATTTTGGCCAGAGAAACCCCCCCGATCTGTGAAGGTCCCATGATGTCCCTTGAGGACAAGCTGGACGAGCCCGCCGCGCTGTTCACCTACGTGGAGATCCTGGGGTAGCTCGGATGGGTTTCTTTTTTTCCTGCACGCTTGCGGTGCTTGTGTGGTGGTCCTTTGGCCGGAGCTCGGAGCGTGCGCGCACACACATACAAGGTTTGCCTGTTGCGGCGCAACAGTTGTCATAGTAATAGAGCGCCCGCGAAAACATGGGAGCTTCCATCGTGAAAAGAAAAATTGGAGCAGATAGCAGTGGCTTCCCATCAGCCTAGCGAAGAAATCGAGAGGCCTTCCAAGTTTGAGTCTGAAGATGCAAAGACCCCGCTTCGGCGTGAGGCTTCTCGAGTGAAGACCGCAACTTCCGAAGCCGCCACTGTTTGGGTACTTTGTCGATGTGAAGGGGGCATGGGACGGGTGGAGGGGGGAAGGTCGGTCGCTGTGGATTTCAAAGAAGAATCGCGTTGAATTTCAGTTTTTGACGGGGAGACCCTCGATTTGACGCCACCATGTGTCCACCAGACTTGAAAGGTGCGCCTCCATTCGCCTTTATGTTTCTTTGGGAAACCTCGACGTGTGTTTTTGTCATCTCAAATGTGAGGGAAGGTTTATGAAGGTTTGTGATTTCTTATCATGCAAGCTGCTAGCTGCTTGGGGTTCCTCAATGCCTTGCCTCTGCTGGCCCGCCACCTTCACTACGCAGACATAGACCAGGATGGCTTGATCATGTTTGGTCATGGTTTCATGACTATTTCACGCATCCGAGTGCGAGTGCTTCACAGCTTCCCACCTTGTCTCTGAAATAAGATGCCTTGTTCAGACTCTGAAGTCGGTTTCGGGGATATCTCCGGGGTTCCCCCCATATGTCGATATTCAAAGGGGAACCGAAAGGCTGTGGGAAGTCCCGAAAAATAGCTGAGGTTCAAGCATCTGACTTTCGGCGTGACCATGGCGCAGACCAGCGCCGTGAGCGATGCCTTCGTTGAAATCCTCCAGCAGCAGGCAGAGCAAGACGCCCGCTGTTTACAAACCACGCAGCCCAGTGTAGGTCCACATTCGGCCGTTCTGTTCGGTGCGTGTTTTATGTGCCACGCTGCAAGATGCCCGCAGAAATGCTTGAAGTGCCCAAGTGCGCCAGCATGCGCTACCTCACAGATCTCCCCGAAGTTCTCTCCGAAGTACTCTGCGAAGGTGCCAGGCCATGAGCTGGCGCCCGGCTCCGTCCAGGCATGCGCTCAACTGCTGTCGTAAAAGCCATCCTAAACCGTTCCGTCTCCCCCCACTCAGACTGAGAGCCTTGATGCGTCCTGGTCCCCAGACTCAAGTGAGTGCGAAACTCCCAAGTCTTAGACTCTCAGACAAGGTGCTTTTCAAAAGCTCCTTCCGAGCTGCCTCCAAGAACCAGCTCTGGCATGGCGCAACCTCCTCTTCTACGTGGGCAGCTGCCTCCGCTACATCAGCATCACCTACTCCAGGCATTCGCGGGAGCCGAGGGTTACCTGACACCTGAAAGATCCTCAGGGAGCCTTTCCTGATCAGCAAAGGTTGAGAGATCCCACACCACGCCGCTTCGCCGGCCTGGCTCAGTGCAAAGAACTCCCTTGAAACTGGCCCAGACGGCCGTAACGAGGAAAAAAAAAAAACCGCCTCCTCCAAGTGTCGGGTCCGGCCCCCCTTTTGGGTCACCCCCGGTGGAAGCTAAGTCCTGTTGGGTGACTATCTCACTCCTATACATAGAGCCACATAGAGTTGCAGAATGTTGCTAATACCTCACGACACGACACCTTCTCGCCGTCGGCGCCTCGAACAGCTTACTTGGACTAAAGTGCGAGTAGCATTGGTCGCGGTGCCCCCCGCAGGCGGCTGGAGCTCATCAGCGAAGACTGGAAGTCTATTCAGGAGCTCCAAGCGGCGATCTGAAATCCGCAAGTGTTGAACCGCATCTGCAAGCATCTGAAACCTGCAGTCAAAACAACCGAGCCCAGGAGGCCAGCAACGCCAACGAGGAGGAAGCTGCGGTGCGCAGCTTTCCCAAGATACCCGCCTAGAATCTACTTGTTTGTGTTTTTCGGCCATTTTAATTTGATTTGGGGCTTCTTATTACTCGAATCAGATCATCGAGACATGCTTGAAGATGTGCAAAGCCGTAAGGATGTGTGCATTCAGCAACGAAGTGATGGGGGAGACGCTGGATGCCTGGATGCACGAGCTCTTGAACGTCTTCGAGGCGCATGCCATGGCCGGGTGGCTCTCTCATGCTGCGGGGGTTTCAGGTCAGCTACAAGCTTGCGAAAGCTTGCGAGCTTTCACAAACTCTCTTCTACCTCAAATCTTCACACCAGAGCCCCGAGGTACCCTCTTCAAAGGTGCCTGATTGGGGTATGGTTCGGAACTCATAAGCCAAAGAGCATCGGACACGGTCGATTTTCTTGGGTCGCAACCGTTTCCGAAGCTGTTTGCTTCGGTCCCCCAGCTTGGTCCTCAATCATGTCCAGGCTGCGCTGCTTGCCCGTTCCTGTCAGACTTGTCAGGTGCTGGTCAGCCAGGCGAACAACCCCTCGCTTCTGTCTCTTCGATGAATGGAGGGGGCTAGGACGGTGCTTTCTGCTCCTACGTTGTCCCACCTGGGAACTCAGTCGGCCATGTGAAACAGACGGACGACATACCCAAGCTGGAACCAAGGCTGGAGGAGTGCGACTTGCTGTCCATCACCATCGTCAATCTCTCGAACGGTGGGGACATCGACTTCGATCGCTTCAAGCCCGTGATGCTTGCGGCGTTGAGGTCTCTGCTGCCGAAGACGTGGTCCATGGAGCACGAGACTGCTTGGCAGTGGCTGTGGAAGACGATCGCCACAAACCTCATGGAAGCCACCATGAAGGTCCGCTCCTACAAGCCCTGGAGCACCAAGCTGTATGGAGCGATCACTGATGAACAGCGGGAGAGCTTTCGCTCGGACATCTACATCGACTTCTTCGCCAAGTGCAAGCAGAGCCAGGAGCTCTTCAAGCAGTCGCAGACCCGTCTGCGCTACATTGCCGACCGCATCATGCTCAGTGCCTACGACATGCTGCACAAGCCGGTTCCCAGTCGTCCTTAAGGCAGTCTTTCGGGGAACTGGGGTGAACATGTAACCAGAGGAGTTTCTGTGAAATTGAGCTCTGAAGATGCATTTTTGTCAGATTCCGCGCTTTTTGTGTGTCAGCGCGAAGTGCAACGGCTTGAAGAAGGCGAGACAGAAGGGCATGCAGGCGCAGCATGGCGCAGCATGGCGCAGCATGGCGCAGCATGGCGCAGCTACAGGGACAAAGAGAAGCTGACAAGGAGAGACGGACAGAAAGCACAAGAGAGAGAGAGAGGGGGAAAGAGCAGAAGCGACAGACTGACAGCCCGGCATGTCCCGGCTTTCCTCTGTTCCTCTGCACGGCTTGTCCCTGCTGAGGGAGGATGGGGGTACGGTGAGAAAAGGCTAGAGTCATGGTGAGGTCATGCGAGCCAAAAAGGGCCCCTTCACACCGCTGAACTCTGAGGGTCGCGGACTGAACTCTCAGGTTCAGGAGATGGTGGATGAGCTTTCGGCCCTCGGCCTGCGGCACGTGGGCTACGGCGTCCCCGTCTCGCTGTTTCTCAGCTTTTTGAAAAAACGCATCGAGTTGAGCGCCCCTTTCGACACTGAGAAGTCCATCTAAGAGTATAACGTGCCTGCCATTTGACTTTACCAATGCCCTCAGCAAGCAGGAAACGCGTAGTTCGACACAGGAAGCCCTCCGTCAGCTTCAGAAAGCCCCCCTTCGCCCTTTTCAGCACGAGCAAGGTTTGCCCCCTTCACCGACACCATCGTGCTGACCATGAAGCCCATTGTCGCGAGCTTGGCCGACGAGGTCACAATTGTGACAGAGGCCCGGCTCTTGCGAGTTAACAGGAAGCTTTAAGGGTGGCCTCTTTCAGAAATTGGGTTGCTGTTGCGCATCCACGGCTCAGCCGCGGCTCACCTGCAGCCGCGCAGAGGCCCCCGGCAGGAGCGAGCTGTGCCTCTGAGACTGCCCCAGGTTTTGGGTGCAGGCTTCTTGTTAGGAGTCTCTACTCTGCGTCCAGCATCTGAAGCTTCGAAGCTTGAAGCTCGTCCTCTCCCTGCAACCAGCCCCACTCCAGGCCTTGGAGGGCAATGCCCCTTGGGTCTTTTTGAGAAGGTGTCTGATTCAGGTTCGGGGGAGCACGTTAAGGCACTCAGAGGGGGCATCTTATCTTAGGGGAGGCATCTTAGGGGGCATCTTAGGGGGCATCTTAGGGTTTCGGGGGGAGCTGTTGACGTGATACCGCCAGATGTCGAGATGTCGAAACCCAAGTCTCTCATTGACGTGTGACGGTCACATGAGACGTGGCGTCACAGTGCGGGGAGGGGCGCGGGAAGTTCTCTTTTTCTGTAAGGACGGGCTGGAGACCAGAGGAAAGCGTGGATGAGAGGAAAGACCGAACTAGCCGAGAAACTTGTAACAGTTTTCAGAGCAGGAGTTCGATGAGCCTGAATGCCGCCCCTACAATTGAAAGAAAAAAACCCGAAGCGGAGATGCTCGCTGAAGGCGAGCCAGGAGGCAGGGATGGGGGCGAGCTGGGAGGGAGGGATCGGGGGATACGGAAACTTCTGGCTGATGGCTCGCCCCATACCCCGGACCCCAGACTGTAGAGGCTCAAAACCCTATGACCCTATGCCCTAAGTCCCAACTAAGTCTAAACTAAACCCGAACCTTACTGCAAACCCCAGGCCCTCGTTTTCAGTATGGGGCCTAGATCTGCCAGTGGAGGATGGGGAGATATGAGGGAAGCTCCGCTCTGAGTGCATCCAGAGCTCCTCCGCGCGATGCGACGCCACGTACTTGGAGGTCTATGGTACTTATCAACCACTTGTAGCTGTACTTATAACCCACTTAGAAGCCCCCTTAAGTGCCTTAATGTGGTTATAGGTGCAGTTATAGTGGATCCGACCCTAGATCGGACACGATCGGACACGCAAGCGTCCTTCTTGGACAACAGGGTCCAGCATAAAGTCCTGCTTGGAGGAGGTGTGGAGTGAGCCCGGACAGATGAGCGAGCTTTGGAATAACATGTGGCCCTAAGGCGGCTGTCCCTTCGTGGGGTGCCTGCGTCCGCCCGTC
This sequence comes from Symbiodinium natans, assembly GCA_905221605.1. Lineage (NCBI taxonomy): Eukaryota > Dinophyceae > Suessiales > Symbiodiniaceae > Symbiodinium > Symbiodinium natans. The sequence goes on along the minus strand of CAJNDS010002500.1, from coordinate 230,137 downwards.
AAACAGGAAACCATTAGAAGCAAAGGGCCATGCTGCTCGAAGCCAGAGAAAGAGAGAACTAGATCCCCATGGAAAGAAAGAGCGAAAGAAAGACAGAAGCCAGAAAGCCAGAAAGACAGAAGCCAGAAAGACAGAAATGTAGAAATACACGAAGAGAGAAAGGGAAAGAGAGAAAGAGAGAAAGAGAGAAAGAGAGAAAGAGAGAAAGAGAGAAAGAGAGAAAGAGAGAGAGAGAGAGAAAGAGAGAAGAGAGAAAGAGAGAAAGAGAGAAAGAGAGAAAGAGAGAAAGAGAGAAAGAGAGAAAGAGAGAAAGAGAGAAAGAGAGAAGAGAGAAAGAGAGAAAGAGAGAAAGAGAGAAAGAGAGAAAGAGAGAAAGAGAGAAAGAGAGAAAGAGAGAAAGAGAGAAAGAGAGAAAGAGAGAAAGAGAGAAAGAGAGAAAGAGAGAAAGAGAGAAAGAGAGAAAGAGAGAAAGAGAGAAAGAGAGAAAGAGAGAAAGAGAGAAAAAGAGAGAGAGAGAGAGAGAAAGAAAAAGATAAAGACAAAAAGAGAGAAAGAGATAAAGAGAGAAAGAGAGAAAAGAGAGAAAGAAAGAGAGAAAGAAAGAGAGAAAGAGAGAAAGAGAGAAAGAGAGAAAGAGAGAAAGAGAGAAAGAGAGAAAGAGAGAAAGAGAGAAAGAGAGAAAGAGAGAAAGAGAGAAAGGGGCGGCTCCTTTCGGGGGGCCTGTTGCGATGGAAGGAAGGAAGAAAGAGAGAAAGAGAGAGAGAAAGAAAGAAAGAAAGAAAGAGAGAAAGAGAGAAAGGGTTCCTCTTTCGGGGGGACTCCAAAGCGTGGAGAAGAAGAAGGACAAGAAGAAAGAGGCCTGTGCGGGTGCTCCCGAGCATGCGCTGTACAAGTTGTTTAATTCACTGGGAGCCCTGCTCCAGTGACACTGCACAAGACATGCTTCTCGGGGAAAGACGGACATGGTACCTCATTCGGGGGATAACCCATGGTCCTTTCCTCCTGTGGCCCTTTCCATGATGCAATATCCAAGCGTCACTCATTCGGAGTCTGAAACGCGGGGGGCGGGGGCAACCCCGTCCCTCAGGCCCAGCAGAAGAAGAGAGGGAGGTCTCCGATGGGTCCCTCTTTTCTTTCCTCTTTTACGTCTCACCTCTGAGGTGTTTGAGAGGGATGTTTCGTCGTGGGGTGAAACTAGGAAGCTATTTTGCTTCGACATCCCTCATCCCAATCGAGACCCCAAGCGGAAATCCAAGATCCTGACCCCTACGCGATGCAAGAAGCGAGGTGAATAGCCACGGAAGAACGAGCTTTGTACCACTGAGTGACTGGTAATGGAACCCACACTTCATCCTCATGAGCTCTCCCATATGCCTCCATACTTCCATACTCATAACCACACATATCAGGGGGTTTCACATGAAGAGATGCGCCTTTATTCAAAAGGTTATTGAAAAGGCCCCACCAGCCCCATGCCCTAAGTCGCGCATGAGCGTCCAGGCCGCGAGGTCCAACACCCACTGGCTGGAGGACCTCGCTAGTAGGGCTTCCGCTGTCTTGACATCGCTACTTGCCTTTTTTGACAAAAACCCCTGGGATGTGAGTTGCGAAACATTAGGGGTTTGGTGGCCGGGGGCAGCGTGATGTGACAGGCATGGTGGCCCTTGATGGTATGATGGTGCTGCTAGTTTCCAAGATGGTTTCATGTGTCTCCACCGCGCAAGGGCTGGGGGACCCAAACAACGGACACCGTCACGGATACATAGAGGTGCAGTAGTCAAGCCCAGAACACATGCTCAGCTGGATGAGGACTTCAACGTCCCTGACAAGATGATGCTCGATGGATTCCGTTGGTCTCTAGGTGGGGGGCTCCAAGCCATCTACCCGCAAGGTCCACAACATCCTACTCTAGTCTGGGGGCATATACTTGGAGTGCATGTCGCCTAGCGGTTCAGAGTTGGGCTCAGGGTGTTGAGTTTGAAACGTTGAAACTTCGTCACACGCGCACACGCGCACACGCGCACACGCGCACACGCGCACACGCGCACACGCGCACACACGCACACGCACACACGCGCACCTGCGCACCTGCGCACGCAAGCATGCAAGCACGCGCGCACAAGACACGCCAACTGCGTGCTATAGCTCCAACGACACGCCAACTGCGTGTTACAGCTCCAACGTCGCTTACTCACAGCATTCACGTGTACATGAGTTTCCTGCAAAACTCGCGATTCAGCACGTTGTTTTTCACAGGCCTTGTTTCGGAAGTTTTTGGTGCCTTGGGTGGCAAGTTCCCGTAGCCCATGGTGCGTCGATCCTTGCCACATCGCAGGCCTGGTTGCTCGAATCCTGATGCGGACCATCACCGAGGGGTCCACATCCGTTATGCAGGCCATCTGCCCCAAAGAAGCACTGCCCCCCCCCCCCCCCGTTTGGCATCCTGCATAGCCCTGCACCCCTGTGTTCCAGCCGTTGCAGGCCATCAACTACGATGACCAGCGCCAGATCACGAAGGCTTTGGACCGCAAGTCGCTGCCGTGAGGGGGACATTTGAGAGCTCAGGGGGATGTCGTAAAAATCACTTGAGCTTAGATGTCACGTGTCATGTCACGCATAGCTCACGCTCCATGAGGCCTTGAACGATGCGCCGCGATTCGACAGGGTTCGCTGGCAGCTGCGTGTGCGTGTCGGCACGTCGCTTGCAGTCACTTACCAAATTTTCGGGTTTATAGGAAGCCTTGATTGAAAGATTTTGGGACCGTGGCCTCCCCGCATCTTTTCCTTGATCTGAAGTCGCGTCTGCTCGACTTGTACGGCTCCCCCAAAAAAGTTGCCATCAGAGCCGGGGAGCCTTCGCCCAAAACTTCCATATCAAACTTTTTATCAGACCAATCTTCCCTCTCCACGAAGGCAGACCATCAGCCCACTTCATTACGCCCTTCGCAGTGGCAGCCATCGGTATCTTGGGCTACACAAGCTTTGAAGGCTTAAAATACGGTAAATACGTACGGCCTTCGGGGGAATCACCGGATTCCCCAGTCCATCAGTTTATGTGTTCGTTTCTTTTCGGCTGGAGGTCTGCAAAGAAGATGATCCAGGATGTGTTGACCATTCGCGCGGATCGCCAGCGGTGCCCGGACAGGGCTTCAGGAGGGCTGTTCGGGCTTCTGGTCCACGGGGCTTCCTGTTCAACCAGCTAGTTCTCGCGCGCATAGAAGCTGGAAAATTGCTGAAGAAAGGTACTACTACGGCGTGGACGAGCTCTTCAACTATCAGCCGGATTGCGCCGAGCACGTCTGCAGCGAGGCGCCCTTCCTGGCCATGGAGATGCTCGAGGGCCTCCCGGTCCGGTCCTGCGGGTTTCCTCTCTCTCTCTCTCTCTCTCTCTCTCTCTCTCTCTCTCTCTCTCTCTGTGAGAGAGTGCGCGCATGCGCGTGTGCGTGCGTGTTGCGTCCCTGAGGCGTGCCCTCTCAGCACCTCTTAGACATCCTCTCAGCTGTTGCGAAGGGACATGTTGCCACCTTCATTCCGGCAGACTGTAAGGATTGGTTTGGAGATCGCACAAATCCCATGATGGCATGCGATCGGTGATCTACTATCTGGAGCACCTCCTGCAGGAGACGATGAGGATTAGGATCATTAGGAGCCCTCCATTCGGAGACTTTCAAAGGAGCCCCCAAAAGTGTAGGCGCGGAGACGTGAAGTGGGTTGTGTGTTTTCTGCGATTTTCTCGTGCGCATTGTTCTACATGGTTACCCGCGTAAGTGTAGTTCCTTACGGGTCTTCCAGCAGCAGCCCGCAAAATCTACTCACATTGTGCCAATGATTTTGGGCGTTTTGGGGGCGTTTTGGCTTGGCTTACAGGGCCCTCTGGCATCTGAGGTTGGATTCCACCGTTTTAGGGCGCTTGCCGCGCAGGACACGGAGGAGGACTCCACCCTCTCTCGGTCCATGAAGACGTTCATCAGCTTCAAAAATGCGAAGATCATCCAGCGCCTGTGCCAAACAATCGTAAACCCTAAGCCTTACACCCTAAGCCGCACTTGAAGCCGATTCACCTGAGCTGTAGAAGGTGTCGATTCGCGAGAGGTTGTGCGCATTGTCTGTTGTCCGTGTGTGTTGGGCAGCTGTGACTTGTCTGACCTTAAGTACGGTGAATGACGGAGCGGCTCGGTCGTTCCCCAGATTCTCCCGTGTATACCAGCCAAGTTGGAAGCAGCTTCAAAGAACCCCCCCTCATATCAATGCTTGTAGAGCACTTCAAGTTGCGTGACGCCACCTTAAAAAGGTAGGCCCAAAGTTTAAGTTAAGGGGTTCTCAAAGTTGTTCGCCGTTGACCTGAGGCATCCGATCATCGTCTTTACGACGGACTTGCTGTGGAGCCGGCTGGTGCTGCGTGTGTTCCTGTGCGACCGAGCCTGGACAGCCGTCACCTTCGTCTTCTACATCTTCTCTCAGTGCGTGCTGAACCAGCCCCACTTCCTGGAGAAGCAGGTCTTGCGCTACGTCTTGTTTGCCACGCGCCTGCTCGTCTACATCTGCGGCTTGGGGAGGCTGCTTTACTGGCACTGCCGGGAGACGTTCCGTGCATCCAGGCGGAAGGACATGGTGAAGTTTCGGTGCCTCTCCTTCCCTGCCTACTGGAAGGAGTTCGAGCACCGCATCAGTCTGGGGCTTCTGTTCGTGCTGGTGGGTATGCTTTTCGTGGAGCCAATGATGTACTGCCTCAACGCTGACGATGTTGTGGAATTCAAGTGCGACGCGCACAGCGACGGAATGCACATGGTCTACCAGTGCTTCTCCGCCCTGGGCGTCTTCCTGCACTTTCGGCTGCAGTGGAAGCAAGCAAGAGCCTTCAAGCGCGCCACCTTGCCATCTTGCAGTACCAGAGACCCAAGAGGTAAGTTCTAGTCTAGGAAAGACGAAGATGACCAAGCCAGAGAGCTTTGAGCACCAGTTGACAGAGATGGGCCTGGAATCTGAGCGCCTAAAGCCCATATGAAGCCCATGTTGAAGCCCATGTTGAAGCCCACATGAAGCCCACATGAAGCTTAGAGGTTCTGTTCGATGATCCTCGACCTTGCTGCGCTGAACATCCGCATGGCAGCCTACAAGGTCCTGTGTGCACAGGCGATGGATGAGGCCCGGGGAAATCCAACTCTCCTCCAGAGTGCAGAGCCCCCAATGTTGTTCTTTGGCAAGCAGTTGTATATGTGTGTGTGTGTGTGTGTGAGACTAGAATGTGGTGCTCTTAAACCAGCTCAGCATCAGCTAAGAAGCAGAGTACACAAACCATGTTGCAATGCCCCTTCAAAGCATCAAGCTGCACAGAGGCCCCCCGGTTCTTGCTGCTTTTGTATCCGTCATTGTGTCTCATTCTCTACCGGGTTGCGCTGCCCAAAATCCCCTCACGCAACCAGGCTATCGCAGCCGCACAGCCGCCTCCAACCAACTATCCCGACTTTTTGTAGGAGAATCGAATGCCATGGACAGGTGCTGATGTGCGGCATTGCGCTCCTGGTCACAATCGTTGCTTGGCCGGCTCTTGGATTGTGGGCTCCTGCGTCCCTACGCGACATCCCTTGAAGCTTTCAGATTGGGATGCTCCCCCTTTTCCTAACAGCCCTCAATAGGGATTTTCGTCCCCATTATAGTAACCCCCTGATGTAATCCCGATTAAGGGCTGTTGGAAAAAGCGGGAACATTCAGACTTGATCCGACAAGGTCACCTTCACCTTTGTCATCAGCTCCCTGTCCCGCGAGACGCAGAGCATCCAGACGCAGGACCAAACAGCCCCCAGATCGTCCCAGTAGCAGATAGTCGCAGAAGCAGAAGCGAGAGCATGTCACAAACCGAACCCTTCCTTGCCCACGACCCAGTTCGTGGGGAACCAGAACCAAACCGCAAAGCAGCATCCCGTAAGAAAGCAGGGGGAAGAGAGGGGGTGCGAGTGGTGCAACTCTTTAGCTTCTTCTCTTGCTCCGGCAGGATTGGAAGTCCATGGATGGGGCTATGCTCGCCCTGACGCAGACACTCGGCTCCTCTGGATCGGCGCCAATCAAAAGGGGCTCTTGAAGTCTTGTTGAGCCCAGGGTAGGCGAGGCACAAGGCTACAAAAGCCTCCAGGTAGGTCTGCAACTGTACCGGGGTCGTCAGCAGCCAGATGAAGTGTCTGGCACTGGTACATGCAGCTTCAAGAAGGAGTCGGATTTTGAGACCTCTGGGTTTGGGGCGGTTTTGGGGAGATGTCATGGTGTGGGCCACAGTGGACCACAGCGGAGCCAACGGCCGTACGGGGGTGGCCCCGCCGCCAATCCCAAGGGGCGCGGGCTTCTCTGGCTCTCACCGTTGTTTTTTTGGCTTGCGGCACCATTTTGAGAGTGCCTTCTTCGGAACCCAGGACCGCTTTTGGCCTCTTCAGCATGGAGTCAATGTCCGAGCTTGCGCAGGACGGTCCTTGCGCCCTAGGCTATCCTAGGATCAGGAGACGGAGTAGAGGGACCCAAGAAGGACCCTGAGTGAACGCAGGACCGGGGCGGGTCTAAGAGCATGGTTGGGGCAAACGGCTTTGCAGGAGTTCTATTCCTGCTCTTGTGAGCCTATAGGAACCGTTGCGGGGGGTGTTCTCCCCTTGCCAGGAAAGTGGCCTCATCTTTGCTTGCATCCTGCTTTATAGCATCGCCGTATATACTTGCCTCTTCAACCTGCTGGTGTCGCAGCCCCCCGTGGGGCTCAGGCTTGATGTCCAAGGCTGGTGTTTTGTTGAGGGGCTCAGAGAGACTTGGACTAACTGGTGGTCCTTTGAGAAGGCTACCTGAGAGGCATCTGAGGTTCTGCGGCATCTACATGGCGCTGGCGGAAGACATCGAGGGTCATGCGCGACTGGTGCGAGGGCAAATCATCCTGACCGTTTTGAAGGAGACCGGTAGACTCGGTAGATCCTGCGGTGACAGGGCCCGCTAGGGAGCGGAGTTTTTCCAGTAGGTGAGGGATTGCAGAAGAGTCGACCTTCAATCATAGGGGGCCCCATGCTCTGAAGCGCCAAAGTGGGAGGACCTGTCGCTGAAGAAGTGGCAGGCTTTCATGGGCCCACTGCATCTGGATTCTTGGGGTCAGCAGTTTCGCAGCATGATGTTTGGATGTTTTGATGTAGGGTGGCATCCAATCCTCCATGTAACGAGAATCACGATGAGCTCCCGCAAGCTTGTGCCAGTCTCAACCTGAGCTGTGCCGGCGTGTCGCAGCCCTCACCTCGATTGCCGCAGTGGCAACCGTGAATAGCGTAGGACGTTGCACGTTGCACGCCGCCAACCGTATGTCGTCCTCAGTCAGACTAACCGGGCGCCCCTCCTCGCGTTGGAGCACTTCATCCACCTTCTCCGCCAGGCGAACGTCAGTGCCTCCATCATCACCTGGTTCTCAAAAGGAAGGCCGTGAGTGGCCTTCCTTCTTGCTGGGGTGCTCCGGCACGTCCACCAGCCCCCTCGCATCAACACGGTCAAAATGCGGAGAGACAGTGTCGGTAGCAGGGGGTCAGCGTTGCGGACACCGCCCCTGAGAGACACAGCCCACAGCAATTGTCCTAAGTGGCCAGCAACATCGCCAGGAAAGAAAATGCGTGGGCAGTAGCCCTCAACGGAAGCCAGCCCCCCCCCCCCAACTTCAACAGGTAGATGCCATGTCAGGCTGAAACGTACATTTTTACGCATGTTCGTTCTTTCATGTGATTCTGTTTGTAATGTAGCACCTTCAGCATCGAGAACAAAGGACGAGAAGACCGACTTTGCAGAGGGGGACACCGGTCTTCCAGGTGGGATCAAGAAGCTCAGATTTGCAGTGGTCGTTTCCAGAGCTCGGGTTGCGCACTGAAGGGTTCGCGGTTGGCAGCTCTGTCCGTGGGCAGAGGTGTCTTGCCTTGGTTCTCAGAAAAGGAGGGGTTCGGAGGGTTTTGCATAGCCTTCTACTGCCCGATCGCGAGGCTCCCCCCCCCCCCCCCCCCCCCCCCCCCCCAAAAAAAATACTGCCTGCGGGTACTGGGTACTGTTGCAGGCCACGAGGCCCTCGAAAAGGCCCCGGAGCCCTGAAAAATGCGTGGTTGAAATTGGGGGCCCTTGTCCACGAAGCCGAGGATCCAGGAACCAGCTTACCTGCATCCGGTGGCGCATGACCAGATTCTGCGGTATGGAGGCACAGGATGGCAAAAGGGGGTTGTCAGGAATAATTTCAGGGTTGGCGCGGCCAAACCTCTGAGCTACGCTGGTTCGTGGTTGCGATTCTTGCTTCAGAATAGTTGTTGTTTGCGAACTTGATTTCCGAAAGCTGGAAAGCTGCAAAGACTTCTGGACGACAGGCCTACAGATGCATGCTTTGTAGCCTAAAAGAATGGATGTTACATTGCAGACATGCACTTGCCATCGCCTGCTGCTTCCAAAAGCCTAACGGCTCTGTGCAGTTGCGGCCCAAACCGGTGCTGATGCCCCCTGTCATGAGCAGAGCTCCTCCAGGAAAAAAGTCAGTCTTGCTCCGAAGATCGCCCCGCCCTGCCTCCGCTCACCGTGACCTTCAAAGCGGGAGTTCGGTGTCTTTTCTCACCACGGAAGGATGCCAAGAGTTGCCATTCACCATCCGGATGCATTTAAGCCATCAAGAACCCCCCCCCCCCCCCCCAACACCCCCCCAAACATTCCCGATCTCCTTAAAGCTCATATAGAGGCCTTCGGAGTCCAAGAAAAAATAGGCTCTCGCCGCCTTTCACATCCTGGGGAGGCAAGACAGATCCATCACTGCCGTGGCCGGAGAAGGACACCAACGCGGACGAAAGCGTGGAGGCGATGGTTGAGAGGACCATCATGAGGCGCCTTGGACCCAAGACATGGATCATGCACAGCACGTGAGAAGCACCTGCTGTAGTAGGGGGCTGGTAGTGGCTGTTTCCCACAATCGTGATGAAGGCTGATGGTATCTGAGCCGAAAGCCTGCGCACATTCACGCTTTCCTTTAAAAGTTTTGCAGCGCATCTTTTCGCGAGGAGCGTCGCCAAAGCGTTTGGTCAGAACAGTAGCAGCGAGAACCACAACAACACCAACGGCAGCCATGTGGGCACGAGCAGCGTTGGCCACTCTGAAGGAGGCGCGCGGGAACGCAGGAACCCAGCATTCTGCGCAAGTCCATCAACACTTTTCTCTTGGTGTCTTCAGTAGAAGTTCCTCCTGTGAAGAATCCGGCGAACATGTGGACGTATGGTTGAGACCTTCACGAATTAGAATCAACAAAGCAACACAGGCCAGGCTGTGCCATTGTGAGCCTTGGGCTGGGGGCAGAGCACGGCTCAGAACCTCCAGGCGAAAGAACGGAGCTCCTTGGTGTTAGGGTGACATGACTTCGTGCCCAATGGCAGCTGAGCTTGCTTTTCAAGTCTTGGTCTTCTGCTGCTTTAGTGCTGACTAGTGGCTTTCGCGTGGAAAATTCTAGGAGGTTCGTGGTCAGCCGTGCATAATTCGTTTGTGGACAGGCTCAATGTCTGTCGGAGAGGGGGGGAAAGGACTCCACCACCAGGTGTCCTGGGTTTCTGTGTGTATCTGCATAAGCTGCATAGCCGGCATAGCCCTTTGCCCTTTCCCCCGTTTCTCGTCACTACTGTAAAGTGATTGTCAGTAATGATTTGTGACACTCGCTTGCGGTCAGCATGTCCGTTTCATAGGTGACTTCCTGAACAGGAAGGTGCATCTTCCAAAATTCGCATCAACCACGAGACGTTGCAATAATCTTTTCTGAAGGTTTGGACATCTCCCTTGCGTAAGGGAGGAGATCATGCGTCGGTGGTGAAGCCTTTCAGGCTTCTGAACATTGTTGCTCAGGCTGCTGATGCATGATCCAAGTGTTCATAGTGTTCTCAACTGCCTTATTATAATACCTCAAAAGGGCAGCCAGCGAGCTCCACATCGGAGCTCGCCTCCGTGCTGCCTGAAAACGCCGCGAGCTCCCACAACCAGCGTGTACTCTCGACATGTGAGCAAGGGTCCCCCCAACACCCCACGCATGAAAGACGTCCCCCCCCAAGCTCGAACACAAAGACAAACAAGGAAAAACAACTGGTGATCTTGTTCCACTTGAGCTTCTGTTGTGTAAGGACTCGGTTCGCATTTGGGCATGGAAAGTGGATTCTTGGAGCGTATCGACGCACACGTTGCTGGGCAGCGGCTAGCAGGCCGCCATGAGTGGTAACTCACGATGCTTCTGATGGGCAGCAAACAACCATGGCTGGAGAAATTTCTTGTGCCGAGGGCCTCAGGCTACACCGTCATACGCAAGCGCAGGATGCTCATCATAAACGAAGGATGCTGCTCGCCAGTTGCTTCTGTGAGCAGGCGCTGATGCTGGGAACTGCATTGCTGGACCCCGCAAGCCCCGCTAACCTCGGATGACAGAGCAAAAGCCCTAAACCCTAAACCCTAAACCCTAAACCCCAAACCCAAGAAACCCTAAACCCTAGACCCTACAGACCCTAAACCCTAGACCCTAGACCCTAAACCCTCAAGTTCCCTTGGTAGCCATGGTTGGGTCGGGGGGGTCGAGGGTCAACCAGCGCGTTCCGCGCGTTTCCGCAGCGAAAGCTGGCAAGCTGAAGCACTGAACTTCCACGAATAGCAGGGCCTCTTCTACACTGGGTTTAGGGTTTAGGTTTAGGGTTTTAGGGTGGGCTTGTGGTCGTAGATTTGCCATTGTGTTCTGTCTAGGGGGGCTGAGGGCGGCGCAAGCTGCATAGGCTTATCGATGTAGAACTCTCAGGCAGTTTTGAAGGGGAATGAGGCATGGAGGTTCTTCTGGAACACCCGCGCAGAGTAACCGCGCAAAGGTTGGTCTAGCTGTGCGCAATAAGCCTGCCAAGGTCCAAAGCTCCCAAGTTCCCCCCTGAGCCCACTAAATCGAGTTAGGAGCAGTAGGAGCTGGGAATGGGTGGGAGACTGGAGTGCTTTACCTTCGAGCTTGGTTGGAAGCCGTGTTTGGTTTTTGAAGGCCACCATTCCGGAGGATGCACGGACTGAAGCAGCAAACGTGAATCAAACCACAGCTGAGAAAATCCATCTCAAGGAGGCATATCTTGAAGCTTTAATTGTAAACCCTAAACCCTAAACCCTAAACCCTAAACCCTAAACCCTAAACCCTAAACCCTAAACCCTAAACCCTAAACCCTAAACCCTAAACCCTAAACCTTAAACACTAAACCCTAAACCCTAAACCCTAAACCCTAAACCCTAAACCCTAAACCCTAAACCCTAAACCCTAAACCCTAAACCCTAAACCCTAAACCCTAAACCCTAAACCCTAAACCCTAAACCCTAAACCCTCACGCAGCTGGTATCATGGTGTGCACCTCTGGAGATGCGAATTCCCTTGATATGCCCGAGACCACTTTTACGTGCTCGGCCGCTGGGCGGACCCCTTGACATCGTGAGGTGGACTTCAAACAAGAGCCAGGGGATCCTCGCTCTAGCAGGGAGGTGAAAAAGGTCTTTGAACCCTAAACCCTAAACCCTAAACCCTAAACCCTAAACCCTAAACCCTAAACCCGAAACCCTAAACCCTAGACCCTAGACCCTAAACCCTTAACCCTGGTTAAAGGGTCTATTTACTGAACCCTTGAAGAGGTTGTGTATCGATCAATGCGCTTCCACTGGTGGCTCTGGGCTCTTCCTGAAAATTGGGGCAGTTGCCCCGCGTCATGCCAATGGATGTGTTTGCTCTTCCCTAGCCTTTGCTCAAGGTCGCTTGGAAAACCGCCTCGTGTTACTTCACTCCTGTGTGTTTGTGTTTGCCCTATGTAAGGGGCGGCTTCCACGCATTGCCCGAGCCTCTTCAGAATTTTGAGCAGGCCAAGATTTTTCAAGGGCACCAGGCCCGCCGGTTTCAATTGTGGCGCAAGCCACGGGAAGTGTTTGGGCGAGAGCCCAGTTGTAGTTTGGCAACGCGTGGCTCCCAGGCAGAGGGTGCTCACTCGCAAATCTTGCGTCGTCCCTGGGAAAAATTGCGAGTGCCCGGGTACTTATGGTGGGTCAGTGGTGTAAGACTAATCCTGGGTCATTGCGTTCTACCCCCTAAACCCTAAGCCCTAAGCCCTAAGCCCTAAACCCTAAACCCTAAACCCTAAACCCTAAACCCTAAACCCCAAACCCTAAACCCTAAACCCTAAACCCTAAACCCTAAACCCTAAACCCTACGTAAACCCTCAACCCTAAACCCAAAACCATTAACCCTTGCTGATGGACACAGTGTGAGTATCTGCAGCACTGGCCATGCGCAAAGCACATGGAGAAGTCCATGAGAGGTAGCAGTGACTGGACGGGTTGCGCATGACACGGTCTACGGTTTAGGGTTTAGGGTTTGGGGTTTGGGGTTTAGGGTTTAGGGTTTAGGGTTCAGGGTTCAGGGTTTAGGGGTTTAGGGTTTAGGGCTTAGGGCTTAGGGTTTAGGGTTTAGGGTTTAGGGCCCTTATGCCAGCGCTGGCAGGGTGGATCTGACCTCCGGGCAAGTAAGGCGGCAGACTTGCCTCAATGCATCGCAGGCTGTTTTGATGTCCAGACACAAGGAGGTGTTGACAGTTGACGGGCAAGGGGTCAAGTCGCTCTCGTCGCATCGTGCTCAAGTTTGCAATTGGTCCAAGCCCAAGAACGCTTACACTGTCCTCTTGACACGCCTCTCCTGATCCTTGGCTGAGCAAGTCATCCATGGTAGTAACTGGAAGCATGCCCAAGACATCTTGTATGCCCCCCCGTGATGGGCGGAACCCTGACACTGGAGAGCGGCGGGGGGGGGGGGGGGAAGTGGAAAGATGGATCGTATCCCCGATGACCTCTTTGTACCTTCCCGGGCCGTGGGATGCCTCACGGACGGGCAGACCCTCCAACCTCATCTGACAGATTATGTGTCTCGAAGGCATGGATGTCTGTTGGGCGAAACCCTGGCACCGAAGTGGGGGTCGGGAAGGGGCAGTGGGGTGTGGTGGGGTATGTGACGGGCGCAGGTTTCTGACGGACGCCGGCCAGGTCCGGTAGTCCAGGTCCGGTAGTAGAATCCTGAATCTGCCGTGTTCGGGGAGTGAAAGTCCCGGAGAGCTGAGGTTTCCACAGCATGAGCGAGCCGCAAGGCACCAGCACCCCCGTGGATGTGGTGGAAGAAGTGGAAGCAAGTGAGATGGAAGAGGCGCGCCTTTTGCTTTCTTAAATCTATTCTTCCTCTTCTTATTAATATATATATATATATATATACATACATATATATATATATATGTATAATTATTTATTATTATTATTATTATGATTATTATTGTTATTTATTATTATTATTATTATGATTATTATTGTTATTTATTATTTTTTTTTTTGGGGGGGGGGGGGGTGAGGAGGGAGAACAGGGGGAGGGAGAGATTTGCACACAAAGACTGTGCCTAGTGATTCAGCTCTCGGGGCCTGAACCTCTTCAGCACAGGTGATTCACAGGGTTTAGGGTTTAGGGTTTAGGGTTTAGGGTTTAGGGTTTAGGGTTTAGGGTTTAGGGTTTAGGGTTTAGGGCTCTACCTTCTCTGCTATCTAGTCCTTACACCTCGTCGATGGTATCACAGAGGGCCGGAGAGTTGAGACTTTTTGAGAGTAGAGCTCAGAGGCGTCCTGCAAGATCCTACATAAGAGACACTTTATAGTTCGAAAATGCAATATTTAAAGTTTAGGGTTTAGGGTTTAGGGTTTAAGTACATAGGCTCCCCGAACATCGCCCTCTGTTCCACCGAGGCGTCGGCAACGGACGAGGTCCCTGAGGATGAATCGCTTGCTTCGGAGATCTCCCCGCTGGGCGGAAACACGGCGAACGCGGCGAACACAAACAACGACAGCACCTTGGCTTTGGGCATCTTTGGGCTTGGGGCGGGCAAGAGGGGCAACAGGAGGCTTGTGCGGTTTTTTGAGAGGATAGGGAGTTTGGACTAGTACCGTTGTTGACAGTGCGTAGAAAGGTGCCAGGCCAGCTTGTAGCATGTGGCAGCTCTGGCGCCTTGTTTTTATAAAGCTTTTTAGCTTGGTTTGCTGAGCTTGACCGTGCTTCGATCGGGGTCCGTTTATGGAGCGGCTCGAACGGGAAAACGGCCTTATCATGGAGAAAGAGGGCTCAGGGATGCCCTGACAAGCTGAGCGGAAAACTCGTTGTCATGCGAAACGTCCTGTGGGGCGAACCAGGAGAGTTGATCAGAGCAGGAAAGGCCCAGCCTGTTTGAACACTTTTGGATGTTGCAGCCACCAGGAAGGCACTGTTGTTGGAGAAGCGTCACGCCTGCAGCGAGCAGGATGGTCTCAGCAGCTCGGGGTTCACATGATCGCAAAGATCACGCGGAGCACTCTTTTCAAGTGTCTGTCGCAGCATGCCGCTATGATAAGACAGGTGGGGGTCGGAAGCCCGGAACGCATCGGAGGACGTGAAGGAAATGGAGGCTTCGTGGAGAAAAGCGTTTCGTCGCGATGGTAACAGACGCGAAAACTGGCCACGACAGATGGTCAAGTCAATTTGATAAACGTGGATGTCCTTCCACAGCCCGGAGCAGCCTAGAGGCATCGGACCTTCGATACACGAAGATGATCCAGGTTGTGAACGCGACGTCAAGGGTCGCCATGCGATGAGAAGGATGCATGTCCATGACGCATCGAGGTTCGACCGCCCTTTGAGCTAGAAAATCAGTAGGGTGACTCCCCATAACTGCGGAGGTCCCTGTGAGGCAGCGCGGATGTTAGGCCCCCATGCGATGATGTGAGCCTTGCGAACATCTCCGTGCGTGAAAATGACCCGACGCCTCCCAAGTCGGGGGCCAAAGAGTAGGATCATTCTGAGGGCCTTTGACGCAGAGCGTTTTGCCTTTGCTTGGATGCGAAAACGAATGAAAGACCGCCTTACTAAGCTACAGGGACGGCATTTTCCGGGAGCCAGAACCCAGGCTTCAACAAACCCGTAGTGCAAAGCGGGTTCTGTACAGGCACTCCAAGGTCGCAGCCTATGAGTGCCCACTTCTCCTTATGCCCTTCGGCTGTCCAGGTTACGTGCCTCACCCGACCAAGGGCCGGACCTGAGTGCCTATGTTACAGCTGGGTGTCTTTGATTGGTTTCGAAGTTTTTGTCGCCTTGCCAAAGCTTTTCTGAGATGGCGATTTTTGCTAGCCCGCTGCTTGTAATCTTATCTGGTAGATGGACTGTAGTGACAGCAGGGGCCGCCGTCCAGCCGGCTGCGTCTTCTGTAGCCCACAGTGGCGAACAGCTTGGACGGATCTCCTTGCAACGACCAGCATGCTACTCTGGAAAAACCTGCATGGTAGGGTAGGATAACCCTAAACCCTAAACCCTAAACCCTAAACCCTAAACCCTAAACCCTAAACCCTAAACCCTATACCCTGAACCCTAAACCCTAAACCCTAAAGTCACCAGGCATCCTTGGAGAGAAGTTTGGCAAGACCATGGAGGAGCTTTTCGTGTGGGCGAAGGAGGTTTAAGGGGCTCCGGATCTAAGCTGCGCAAAGAGTTATATTGTTTAGGGTTTCGGGTTGAGGGTTTAGGTTTTAGGGTTACCTGCAGGAGATCGTGTGCTAAATGGGTGAATCGAGCGGCGCCCAATTTTCATGTGCACACAATTGCTGGCCAGCGCATCCCCTTCAAGCAAAGCATCGCCAGCCACAGGATTGGGTTGGGACCCTTTCAGGCGTGTTCAGGCGTTTGAAGGCGTGCTTTTAAATGTGTTCTGCGTCGCACGCACACACAAAGCACCATCCTGGCGGCCCTGTTTTTTGTGGAAGGAGCTGTCGATGGCTGAGCATGAGAAGGCTGCTATCCGCCACTCTTGGAACGCCTTTCAGAAGGCATCTGACACCTTGCTTTGGGCCTAGGATGCCATCGGGCAAGAGTGTTTGCATGCTTTATACTACTCTGATATGACAACAAACAATCATTTGACTATGAATTTGTCACTCATCAGGAAACAGGCTTCCCAGCAGCATTGCCAAAATGCATGTATTTTCGTTCCCGAATAAAGCACAGGTCAGCAGCCCGACGCTGAAACACGAAACCGCAAGACGTGTTCGTTTTTTGTGTGCTTTGTTCTCTTTCGTGCAGATGCCTACTGAGATTGCATACCATTTTTACAGAGCTTGACCGGCATGTGAGGTAATTTCCACCGTAAGAAAGCTCAAGTCTGAGATCCTACACACCAAGGTGAAACACCTTGCAACCCTGCTGACCCCCCTGCGGTCTGAAAGTTCTCAAGCCCGAGCCCGAAGCTGAACTTTCCGCCCGGGGGTTGAGGATTGTGGTTTAGGCAAGCTGAGTACGTCACGTTGCCGCCAAGAAAGCTTTGTAGCACCTTTAGGCTGCTGATAGGGGCGAAGGGGGGCTTTGGAGCCTCACAGCGAGTCAAGTCTGATTTTGGGGGAACCTTGGTCGAGCCTAACAGCGGCCCGGAGCTTCCGCAGCTTCCGTTTTGCGTTGTGAGTTGTGTCTGTTGAGGTTTAGGGAGCTGACCCGGGACCCAAGGAATCAGCATCTACGAATTTAAGCTTAAGCCTCAGTTTTTGAATCTCCTTCGCCTAAGTGCCCCAAGTAGCCGGTGAGAGACGAAACCGTGTCATTGATGCTCGCTTCAACTGCCCTCTGTTTCCAGGCGCTGGGAGACAGCGAGGCTGTCGGGGACGCCATCTACGGCTGCCTGACTGGCGCCCTGAGCACCGAGAAGGATGCCGAAAGCCCCCCCCCCCAAACGTACCGAACGCCACCGAATAACTTTCACCGACTGCTCTCCTTAAGGTCTTGGAATTTCATTCCGTTCTCTTGCAAGCTCCGTCTTATCTGGTGAGGGTGGGTAGACGATGAAGCCTCCTGAGCCAGGACAAGTTCAAGACGCCCCGGGCCGTGCTCTGCTTGGCTCTCTTCAACGGCTTTCGCCAGCTGTCGGACACGAATGGCACGAGGGGGGGGGGGTGTAGGGCAGGGTAGTGATCTGCATCCCAGAAGGGGCTAAAGCCCGGAGAGGGCCAACGCGCACCTGTAAGCCGTAGAGAGAAGGGTTTGAAAAAGAGGGTCGGGAAAGGCCCCGAAGCGGCCCCAAGCCTTGAGGACAAGCTGGACAACCCGCCGGCGTTGTTCACCTTCGTGGAGATCCTGGGGTCCTCTGGATTCCAAAGCATACGGGGATGGGTTCGGATGATATCAGCGTGCAGCTAGCTTCTAGCGACGCCGAGAAATCGTGAGCAAGAAGCAGAGAAGAGCGACAAGACAAGAAGCTCAACCAGTGAAGCCTACGTAGGCCCCTTGAACCCCAAGTCCCCTAAAGTGCGCCAGCTGTTGACCGCCTGCCATCATTGAAGCGACACCGAGGTTCAAGCATTTGACCTTTGGAGTGACTATGGCGCAGACCACCGCGGTGAGCGATTCCTTTATTGAAATTCTCCAGCAGCAGGCCCGTGCTTTTAGGGTGCAGAGGTCAGGGTTGGTCCACGTCTATCGTCTTAACCAGGCCAAGCCTTAAACCCAAGGGGCCCAAACAAGAAGACCTGCTGCTGCGGTCGGTTCGCCTTGATCATCGGGGCATGTTGGCCGGTGCCCCGGGGGGGGGGCGAGGAGGCCAACAGGGAGAGGGGAGCAAGCCTTTTAGGCCTTGGACCTCGGCGGATTTACAGTGCTGAAGTGAGTGAAAGGATGTCTTCGAGATCGGATAAGGCCCAGAAGGGCCCTGCTCTGAATTCAGTCCACTTTCTTCAACAGCCGTGAACTGATCTTCCCTGCACCTCATAGCTTCGTCGAAGGTGCAAGGTCAGGAGTTGGTGCCCGGGGCCATCCAGGCGGGAGAGTTTTGAGAGTCTGCACTTTTCTAGGTTTGTTTGGAGAGCGCAACCCAACCTCAAAGAACTCTTTACATGCAGCTGCTTTTTTGAGCCGGCACTTGATTTGAGGAGTGGCCCTTTACGATAAGCCCCCCCCCTTTCCCCCGCAGTCCACCTCCCCCGAAGAAAAAGCGGAGGAGTTCGGGGGCGGAGAGCTCTGTTCTTCTCTGGAGGCCTGGCGCAACCTCCTCTTCTACGTGGGCAGCTGCCTCCGCTACATCAGCGTCACCTACTCCCGGCGACTGGAGCTCATCGGCGAAGACTGGAAGGCCATTCAGGAGAGCTGTGGCTTTTTCCCGCACTTTCGGGGGGGGGGGCTGAGCGTAAGTGCCCCTCTTTGCGAGTCTCTCTGTCAAATGCCCCCAGGAGGCCAGCAACGCCAATGAGGAGGAAGCTGCAGTGCGCAGCTTTCCCAAGATGCCTGCCTACAATATCATACCCAGAAAATTCAGTGGGAGAGGGCGTGGCCTAGACCGGTAGAAATGTGGAGAAGTATTCCGACCCCTCAGTATACGGGGTCTCCCGAGCGTGATTCCCAGATATATGACCTTGGAGTGCGAAGACCAAGACCACAGAAAATGCAGAAAGGATGTGTGCCTTCAGCAACGAAGTCATGGGGGAGGTGCTGGATGCCTGGATGCACGAGCTCTTGAACGTCTTCGAGGCGCTTCCACCATGGCATCCGGGTGGGCTCTCATGTTGTGTTGGGGTTTAATGCCGGTTTGGGTGGAATTCCCAGCTTCGCACCGTTGCACGAAGCCGCCTCTTCAAAGCTGCGCGCATCGGATAAGGTCGACTTTCTTGGGTTGCAAGCGTTTCCGAAGTTTTTGCTTCGCTGTTCAATGGCCCTCGCGTTCTGGAGCCCTTGTCAGGTGCTTGTCAGCCAGGCCAACAACCCTTCGGTCCTGCTTCTTGGATGATTAGAGCAGGTTTGGACACAGAAAACGTCGGAATGTTCCAAGTGGCTGGAATTGATCTACGAGTGCTGCAAATATTGAAGTCAGTGTTGATGACATCCCCAAGCCTCTGATAAGGCTGGAGGAGTGCGACTTGCTGTCCATCACCATCGTCAACCTCTCGAACGGTGGGGACATCGACTTCGATCGCTTCAAGCCCGTGATGCTTGCGGCGTTGAGGTCTCTGCTGCCGAAGACGTGGTCCATGGAGCATGAGACTGCTTGGCAGTGGCTGTGGAAGACGATCGCCACAAACCTCATGGAAGCCACCATGAAGGTCCGCTCCTACAAGCCCTGGAGCACCAAGCTGTATTCAGTGATCACCGATGAGCAGCGGGAGTCCTTTCGCTCGGATATCTATACCGACTTCTTCTCCAAGTGCGCTATGAGCCAAGAGCTCTTCAAGCAGTCGCAGACCCGTCTGCGCTACATTGCCGACCGCATAATGCTCAGTGCCTACGACATGCTGCACAAGCCTGTTCCGTGGCTTTACTAGATGCATGATTGTCCGAAGCCCTTTAAGACCAAATAAAGTACTTTTTCGCTTCAGAGTTCTGTCGTCGTCGTAGTCGCAATGGTAACATTGTACTGGTCACAGGAATAGGAAGTAAGAGTAGCAATAGGAGCCAAGCCAAGTAAGACCACCCCCCCCGCTCCCCCCGCTCGCCTCTCCCCCCCCCCCCCCCTTCCTTCCCCCCAAACCTTAAACCCTAAACCCTAAACCCTCAACCCTAAACCCTAAACCCAAAACCCTAAACCCTAAGCCCTAAGCCGCGGCGAAAGCAGACAAAAGTAAGGAAAGGCACAGTAGATTCCTTTCCTTTCCTTTCCTTTCCTTACGGCAGGAGTGAAAAGGTGTTGGATTGCCGAGCCGTCGCACGCGGGGCAGACGCTATTTCTCGAGCAGTGGTCGCATTTTGGTCGAAAATCGTACTTTGACCACAGCGCGAGCGTCGTGCCCGACTTCGGGACGTCGCAACACCTTAGACAGCAATTGGTTCAAACACGTTCAAAATCACAAAAAGGCAGGCGCATGACGGGTGGGTGGGTGGCATATATATATATATATGTGCAGTATATACATAAGCTTTCTGTATATATGCTTGAGTATACATATATATATATATATGTAGCACATATATATATATATATATGTGTATGTAGTTTGCATATACGTAGATGCAACTGTAACTGCAACTGTAAAGGTAAAGGTAAAGGAGTGTATGTGCAAGTGGAAATGTGAAGGTAAATCGAGAAATGTAGAATAGCTAAACAATCTATCTGTACAATCTAAATAGCAATAAGAAAATACATGTATATTTATACACACAGTAATATACACATGTATATATGTGTGGTATATCCAGGTTCAAGAAATGGTGGATGAGCTTTCGGCCCTTGGCCTTCGGCACGTGGGCTACGGCGTCCCAGTGGAGCTGTTTCTCTTCAGACCTTTTGCATCCCCAAAGGTTTGGAAGAGAGGTTGTTAAACCGGTAGCCCCTTGCTTTTGAAGGTTGTGGTTTGTGCAATCTTATACATGTCTAACGCAGGATGTCCTCAGTTTTTGCGCAAAAAGATGAGAGGAAAGCGCATGTGACGTTTTACAGCGGAGCACAACATCCGGGCATTGTCCTCCAATCTTGTTTATCCCCGCATCAAAGCACAAAGCTTGTACCGTCGACATTACTCCCCGTCTTTCCGGAGCATTGCCGAATATTGCCTACTTGCATATCCGGACCCCTTCAAGCTTACATGCCAGCAGCAGTGCCCCCCTCAACAGACGTTCTAGAAGGTTTGCCCCCTTTACCGACACCATTGTGCTCACGATGAAGCCCATTGTCGCATCGTTGGCCGACGATGTCACAACTGTGACAGAGGCCGGGGTTGAGGTTGGCCTTCTCGTTTTTAAGAGGTCTCAAGGCTGCAGGGTATACATGAGATGCCGTCGTTTCTTGAGACTTGAGAGAGCAGACGTTCGGACGGCTCAGAAAACACACTCTGAGAAGGGAGCTGTCCAGCCCTTCGGCTTGTGCCCCTTGCGATTTTTGCAGTCTTTGCGATCCCGCGGATCTGAGGGAATCTGGGGGGGCTTGGGTCTAGACTCCGAGCTTGGTCACTCCATTCCGTCAACTCGAGGTTCCTGTACATCTCTGAAGCTCATCGAATCCATTTGAGCCCTCAAAGGGCTTCTTGAAAAAGCCTCCGAAGCCTCTGAAGCCTCTGAAGCCTCTGAAGCCTCAGAAGCCTCAGTCTTAAAGTCGGCCCCCACCAGCAACCCCACTCGAGGCCCGCGAGGGCAATGCCCCTTGGGTCTTTTTTCAGAGGATTTCGATCAGGTTCGGGAGCTCGTTGGAGGAACACGCCTTGAGATCCTTCAGATTCTCACTCCCCCTTTCCCAAATTCTCCTTCCCAAGACTTGGGGTGGCGCCTTCCAGGCCGCGAGATCCAACACTCACTGGCTGGAGGACCGGGCGAGAGCTTCGGCAGGTAGCCGCCTGGGAGTCATGGACAGTTGTTTCTTGACTCAGGTCAGATAGCTCTGGGGGAGCGCGCCGGGGAGAGAATGAGCAAGCATCACGTCTGGCTGTACGGTGCAGCCGAATAGCGTCCCGCGCACAGCATCATGCGCAGCATCTGAGGGAAGTAGAGCCCGGAAGGGTTCGTCGCAGACGCTCCTCGTCGAGCACCTGCACTGCGAGCCTGGAAAGAGGGGGGGGTTTTCCTTTTCAGGGCCGCACTGCAGGACTTCAACGTCCCTGACAAGATGATGCTCGATGGCTTCCGCTGGTCTCTAGGTGGGAGAGGGAGGGAGAAGGAGAAGAAAGCGTCTCTCCTCAAGGTGCCTCCGCCCTCAAAAACACTCGGAGCCTCTCCCTTTCACGAGGGGAAAGAGTTAGTGGAGGGGACGATCTTCTCTCCTTTTCCAGGGAGAAGGAAGAGACAGACATGCAGAGGAAAAGAGAGAGAGAGAGAGAGAGAGAGAGAGTGGAGGCTTTGTGCCAGTCGCTAGCCAGGCCTGGTGGCCCGAATCCTGATGCGGACCATCACCGAGGGGTCCACCTCCGTCATGCAGGAGCGAGCCACAAAACAAGCTGGCTTTCAAAGCATACGGGACAGGTTCCCCGACATGTCTCTCCAATTTTCTTGTGATTTTCCAGCTCTCGTGCTCTTTCCCCTGGCGCTACCCGCTACCAGCAGCAGCTTACCCTCAGGCCATCAATCACGATGACCACCGGCAGATCGTGAAGGCGGGTTGAGAACGACATGAACGGTTGCAGCTGCGATTTGCAAGGATTGCAAGGTCGACAGGACTTGGAATACTTGAGAGTACCTGGGTCGAGGCTTTGAACGACTCGCCGCGGTTCGACCGGGTTCGCTGGCAGCTGAGGGTGCGCGTCGGCACGTCACTTACCTGTACAGCAGTTTTCTTTCGGTGTTCATTGCAATGTTCCTTTCGTGCAGGTTCGAGGTTCGATCTCAGTGCATAGTTAGGCATAGTTTTGGTGCATGTGCCTTCACGGGTGGTGAAAGGATGTGAAAGGCTGAAAGGTGGGGCTATTCAAGAATCTTGTGCAGAGATGGAAAATATCGCCCGAAAAAAGACACGCCAAAACTTGCCCAGAAGGCGTGTTTTGGGCAGGGGGGCCCGATCTCCTGCCCACATCCTGCACGTTGCGAAGTTTTGAGCCCCCTTTCTTTTCTCAGCTGCGGAGAGCTTTTGAGAGCCTTTGCTTCGGGTCATTGCATCGCTCTCCCCCAACCTGTTTGTAGATGGCAGATTGGAAGCTATCCAAGAAGCCATCAGGCCCCGCTGAACTCGGGATTCCTTCATAAAAACTATGCTATGCCGTACTTATCATACCCGCAGGGAGTTGAGGCTTTTGGGACCTATTTTGACCGCTTCACCACACGAAGGCAGACCATCAGCCCTCTTCACTACGCGCTTCGCAGTGGCAGCCATCAGTGTCTCAACAGAGCTTCTCCCTGCAGCTTCCGACTGGTTTTGTGAGGGCTGCCCGCCCCACCCTAAACCCTAAACCCTAAACCCTAAACCCTAAACCCTAAACCCTAAACCCTAAACCCTAAACCCAAAACCCTAAACCCTAAACCCTCAACCCTCAACCCTAAACCCTAAACCCACCATTGTGAAGCCTCAGATTCCTCCGGGCTGGAAGTGCCGAGATCACCCATGGGTCAGGAGTGGTACGACTGGGTCTCGGGATGTCTTGGGTTCCCTGAGCTGAAAGCCGTTTCTTGAGTCCGGCGAAGATACTCATGTTCCCTCCCTTACGGTGCGTAGGGGGTTTCGTGTGGGAATGGAGGGGTGTACAGCAAAGGTCTGCGAGGAAGATGATCGAGGACGTGCTAACCATTCGCGCGGATCGCCAGCGGTGCCTCTGGGGAAGTGGGGGGTTCAGGATTCGGGAACTTCTGATTTTCGGCGAGTTGGGGGTACCGGGATCTCGCAGCGGCAGTCATAGAACCCTAGCTCCAACCCTGATAGAACCCTAAGATAAAAAATTCCCTCAACCCCCAAAACCCCGAGTTCCTGTCCGGCCCGAGTTTTGCTCCCTCATAAAAAGGACCCTAAACCCTAAACCCTAAACCCTAAAGCCTAAACCCTAAAGGTACTACTACGGCGTGGACGAGCTCTTCAACTACCAGCCGGACGTTGCCGAGCACGTCTGCAGTGAGGCACCCTTCCTGGCCATGGAGTTGCTCGAGGGCTCCCCGGCCTAAGGCGTAAGAACTTTCAGGAACTGGGGGTGGGGGGTTTCCGAAAGTCCTAAACCCTAAACCCTAAACCCTAAACCCTAAACCCTAAACCCTAAACCCTACACCCTAAACCCTAAACCCTAAACCCTAACCCCTAAACCCTAAACCCTAAACCCTAAACCTCCTAGGGTTATATGTCTCTGGCTATCAGGGTCCTTTGAGGGCATTCGAGGTAGAGAGGGGGTTCTTCGAGGCTTGTTGTCCTAAACCCTAATCCTAAACCCTAAACCCTAAACCCTAAACCCTAAACCCTAAACCCTAAACCCTAAACCCTAAACCCTAAACCCCAACAGGGCTCTCGTGTGGGGAGAACTGCCCTCGCAAGGATTGGTCTGGAGATCGCATAAATCTCACGAAGGCATGCGAGCGGTGATCTACTATCTGGAGCACCTGCTGCAGGACTTCAGGGCTTTCTGTCGTCACTGTTCTTTCCCCAAGCCTTAAACCTAAAAGAACAAACCAAAGAACATGTCATGAGCTTGCAACGTTCTTTTTTTGTTCAGAATGTAGACCTCCGCATTGTCGATGCTTGGAACTCAGCCATGTTATTCATAATGACTACTGTTTTTTCTTATTTGCTGTTCTATTTTTTTTTGGTGAAGGGGGGGGGGAGGTGTCTGGGCCTCTAGAAAGTAGCCATCAAAGTAGCCCAAACACACCGGAGCAGGATACGGAGGAGGACTCCACCCTCTCCCGGTCCCTGAAGACCTTCATCAGCTTCAAGGATGCGAAGATCATTCAGCGCCCCGGGGTGCCCTTCATTCCGCGGGGTTTGTGGGGCAAACCAGAGGGGGTGTTTTTTTTTTTGGGGGGGTGTCCCCTTTGGGGGGGGGTGGGGAGGTGTCTACCGGAGGTACCGGCTGCTCAGGATTTCTGGAAGAGGTGGGGTGGGGTGGTTTCTGTCCCGTTCTTGCCAGCAAGGCCTGGAAAATGAGCATCGGCCCACATCGGCACACCAACGTAATATCACCACAACACACACCCCGCAACGCCCTGACCTCACGTTCATGTTTTTAAGCGGCGTCAGGTCGCCAGGATTTAAAGATTGCCCCCGTCCACCCCGAGCCCAAGGGTGCTAGCGCATGGGCGCATGTTGATGCTGCTGCTTAACAGCACTGAAGCTACGTGTTGGCAAAGCCGAGCAGCCGCTCAAACGGCAAGCCATCTTGACGATTTCTACAGCCGCTTTTGCTGTTGATGGCTTGTGCTGTCGATGCTCAAAATGACCGCGCCCTGCCACCATGTAGGTCAGGGCCCATGTCGTCCCCGTGACTTTCCGAGGCCTCCCAGGGCCAGTCCGGGTTCCAGGCTCCTCTAGGCATTGCCAGCACTCCGTCACTCCGTGGGAGTGTGGGTGAAGGGTTGGGCAAACTTGAGCAAAGGGGGAAGGAGACCAGATCCTGCTCTGCTTGTTCCAGACGCCTGTTTGCTCGAGCTTTTGCAGTCGGGCTTCGAGTCTTGTCAAATCTCAGCCCTGACCTGAGGCATCCGATCATCGTCTTTACCACTGACTTGCTGTGGAGCCGTCTGGTGGTGAAAGTGTTCCTGTGCGACCGGGCCTGGACAGGCTTCACCTTCGTCATCTACATCCTGTCGCAGTGCTCACTGAACCAGCCCCATTTCTTGGAGAACGCCGTGTTGCGCTATGTCTTGGGCACCGCGCGCCTGCTCGTTTACATTTGCGGCTTGGGGAGGCTGCTTTACTGGCACTGCCGGGAGACGTGCCGCGCGTCAAGGCGAAAGGACATGGTCAGGTTCGGGCGCCTTTCCATCCCTGCCTACTGGGGAGAGTTCGAGCACCGCATCAGCCTGGCGCTGTTGGTCGTGCTGGTGGGTATGCTCCTATTTCGCATTTGTGCATTTGGCAGATTGCCTTTCTTTGTGCAAGTAGGCCCTGCAATACCTAAGGTTGTTTGTGGAGCCAATGATCTATTGCCTCAACACGAACGACGTCGTGGAGTTCACGTGCTCTGGCTATACCGACGCAATGCACATGATCTACCAGAGCTTCTCCGCGCTGGGCGTCTTCTTGTGCCGCCGGCTGCGTTAAGGGAAAGCAGGCGCCAACAGTATCTAGGAGAGTGGCCGCATTCACAATCGGAATGCAACAGTGTAAGCGGAAAGAAATGGACTTCAAATGGAAGGCGCGAGCAGGCGAACAGTAGGACTTGGGTGCCAGCCTTCCCACTTCCTGTCACTTGCC
This sequence comes from Symbiodinium natans, assembly GCA_905221605.1. Lineage (NCBI taxonomy): Eukaryota > Dinophyceae > Suessiales > Symbiodiniaceae > Symbiodinium > Symbiodinium natans. The sequence goes on along the minus strand of CAJNDS010002500.1, from coordinate 204,293 downwards.
CTGCAGCCCACTTCCTTTTTGTCATTAAAGGATCCTGAACAGGTCGAGGGCCGCCATGCCACCCGTTCTATGAACTGAGAATGTCTCCTCAATGCCAGTCTTCGCCTCTTCGCCTCTTCGCCTCTTCACTTCCTTGAGCCTTTCCGATGCCACAGGCGCAAACCCGAAGAAGCTCAGGTTCTGCTCGATGATCCTCGACCTTGCCGCGCTGAACATCCGAATGGCAGCCTACAAGGTCCTGTGTGCACAGGCGATGGATCAGGCCAGGTGTGCACTTGATGCGATATGAGTGGAATTCATGCTACAACAGGACCTTCAGGGACGCAGTCTTCCCCTTAGGCGCCTTTGATCGGATCTGAGTAAAGGGGTACTAAAGGGCAGCCGACCCGTCTAGCTTCTCCTTTGCTTAAGTGGATTGCTTTGTTGTTCCTTGCCTGCATCTTGACTCAGTCTCTTGACCGTATGCTATTCTCCCCTGTCCGCGAGCTTTCCCTTGACAGACGGAGTGGCCCAGAAGCCTATACGCCCTGGACAGGTGGTGATGTGCGGCATTGCTCTCTTGGTGACCATCGTCGCTTGGCCGGCTCTTGGATGTCACAGAGCGCTGCGAAGCTTTCAGACTTGCGGCTTAAGGTCACCTTCACCTTCGTCATCAGCTCCCTGTCCCGCGAGACGCAGAGCATCCAGACGCAGGACCCCCCCCCAACCCAGATCGTGCCGAATGCAGAAAGAAAAGCGATGGCATGTCTTGCCCAGAACGTAACCACAAAGCAGCATCCCGCAAAACAGGGGAAGAGAGTGGTGTGAGCGATGCGCCTGGCTTGCGCTTTCTTGCTCCCTCGAAGGATTGGAAGTCCATGGATGGGGCCATGCTCGCCCTGATGCAGACACTGGGCTCAGGATTAGTGTGAAGGCTCACCTCAAGGCCTCAAGGGTCTCACGGGGCTTCGCGGCTTGGCGCGAAGAGTGTGCGAAGCCAGGTGCAAAATCTGTCCCCGGCTGTTTTCGTGGGCCGCGCCTTCAGGTTGAATTGCCCCACATGTTCAAGAAATTGACAGATTCTGAGCAAACGGGAAGAGATACGAATAGATGACAAGTGGCTCTCGTCCGTGGGGTGGAGGAGGCCGATGCGTTGCAAGCGTATCCATGTGAGGGATGAGATGGCGAGAGCTTTTTCCCTGAGAGAAGATAGGCTGTCGGCTGCCACATTCCCAGAAGAGAAGGGCCGGAGAGTGGCAAAAATGAGGACGACCGCTATGCCTCCATAGGTTGGATGTGCGGCCCGGGGTTCGTCTGACCTCGAAATTCTGTTGCCCGCCGTTCCACTCGGTTTTTCAGCAACCAGGATAGCTTTCGGCCTCTTCAGCATGGAGTCCATGGACGAGCTTGCGCAGGACGGCCGTGTGTGTTTTTTGCAGGCTTTTGCTTAGCTTCTTCAGAGTTGTTTAAAGCCGCAAAAGCTGCAAGAAAAATGTGAAACAATATGAAAAAAGATATACATATATATATATATATATATATATATATATATATAGAGAAATATGAATGGAGAGGAGAGCGGCCTCATCTTCGGCTGCGTCCTGCTTTACAGCATCGCCGTTTACACTTGCCTCTTCAACCTGCTGGTCTCACAGCTCCCCGCGGGTCTCAGGCTTGATGTCCAAGGCTGGTGTATTCTGCTGTTGAGGTAGGGTTTAGGGTTTAGGGTTTAGGGTTTAAGGTTTAGGGTTTAGGGTTTAGGGTTTCGGGTTTCGGGTTTCGGGTTTCGGGGAGGGCTCGGAGAGGGACTTGGACTAGCTGGCGTGTTCCCTTTGAAAAAGCTACCTGAGAGACATCTCAGGTTCTGCGGCATCTACATGGCGCTGGCGGAAGACATCGAGGGTCATGCGCGATTGGTGCGAGGGCATATTATCCTGACCGTTCTGAAGGAGACTTGCGCACCGCGCACCTAGCTGGAATCTGCAGAGCGCCTGCCGTATCCCTGAGTTTTTCGCCTTCGGAAGTGCGTTTCCTGCTTTTTATGGCTTAAGGGGGATAACAACGTCATTCATACAGCGACCATGCTACTAAAACACTGGTGTTTAGAACGGCTGTGCCTCTGCACAAGGATGTGGAACAAGACACGCCGTCACAAGGCATCCTTGAACGAACATGCCCAAAGCACTGGCATTTGCAGTGTTTTTGCTTCTTTGCACAGCATACTGCGCAAGGATGTTTGACTTCTCTGGAACAAGACACGCTTTCACGAGCGTGCATACCTTCGGCCTTGGCGAACATGCCCCAAAACACCGTTTTTTTTACAGCACTTTTGCCTCTTTGTACAGCATACTGCACAAGGATGTTTGACGTTTCTGGCACAAGACATGGCGAGCTTCGTTGCCGCAGTTCAACGCCTTTCACCCTCTTGACAGTGCGAAAATATGGTCATTTGCAGTACAAACTGCCCTGTTTTGCGGCTGCAGGCCGTCTAGGGCGCGGGGTGCCGTGTAGTTATGGGGGCAGCTGGGGCTCTGGGCTCGGAGATCAAGCCGAGGGACGAAAAGGTCCCGGAATTCTGGGGACCCATGGAAACCCACTGAAAATATCGGTGACCTCAAGACTTGGCAAGCACTTGTCCAGGCCACTGCCTCCTTACTGGGGGAAGCTGTGCCACCCTTAAACCCTGGGTTTTGGTTGGTGAAGGGTTTGTGTTTGTTGCAGCCAATCGGCTCCGTGAAGTGCTGGCTGTGACACTTGCGACACAGCAGCGTGAAAACGCACAGTGCTGAGGCGCCTTTGCCTGAGTCCGCATCCTCTCTGAACAGCTCGCTTCCCCGGACCCTAGAGTTGCCCTTGCCTTAGTCTCTTGCTGGTGCTGTGACCTGCCGCGCTTCTTTGCTCCCAGCTGTGCGTGTCTACTGAGCCTAATGCTCGTGCTGTGCCATGCACTCCAATGTGAGGTACCACAATTTCCGACTCTCAGCCCTTTTGGCTTGCCAAGCCATGCCTTTATTCCTCCACTAGTGAGGACTCCTGAGCACCTGTGGGCTCAGATTAGCAATGTCTAAACCTCGAATGGGTACCACTCCTCTATCTGCAGATGTCTTTCTAAGTATTCTTCTCGTGCTTGTACTCTTTTCTTTGGCGACAGCAACTCGAGCGTTTTCGCACGTGAAACAATTTTTCCGTCCCAGGGCACGCACAACTTCGCCTGTAAAAGATACTTGGCGTCCCTCGCAGAGGGTTCCCAAGAGGGTTTCAGGCGATCCCTGAGAAGGGGTACTCTCTTCAGGTCCTTCAAACCTTTCTAAGCGCTAGGTCCCTTGCGCATTTCAATCTCCCGGATGACAAAGTAGGAACCCAGCAGGCTTTGCGGAGCTTAGCGGAGCTTCGCGGAGCCCAGCGGAGCCCAGCGGCCAAGAGTTTGGAGGTGGTTGACCCCCGACATAAGTCCTCAAGATCCCGCTTGACAAGCTCCAAAAAGTTTGGAAGCGAAGGGAAGTGGGCCAGAAGCGGCCCAGCAACCCAAAACAGATCGAAAGAATCCTTCCATGCAAGTGAGACACCCCTTGTGCATTTAAGTGACGCCGGAGGACATCCAGCTGAAGAAGTGGCAGGATTTCATTTCCTCCTTGCATCTGGACGCCTGGGCTGTGATTTTGCCTCATTCTGATCTCTAGGCGCTCAAATTTCCGGGCACCTCATGGTCTAAGCGCATGTGGACAGGCATGTGTCGAGATGCCCCGCCCAAATCATGCAAGCCCCACAGCTAGCCTGCAGCCTCGATACGTTGTATGTCCAGACGCAGGCACGCAGCCGCAACGTAGATGGAGGTAGAGGTTTCTGAGCACAGGCTCTGCATTTGTGAGGAATTGGGGTCTTTAGTTTTGTTCCAGGCGTGTTGGAATGCTCATAGAGCGCTGGAAAGGACTTGCGAACCGACTTCGCCGAGGGAGACACCGGTCTGCCAGGTGGGATCAAGAAGCTCGGATCTGCAGTCGGGTTTCCGAGTTGCAGGAGGGTCTCCGCGTAGGATCCTTTGGCGATGTTGCTTGTTGCTCTGTACCGCGACAGAGTTTGTGACTTAAGGCGCTGTCTCGCAGATGTTTTGCCTAACAAGCTTCTGACCAGCCTAGGATCCAGGAACCGGCTTACCTGCATCCTGTGGCGCATGACCAGATTCTGCGGTATGGAGGCATCCCTGCCAAAAAGGAGGAAGCAACACAAAAAGCAACAGAGAGTCAAGAGAAGACGCCAAAAAAAACACCAAGCCGCCCAAGCCGCCAAGCCGCCCAACCTTCCCAAGCCCGAAGCCTTCCTGGGCCATCTCCTGAGCAACCCGCCCCAGGGGCAAATCCCAACAAGAATGCAAATTTGTTGTGGCTGGAGGCAAGACGGATCCGTCGCTGCCGTGGCCAGAGAAGGACACCACCCAGGACGAAACCATGGAGTCGATGGTCGAGCGAACCGTCATCCGGCGACTTGGGAAGAAAGTTCGGGGACATTCCGCGCGCTTTTCACGGGCGCTTGACAGGGATGTCAGAAAAGGCACTCTTAGAGGGCGCTTGAAGGGAGACTTAGCGATGAAGGCGCGCTTTGCTCCTGCGGTGTTCGATGGATACGTGGGATTGATGTGTGCGATAAAGTGCTTCTCAGCCCTGTTTTGAGCTTCGTGAGAAGTCCCCCAGTGTTCACAATGTGCAGGTTGCGTTTCCAACGTTTCTTGGGTCAAGTCTGATCAGAAGCCGATAGCAATCCCAGGAGTGTCAAGAAAGCACTTGGCCAGAACACCAACAGCGAGCACCACAGTGGCAGCCACCACAGCGGGAGCATTCACAGCCACTCTGAAGCTCGCTCTGACGGTGTCTTGGGATTACTCATCCTTAAACCCCTAAACCCCTAAACCCCTAAACCCCTAAACCCCTAAACCCCTCACCCCCTTAACCCCTAAACCCCTAAGCCCCTAAACCCCTAAACCCCTAAACCCCTAAACCCCTAAACCCCTAAACCTCTAAACCCCTAAACCCCTAAACCCCTAAACTCCTAAACCCCTAAACCCCTAAACCCCTATAAACCCCTAAACCCCTAAGCCCCCACCTCCTTTGGAACTTGTTTGTTTCTGCTCTTGCTGTTTTCAAAGTGCATTTTGCCATCGGAAGCCTGATGAATGGAATCCTGGATCGTCGCTGCTACTACCACTACCACTACCACTACCACTACCACTACGACTACCACTACCATGTACGAAGTACCAGAAATTCCTTAGCAACTTGGCAACACCAGTGCACAACAAAGGCCAGGCTGCCGCCGTGGGGCTGTAGGCCTTGTGAGAAGCCTTGTAAGAGGCCTTGGGCTGGAGCGCGGCAGCTCGAAGTTCTGAGGAGCCGTGCATAATTCGTGAGGTACCTTTGTCGAGCGGTTGCGAGGACGGGATGGTGTCGATGCCCTGTACCAATTAAAAACTGGGCGAATCAGCCGAGCCCTCCCCTCGCATATCAATGAAGTCAGTAGAACCTTGACTTCCGTTTCGTTGATGACTTCCTGAACTGGAAGGCGCATCAACCAAGCTCAACCACGAGAGGTTGCTTACGAGCAGACCGCTGCAGTTGATGCAAGTATTCTCAACATTCTTTTCGCAGCCTTGTGACAGCGGCCAGCGACTAGGCTGGTCGGCCACTTGGCCGGTGGGCTGACACTTCCCTGGCATGCAGCCATGCAGCAGCATGCTGCAGTGTATGCTCCGAAAGAAACTTAGATTGTAGTGCAGGGACGCTTCCTTAAACATAGCCACATGTCATCAGAAATCAGTCTTAGTGAGCAGCATGAGCAGTACAGACCGGAGCGTTTAGAAGGCTGCTATGGGAACTCGCGAGTCTACTGACACTGACAGGCAGACGCAGACACAGCCAAAATGCAGCCGCCTTGTCAGGAGCCCCGTGAGACACCTTGAATGTCGGGAACTGCACCGCTCCCCCATTCACTCATTTACACTGTCACCACGTCCAGCAAGCCTTCTCAGGCAGAAGAAGTATCCGAAGTATGGCGCAAGTAAATGCAGCGAAGGTTGCTGGAGGGGTTGTTCCGCATACTTCCGCACGTAGCCAGCAGTCCAAGGACTGGAGCGCGATATGCAAGGTAGGTTCTAAGGCAAAGCAACTGCGCATGTGCTCCAATGTTCCCCGGGGCTTAGCGGAAGCTGTGCTGCGAAGTGCCTGCTGATGAGAACTGAAGCAAAGCGCGTTTTACGTAATGTTGAGCACGCATGGTAACATGTCACATCTACTCAATTCTGGGGCCTAGACTGCCACCGCCTAGACACCGAGACCTAGCCGGAAGCTGCGGGGACCTGGCATGAGTTGTAGCGAGTTGTAATGAGTCGTAGTGGGTTGTATTGTAATGCCACAGTAAGAAGTGCATTCTGTAAAGCATTGATGCAAGTTCTAGGTGTAGAGACCACTGACCTTGGTCACGAGCCACGCACCTCAGGGAAATCTTGCCAACAGTTAAGAACAGCAGGCCGGAATTTCAGCATGTCAGCGTGCATCGCGTGCATCAGTTCCGACGCCTGAGCTCCGCAGTGGCACTTTGCCTTCTTGTGAGGATGCTGCAGGTCTGGGCACTAGCATTTGCCACCAGAACCCGGCTAAAGGCCCACGTTTGTGAAGTGGCTCGGAATCATCGACCAATTAATCTTTGTGCCAGTTTCGTGCAAGTGTGCGCATTGCCCTGCTCGGTAGCTAGAGCTGGGAGTCTTCGGAACATGTTGAGGCAATCTGTGCAGCTGTCCAGCGTCTTGCCAGTGTTGTGGTACCCTGCATCGCTCACCAAATCCAAGCCCTCTGCCTCTGCTGTGGCAGTGATGGCTTTTTCTATCCTGCTACTGTCAGAATTTAATTCAGTTCAGCCTGAGTAAAGCGATGAGATATTCCACAGAAATCTATTTCAAGGGCACGAAGACCCACCACATTTTAAGTGCGACAGCTGACCTGCTGTCTTTTGGGAAGTGTTTTGAGGGAGCCGAGGCAATGCCAAGGCTGTCAGTTTCAAACCGACAAAACCAACTCTCAAATATGACTTACCTGCTGCGCAGCGTCGGGGGCTGCGCTGTAATACCCCGCTGTTTCAATACAGGAGCTGGGACTCCTTAATGCGTTTGCAGAGAAGTTGATGCAGCCTTTGTGTTCGATAAACGAGGCATCGTTTCAATGGCGCTCTGATCGAGCAGGCTGTGTCAGTACTGACTTTGGAAGAAACATCGCACAAGTGCACTGCGTTCACGCTGCACTGTGCGTGGGTCGGTAAGTGGAGAAGGTGTATAAGTGTGGAAGTGTGTATGTGTGGAAGTGTGGAAGTGTGTGTGTGTGTGTGTGTGAGAGTCAATGTGTGAATGTGTGAGAGATTCAATGTGTGAATGTGTTCGTGTGTGTGTGTGTGTGTGTGTGTGTGTAAGAGTGTGTGTGTGTGGGTAAGAGTGTGTGTGTAAGAGTGTGTGTGTCTGTGTGTGTGTGTGCGGGTGTGTAAGTGTGTGTGTGTGTGTGTGTAAGAGTGTGTGTGTAAGTGTGTGTAAGTGTGTGTAAGCGTGTGTATGGAAGTGTGTGTAAGTGTGTGTAAGTGTGTGTAAGCGTGTGTATGTAAGTGTGTGTATGTAAGTGTGTGTATGTAAGTGTGTGTATGTAAGTGTGTGTAAAAGTGTGTGTGTAAAAGTGTGTGTAAAAGTGTGTGCGTGCGTGCGTGCGTGCGTGGGTGTGTGTGCGTGCGTGTGCGTGTGCGTGTGCGTGTGCGTGTGCGTGTGCGTGTGCGTGTGCGTGTGCGTGTGCGTGTGCGTGTGCGTGTGCGTGTGCGTGTGCGTGCGTGTGTGCGTGTGCGTGTGTGTGCGTGTGCGTGTGCGTGTGTGCGTGTGCGTGTGTGCGTGTGCGTGTGCGTGTGCGTGTGCGTGTGCGTGTGCGTGTGCGTGTGCGTGTGCGTGTGTGTGTGTGTGTGTGTGTGTGTGTGTGTGTGTGTGTGTGTGTGTGTGTGTGTGTGTGGGTGTGTGGGTGTGTGGGTGTGTGGGTGTGTGGGTGTGTGTGTGTGTGTGTGTGTGTCTGTGTGTCTGTGTAAGTGTGTGTGATATTGATGTGTGATATTGTATGATGATGGCCACACGTCGCGTCTCGATTTGTAGCTCCGGTTGGGAGAAAAGCCTGGGGATCTTCTCCCAGCTTTTCCAAGTCTTTCTCAGACATGACGCCCCGGGCTCAATGCAGGGAGTTGGACCAACCCCGAGTTCCAAAAGTCCTAGACGTAGTGTGGCTGGAGCCTTAGGAAGGTGTCGACATGGAGCGATGCACTGCCCCGACTGCCCTGTGCAGAGCATTCACACTGCAACTGCTCTGCGCCTGTTGCGCATGTGCCGCTCCACTTGGTGGCCCGGAGCAGCTGCACTTGGCCTTGGGTGACAAGCCCAGCGTGGTCACCGTCACATTCTTGAGCAATGTGTCATACAACCGCTCAACTTGTACTCTCCGTCATCCTGGCAGCACGGCGAATCTTACCTACACCGGCACATCCCGGGTGTACAGCAACAAAGGCTGGGCCGGCAGAATCCATTCTGTTCAGATGGATGAACTTCCCGAGAACACGCGCTTGTCCTATTCATGTGATGGCACGTCCTGGCATGGATTCCAAACACCACCTCCTGTTGGCCACTTTCCAATCACAATTGCTGCGGTGGCTGACCTTGGAGAGAACTGCAACAAGGAAGGCTGCGGCAATGCCACGATTTCTTCGTTGGCCAGGGATGACTCCTACTCGATGCTGCTGCATGCTGGTGACATTGCTTATACTGGCGGAGATGAAGTGGTTTGGGATCACTTCATGGCAGAGATCGAGCCCATCGCACGTGAGCGACCCTACATGGTTGGCGTCGGGAACCACGAGCACTTCAACAACTTCACAGGCTACAGCGTGCGGTTTACAATGCCCGGTGTTGCTTCTTCCAACGGAAACCTTTGGTACTCCTTCGATTACGGCGGTGTTCACTTCATGACTTTCTCTACTGAACACCATCTCGACGTACAGCTGCCATTCATCAAAGCAGACCTGGCCGCCGCTACGGCCAACAGGGAGAAGGTGCCATGGATCGTGGTCTTTGCCCACAAGCCACTGTACTGCTCCACGAATGATTACTACGACTGCAACATTCACAGCCTTCGTCTCCGCACAGAACTGGAGCCACTGTTCCAAGCCCACCAGGTCGATGGGTGAAGTGCCTTAAGCCCCCCCCCCTCCCAATGTAAGCCGTGCAAGCCGCTGAAAGTTTGAGAAGGGGCCCCCCCAGCATTGCCCCAAGGTGGACCTCTTCTTGGGCGGCCACCTCCACAACTACGAACGCACATGGCCGGTGATGCGAAATGTGACGGTGGCCAAGAGCTACACGAACCCGACGGCCACTGTGCACGCGGTGATTGGCAATGCTGGGGACTCCGAGGGCCTTACGGACAAGTGGTTTGCATGCCCTGATTGGTCCGTGACACGCCAGGCCTCCCTTGGCTATGCCAAGCTTCGCTTCGAAAGCGCCACCAGGCTGAAGTTTGACTTAGTCGCCTCTGCCTCGGGATCCCTGATTGACACCTTCACGATCGAGCGATCATTGCCTGGGACGGCGCCTGCATCGCCTGCATCGCCTGCCCTCTACATGTAAACAAAGCCATTCTGAAAAAACATTCGCGTCGATGAATGATGGAGGAGGGCTCTTGCAATTTCGCAAGTCTTCCGCGTTAACGTGCTAAGATGTGTTGAGGGGACGCCTCGTTGGGAGCTTGGTGACAGAACTGAGTTTGAGAAACCGAGGGGTTCCTAGGACCCTTGGTTTGGATCATGAACCATTCAGCCTGTTCAGGTTCCGCAGCTTTTGTAGCATCAGAGACTCTGCCCATGACATCTCCAGAGTAGGAAAGTGCACACTCCACGCAGAACTTACGTGCTTTAGAACGCATCACAACCGTCAAAGAAGGCCGAGCCGATAGCTCTTCAGCAGCATCCAGGGTTCGAGGCGATAGAGTAGACATAGAGTCATTCTGCGACCCAGCCATTGTGCGCAGTAGCAGAATCTGCTGCTTCCACGTGCAGGCAGCCAGCCTTCCTGGGTTCTGTAGGGAATGCTATGTAATGCTCAAGAGCAGCACAGGGCAGCACAGAGTTGGATGCCATGTTCCTTACGGGGCCCACCCCAAAACGATGCACAGAGGGCAGATAGCAGCGACTCCCCTCAGATGTGAGACTCATAGGAGGCCTCAGTTGAAGAACTCTAAAGCCCCACACGCATCTGTCAGGCAAACTCCCGGGTCGACACCATGGTGAGGAGACTGGCAGCAGCTGTGGGGATTCGATCCGTTTGGGTTTAAGAACGCGGTGCTGCAAAAATACTCAGAGCCTGAAGTCGACAGTCAGCTACGGAGCTCCTGCCTGAAAGGCTGTACAAGAGAAATGAACTGAAGTCTGCTTATTGGATTCTTTGGGCTAAGGGTCGAAGCCATAGTCGCCGCGGGAGCATCATGCAGTCACGACAGCGACTGACAGAACAAAGGAGCTCTTCATCGATGCTCTTTCCGTCCGTCGCTGTGTCGTGTTTGGACCCAACGAAACAACAAACCGCAGCTGATCCACAATGAGGAAGTATCAGCACTACTGCAGTACTTGCCACCGTCGTGATGTGGTGTTGTGCCCTCCTAGTGCAGCTTCCACCCTCAAAAAGACATCAGCACACATTTTGCCCTTGCTGTGTGTGCAGCCCCCTTCGGTGAGAGCGAGGTTCAATACGTGACCTTAGGGGCTTGCACTTCGCCAATGCTCGGAAAGCTTCCAGGGCGCTGTTTTCAAGAGGGCAGCACTGCGCCAGCGCTGTGGGCACCCCCTCTTTTAAGCTACCGATGCCAGACTTCGTTCTTTTGCTGGCACTAGAGGCTCAAAGGGGGGGGACCTTTGTAAGGACCAACTCTCCGGTTTGGGTTTGGGGCTTCGTTTGTGGGCGCCAGTTGTCTGATTAGTTTGTGTCGCCAGGCCCTGCTTGGTATTTTCCTCTACGCCGCCTGTCCCAAGAAGGCCCACAGCTTGTGGTTCGCCTTAGCACTCCAGATGAGATGCAAGGAGGCCAACCGGTTGCAACTTTTCATCTGTCCAGGCGGCATTCCTTCCTGGAGCCTGGAGCGCTGGTGGAGGACCACTGGGGGTTGTTTAGGGTTCAGGGTCTCTGTTGGAAGGCTCCTTATGCAGGCCGTTTTGGTAGTAGGCCCCCCCCGTAAGATGGACACTTAAAGGCTATGCTGCACGTGCGTGCCTTGTAAACAAATACTTTACAAAGGAAACGCCCGCAGAATAGACGCAACGCACCCGCAGAATAGACGCAATGCACCCTGTCAGCGCACTGTGTCCTGGGCGGGGGCGCGCGGAGGGCGCGGAGGGCGCGGAGGGCGCGGAGGGCGCGGAGGGCGCGGAGGGCGCGGAGGGCGCGGAGGGCGCGGAGGGTGCGGAGGGCGCGGAGGGTGCAGAAGGTGTAGCGGAGGGCGCGGAGGGCGCGGAGGGTGCGGAGGGCGCGGAGGGCGCGGAGGGCGCGGAGGGCGCGGAGGGCGCGGAGGGCGCGGAGGGCGCGGGAGCGCGCGGAGGGCGCGGAGGGCACGGAGGGCGCAGAGCGTGCAGAGGGCGGAAAGGCGCGGAGGGCGCGCGGCATCCACGTGTCCCCAAATCCCCTGCCCATCAACCGAATGTCACTCTCCCCTTCCGCGCCGAACCCGTCCGTCAACCTCCATGCATGGTCCACGCCTCCCCACATCTCCAGCAAAATGTTCCGAACCCCATTTCCGTCCGACCCTCCAAGGAGCGATCCGATAGAACGCCTTCCGCATTGAAGCGCCAAACGAGAACCCAATTTCAGAATTGGTTTTCGGGAACCAATCCAAGAAAGCAAAGAGCACGCGCAGAATAGACGTTAAGCGTCCAAGGCACAGGCCCCCCCCCCTAGTTGAGAACACTTCCCACTTTTGCTGGGGCAAGACTTGCTTTGGAGTGACACTTGCAAATTATTGGAGTCAGCCCCGTGTCGGAATGATGTAGGGGGTAAGATGGTCTGATGCCCAGCGCCCTTGACTTGAGAAGTCTGAAGTCTGCCTTGGTGCAGGATTCTTTTCTTGCAGTATCCGAGAGTCAGAAAGCCCGGGCTCATTGGGCTCTCAAAGCTGCCATCCCCTTCTCTTGGCTAGGGTCCACGAAACCCACAGCCACAGATCCGGCCCAAGAGGCGGGGGCAGCTTCCTGTTTTTGCAACTGCCTCTGTGTTTAACAAAGATCGCAGCTGTGCGAGTTTGCTTTCTCTTTACTGAAGCCATCGATCGATCGAGAGAGAGAGAGAGAGAGAGAGGGAGAGTGCCCAGCAGAAGAAGAAGATGAAGAAGAAGAGAGAGGGAGGGATAGATGAACCTTGGCCATGTCGAGGCCACTCCCATTCCCTCGCGTCGTCACATGCTGGCCGGGGCAGCTTTGGCAGCCGCGTACTTAGAGCGCCATCTCCTTGCGCTTTCTGCCTAGATCTGCCCCTGTCTGCGCTTTGGAGCCCTGAACACTTCGGGAGGTGGCGAGTCCAGGTGGAGCCCAGGCACTCACCATGGAGGACGTGCCCAAAGCTCCGGCTTCGGCTTGGCAGACCTTAAGCTCCCGAACACTTCCATCGACAGTATAACTCAGTGTAACCGACGAAAACCCAACAGCGGGATACTAGTGGGAACGAGGGATGCGAAGCACATAGAAGCATGACAATGAGAAGCCATTGCGTTTGTGAGGAGGTCAATGCCGCAAACCTTTTCCTCACAGCCTCGCCGAGTGCGTGGCACCCAGGAAGGTGGGCAAAGTGGTGGACAGTAGCTGAGGGGCCCTGAACTTCACTGCGAGACCCCTCGGCCCTCGGCCCTCGGCCCTCGGCCCTCGGCCCTGGCCCTCGGCCCTCGGCCCTAAAAGGATTGCTTTGACGGGGCTCCGCGGGGGCATCGCGAAACGATGGCAGAGGCCTGCATGACTGTCCACGAGGCAATGGTGTCCTTGACAAACTTTCGAGGCATGCCATGTGTCTTGGTGATTTCTCCATCATGTGCCCCTGCAATCGCGCTCGGCTTTGTGAGTCCTCTGGTCCTTCCCCCCTTATCGGGCCCCAAAGCCTCTCGTGTGTTTCTGAGACGCTTCTGACGAACTCGCAATTCGGGTTTTTGCGCCTTTTTAAGCGCTGAACAACCTCCAACAATCCCTGGCTGGGGGGGGGAGATCAGCAGCAGGCCCAGTTCCAAACCACGAAAGATACGAGACTTGCAGCCAGGGGAGCTACACAAGTCTCGTGCGCGCACGCGCGCGCGCGTGTGTGTGTGTGTGTGTGTGTGTGTGTGTGTGTGTGTGTGTGTGTGTGTGTGTGTGTGTGTGTGTGTGTGTGTGTGTGTGTGTGTGTGAGAGAAAGTTTGGGAGTCCGTGCCACATCAGCACTGATGCTAAAGACTGCCTTGGCTGGGAGCCCAAGGTTCTCAGCGTTTCAGAGGGCCAAAAGAATGCCTGGGACTCAGGGAGATTGTGGGGGCATGCTTAGCGAACACTGAACACTGGCAGCAGAGCATTAGAGGAGAGCAAACGGAGGCAAGGGAGTCCTTCAGGTGAAGATTTCTTGCAGTTCTTTGCACGAGAGATTTTGGCTCAACCTGTCTTTTGGACAATGGAACATAGTGAGATGGACCGTGAAAAGCAACATGACCATCATGGCTCCATTCTGTTGTTTGGTGCCGGCATCTCGACGGTTGAGCATTATTGACTTGCGCAGCAGCATCGGCACTTAGTAACCAGATGTTGCGAAGAAATGTGCGGACATTGAGTTTTCCTGATCTTGCGCCATGCGCCGCTGGTTGGGGCATCCGGAACAAGCACGTGCAATTGACTGGTTGATCCTGAGCTGATGCAAGCTGGCTTCCTGAACCGGCCAACAGCGCCAGCGGCCCGACGGCAGAGGGAGAACACCAGTCATGTGAAGGACATCGCGAAGCTGGAGCAGGTGAAGACCTTTGCATGGGGTCACAGCAAAGATGTGCTCAAGGAGCACAGTGCCTGGGTCATTGTTGAAAAGCATTTTACACATTTATGAATACTTAAACCCACTAAGGCTACTAAGGAACAAGAACGATCACTTTTTAATCGTGCCCCAACAATGGCTCAGGTGCGAATAGTGCCACTGCAAATGATGGAGGTGACGGGATGCCGGTTCCTCGCAATGACCTCGGGAAGCCCACCGGTCGCTTCGACGTGGGCGACATCTGTGAAGTCGTGGGCGGCGCGCTGGTTCGCAGATCAGAAGACCTCGACAGCGAGAAAGTCGGCCAGTTGGTGGATGGGTGCCGTGCAGAAGTCGTAGAGATAGGTTCTGGGCCCAGTGGCAAGCGAATCGCGATAGAAGACACCGATGGGCTTCGAGGCTGGGTCAGCGTAGTTGCCACCACGGGGGAAACGCTCATCCGCATTATCGAGAAGGAGCTGCGAGGTGAAGCTCGGGCGAGGAGGCTTGAAGCTGCTGCGAAAGCAGCACGGCACGATTGCAGCAAGCCCACCTCACGCTTTGACATCGGAGATGTGTGTGATGTAGTGGGAGGAGCGATCATGCGAGAAACTGAGGAGTTAGACAGCCGTCAGCTTGGGAAACTGCAGAACCGAAGTCAGGTTAAGGTCGTGGAGATTGGATCAGGACCGACGGGCAAGCGCTTGCTGGTGACCGACGACACGGGTCGGGCAGGTTGGATCAGTGTCGTCTCATCCGACGGCACGCAGCTCTTGCGCCCCGTGAAGACGCCAGAGCCAGCGCCAGTGCCGCCAGCTCCTGCGATGGAGGTGCTGGACGTCGTGGAGAGAGCGCCAGAGAGGACGCCGGGTCCCCTCATCTCGCAGGTCCACAAGGACATGGTTTCGCAGGCGCTGGCCCCCTTCGTGGAGCCCGCAGTCCTGGTGAGTTCCGCTCGCGCTCAGCGTGGCTTCGACCTGGAGGTGTCCTATTTGGAGAGGGAGCACATGGAACAGCTCCTGGCCGACAAGTTTGCGAGCGAGGGCATCCAGGAGCCGAGCTACGACCATGTCAAGCTACGTGACGCAAAGGGTAAGTGGTACAAGCCCGGCGAAGCACCGGACGTGCCGACGCCCGACCTCTTTCCAATTACTCTCTACTACCGGCCCCCGAAACCAGAGCAATCTGCCGAGATGGTCCTTGCCTTGCGCCAGAGAAAGGCATACGAGTCCTTGACGCCAACTCAGCGCCGCGGATTGTCAGAGGTGCAGCGGCAGCTGGAACGCGCCTACTCAACGGAAAGCAACGACTTGCTGGACCGCGCCATGCGCCTGGCACACTCTCTTGGCCTCCCTCTAGGCACTGCCGGACTTCCTGTGTCGCTGATGCCCGAGTCGGTGTGCTTTCCGAAAGGCAACGAGCCCTTGCTGTACGATGGGCACCTCTACTCCATGCAGTCCACTTCCATGTTGGTCTTCGATCCTCCCGACTTCAGTGTGCCCATGGGAGTTTGGAATCCTCAGCGCCAGCGTGTCGATCCTGCCGTCATGCAGAGCGAGGTTGCTGGGCGCACCGACATCGTCCACTTTGGCAAGAGCTTTCACATGCTAGAGCAGGGACATGTCATTGACCCAGACTCTCAGCAGGTAGTTGGGATGATACGTCCTATGAACGGTGACTTCGAGTTCTTTGATCCCATCCCTCTTCCTGTCGCCGATTTCATGATGAGGCGTGGCTTTCGACTGGAAGCTCCTTCCGCGAAACTCACAAATGGACCT
Source organism: Symbiodinium natans (assembly GCA_905221605.1). Taxonomy (NCBI): domain Eukaryota; class Dinophyceae; order Suessiales; family Symbiodiniaceae; genus Symbiodinium; species Symbiodinium natans. The sequence goes on along the minus strand of CAJNDS010002500.1, from coordinate 188,486 downwards.
TTCGTGCAAATCCTCCCTCAGGTGGAGGATGATGATGGGATCCCGGAGCTGCATCTGCAGATGCAGGCCGCAGGCAATGCGAAAGCACTGAAGTATGCGCCAATTGAGCAGCGCGGGAACAAGGACCTAATGATCCAAGCGATGCGACAGGGACAGGGTCCCCAGAGCTGGAAGATCATGCTGTGCGGAACGCAAGAGATCCTGGCGGATCGGGACGTTCTGTCCGAAGCGGTGAAGCAGGACTATAGTGCCATGGCCTATGCATCCCACTTCTACAGCGACCGGAGCTTCATGCTTTCGGCAGTGCAACAGCATGGAGTTGCCCTGCAGTATGGCACGGAGGAGATCCGGGCAGACCCGGAGCTGGCCTATTTGGCGGTGAAGGCGAGCTGGAGGGCGCTGTCGAACGTCTCGGAGAAGCTAAGGGGCTCCTCAAGGATTGTCCGAGAAGCCGTGAAGCAGTGCTGGCAAGCCTTGGAGTTTGCTTCCGAGGAGCTTCGAGATGACAAGGATGTGGTAAACCTCGCCGTGAAGCAAACCTGGCAGGCCCTCCAGTTTGCCTCCCTCCGGCTCCGTGGCGACGCGGCCTTCATGTCGAAAGTGGCGGCTCAGAGCGTCGATGCTCTCCAGTTTGCTGCCGACACCCTTCTTGGCAGCGCCGACTTCATGAAGCAGGTGGTGCAACTTGACGGCATGGCACTTCGCTTTGCTGCGGAGCCGGTGAAAGACCGGGACATGGTGCTGCAGGCTGTGCGGTCGAACTGGCACGCGCTGCAGCATGCCCCTCCGTGGCTTCGTGCAGACAGGGCAGTGGTTCTGGAGGCTGTCCGGCAGCATCATTCCGCCCTGCAGCTGGCATCTCCCGAGGTCCTTCTCGACGAGGAGCTCATCTTCGAGGCAGCCCGGCGGCGACCTGACTTGCTGCGTGGCTTGCCCGACGAGCCTCGATCCAGTAGAGGTCTCATGATGCGCATGGTGAAGTTGCACCCCATGTCGCTGCAGTATTCCGCGGACCAAATCCGATGCGACGAAGAGATTGTTCTGGAGGCTTTGCGGCGGAACTGGAGGAGCTTTCAGTTTGCCGCGCCTGAGTTGAAGGCCTCGCAGGGCTTCCTCCTCCAAGCGGTGCAGCTGAATGCGCTTGTACTGTCCCTTGCTGATGAGGCACTGCAAAAGGATCCACAGATCGTCTGTGAAGCCGTGGAGCGGGAGTGGGAGATGCTGGAGCACGTCTCGCAAGATCTCCGTGGCAACTACGCCTTCATGCTGGAAGCTGTAGGCATCGAAGGGATGTCACTGAAGTACGCATCGGAGGAACTGAGCCAGAACCGTGAGCTCGTTGTAGCGGCCGTGGGGAATTCGGGGCAGGCACTGGAGTTTGCGGCCCCGGAGTTGCGCTCAGATCCTGAGCTGGTACTCATGGCCACTCGCCAGGACCCCGAGGCGATCTGCTTTGCGGAGGACCACTTGACCAGCGACTTCGCTTTCATGTTCAGGGCCGTGCGGGTGGATGGGCTGGCTCTGAAAGGTGCCTCGATTGACTTAAAAGCCGATCCAGACTTGGTCCTGGCCGCCGTGCAACAGAACTGGCGGTCCCTGAGCTACGCAAACCGGGCCCTGCGCTCGAACCTGGAGTTCATGCTGCAAGCAGTGGCCGTGGACAGCTTTGCGCTGTCCATGGCGGCCGAGGAGCTCTGGATGCACCCGCAACTTCTGGCCGCTGCTGCCCAGGAGCAAGAGCACTCCTTGGACACAAGTCCGGAGGAGAAAAATGAGGATGAAAACAAAGGAGCTGATCTGCGGCAGCTGCTGCAGCAGGCTCGGCCCAACTGGTCGGAGGCAGACCTGCAGTCTGCGGTGCAGAAGCTGTCCGTCATCGGGGTGACAACCGCACCGCTTCTAGCACAGGCGCTTGCTAGCGACCTGAACGGTCGCTTACGTGCAGCTGGGCAGAAGATCTTCACCGCCACAACGGTGATGGAGCTGAAAGCTCGCTCGGCAGCGTCGATGGCAGCGGCAGCTGCCGCAGACGCCGAAGCAGCGGCAGCGGTTGCGCTCGCGCAGCCGCAGTGCTCGCGGAAGGCAAGATCTGGTGGGAGGCCGAATGCCCGACTGACGTTCTGAGCCCTGGTTGAAGGGAGCGTTCCCAGATCGTCATGGCCCAGCTCTGAAGAAAGCCGGTCCCAATTGTTAGGCCCGTCCCGTGTTTTATCTATCTCTCACTCCCTCTCTCTCTCTCTGACTTTCTCGCTCTCTCCAGACGGTTGATAATAAGAATAATAGCAATAATAATGGCCATTAAAATACAACATATGAATAGAAGTAGTAATACTCTTTGACTACTGTGTGTCAGTTGCGAGAGGGAGGCGCTTCAACTCTCGACTTCGGAGTTGCGCAGCTGCGCCCTGCAGCAAAAGGGAGCGGAGCCGAAGACATCCGAAGACCTCCCTGGAACGTCCTGGACCCGAAGGGAATCACGCAGAGAGATCACGAAGAGTGATGTCACCACCGAATCTCTGAATGCATGAGGCGCCAGGCCCTACAGGCACCGGCTTCATCTGGGACGCCTCCCACGCCTCGGGCCCCAGAAGTCTGGAGAGCATTCTGGAGAGAACTGCAGAACAGTTGCACATAGGGTTTAGGGTTTAGGGTTTAGGGTGTAGGGTTTAGGGTTTAGGGTTTAGAGAACTTGTGTGGATGCTGAGAGCCGGAAAGAGCTTTGACTCCTAGACTTGAGTGAGGCTCTTGTCCTAGACCCCCTCCTAAAACTATGTTGTTGCGCTTCTGCAGGTTGTGACCAACTTCCACGTGGTGAAAGAGCTGAAGAGCCCCCATGTCACCTTCCTGCGCAAGGCAAGGCGTTGCAACTATATTGTACGGTTGTACGGATTCGAGCGGCCGTTTTGAATCGCAGCTTGGGCGAGAATCTTGGTGATCTTGACTACGGGATTTCCACTAGTTCCGAGCCCACGGAGTTCTGCGCGTTCACCCTGTGTTCGCCCAGTGTTCGCCCTGTCTTCACCCTGTGTCACTGTGTGCTCCCTGCAGCAGGATGAGTCGGGAACCGAAGACCACATCACCGTCGGTGCCGGGCCTCAAAGAGTCACTCATTCGGTCCCCAGTAGGCGCCCTTGGGGGGTTTAGGGGCCAGGCAGCCTTGAGGGCAGCTTAGGGCAGAGTCAGCATCTGTGCAGCTCATCGGCACGGCTTTCACGCCAATTGCAATCTCGCCATCCTGTCTGCTTTCAGATGCGTACGCAGATGAGTCAGCAGATGAACGTGTGTTGAAGACTTGGTGGAGGTAGTGCATGTTGGTTTCAACAGTTGGCAGGGAGAATGTTGGGCAACAGGCATTTGCGAACAGCGAATGCCAAAGAGTCAGCACCATGTTGCAACCTTTTGTTCTTTACGATGACGCGCCAGACAAACAAACACATTTAAGGCTTTTTCATGATGACTTCCTGGCGTAGCCTGGGCAGATCCTTCTAGGAGGTGAGATTCGGTGAGATGTCCCGGCTCCCTCGGCATCTTTTGCTTGCGGCACTGTGCTGCACTTCAGGCGAAGCTTGGCGGAACATGCCTTAATGGCCTCTTCCCTGAAACGGGATCCCAGCATCAGCCCCTTGGAACTCTAGAAAATAAGAAAACGGCCCGTCTTACCGCGTGCCCAGGAGTGCGGTGAGACACTCGAACCACTGGTGTGGGATGATGCTTGCGTGGTGAACGCAGCCTGGCGTTGTTGAGTTTTCTGCTGATTGGCACGCAGTGCCTTTCATGTCGCAGCCGAGGCATCTTTAGAGGATTGTGGCAACTTGGACTTCAAAATTGGAGTGGTGCCTGTGCCGACGGAGCCCTCCAGCTTTGGAGAAGAGCGTATGGGCTTTTCAGCCTCCCCATACTTCGGCATCTAAACTTCATCTGCCTTGAATTTGTGTTCAGTCCAACCACGCGGCATCTTGAGTGATGGAGAGCAGTTGTGTACCGTGCCGAAGAACGCTTCACTACACAACATGCAGCTGTTACTACACAGACGGGGACCATGAGTCATGAGTGCAGAGATGAAGGTCAAAGAGGGTTTCGCGTGTGAGTGAATGAGCGCGAGTACGAGAGAGAAAGAGCGTGCGCGTGTATGTGCGAATGTGAGTGTGACTGAGTGCGTTGTTGTTTTCCAGTGATTCCAGTGTCGGTTTGCAAATGCGACCTGGGGACTTGAGCAAGAAGTTCCCCGAGCCCCCCCCAAGCGCTGAACCTCTGGCCCCTTCTTTCTGCAGATTCCGAATTTTGTTTTTGGGGGGAGGTACGCAAAAAGAAGGGTTTCCCAGAGGGCTCGCGCTTCGAAGGCACTTCTTTGCGCCAGCTCCGTGCCTCGACGAGGGGCAGGCGAATTGGGGGAGATCGGAGAGTCGGAGAGTCGGAGAGTCGGGGTTTAGGGTTTGTAGGGTTTATAGGGCTTAGGATTAGGCTTTAAGGGTTAGGGTTTGAAAACAAAGGAGGTCGAGACAATCTGCGCCGCCAGGAAATTGCTGCTTGCAATGCCTGAGCTTGAACATAGACCAAGTGCCCCCAACTTCATCTACAATTCCTCTTCAATCTCCTTAAACCCTAAACCCTAAAACCCAAAAAACCCCAAATCCTGCACTGCCTCCACTCGCAGGCCGAGGAGTCCTGCCGGTGAGCGCTATCTCGAGCTCGTGCTTTGGACGCAAAATACCAACCTGCAGAGGGTTTAGGGTTTAGGGATGGTTTAGGGTGTAGGGTTCCATTGCCAGTGGAATCTTCCTAACCCTCAGAGTTGGCCGGGCCTAACTTCGTAGCTTGCTAGCTTTGGAGGGTTCGTGACATTGATGTGTGTGCTTTGAGCAGGTGGACACTTTCCTGGAGCGCCAGCCACGGCAGTCATTCTTAAAGACGCTTGGAGTCTCGATGGGCCTTGCGATTCCCCGGTTCCCCCATGGTGGAAACTCCCCCCCCCCCCCCCCCCCCCCCCCCCCAAGAGGGGGTGCGTTCATTGCCCTTGCAACTCTTGCAGTATCCATCTTTTGAGGGAGATGCAATTGTGTTCATCTTCTGGTTTGCATGATGAGACGCCCTAACTCAATGCACTTCAACCCTAAACTTCAATTTTTTGTCCCAGGAATGGCGCAGGTCTGCTGCAGACCTTTGGGGCCTCCCTGGGGGGTGGTGACTGCGGCGACCTGTGTGCGCTGCCTGTGCCTGGGTACAATTGCCGGCCTTCAGTTGGGGCAACTGTTGAACGCCCAGTGGTTGGCTAGTAGAGCAAGCCAAAAACAGTCGAGGGTTCTGTGGCCCGCGCAGCTCAGCGACACTTAGAATTGCGCCCGCATCCATGCCGGAACACCAAGCACCGTTCAGCAGCGAGCGATTGCAAGGTATTGCAAGCGCCCCGAAATGTAGACCTCTTCCATGGCGTTTCCATCCGGAGATCCGCGAAGCCCGGAGCCCCGCAACTCAAGGCCCCTTGCCCGGAGTTCGGCGTCTCCAAGCGCTGCCGATATGATGCTGCTCGGGAGTGAGATAGAGAGACATGTTGGGTTGTTCCCACTGAGACGAACAGTCCTTGATAGGGATTATAGGGGGTACTAGAATCCCTATTAAGGACTGTTAGTATAGGGGAGAACATCCCAAGAGACATGGTTTGACCCGGTTTCTTGGTTCGGGCTGAGCTGCAACCTGCGGGCGGGATCTCTGTCCGCAAGCTGTGGGGGGGTTACTTGGAGGTTCGTGGGTAGTTATAAATAGGGTTCCAAGGACCCTAAGTAGGGTTGTAAGTATAGTTCATTCACTCTACTTGAAACTATTACAAGTATAGTTCATAACCCTACTTAAAAAACAACTCTTCTGAACCTCCAAGTAGGTCTACGACAACGCCGTGGCTGCGCCGGGCTCAGTCGCGAGTCACGGGTCCCTTGTGAAGCTCACCATTGGCACGACCTTTGCGAGTTGCTGAAGATTTACATAGCAGGGGAGACAACACGAAGGAATGTAGGGTGGAGGATGAAGTTCGGATGAAGTTCTTGGATTTTTTCGGAGCCCTGAGGCCATCTACCTGACGAAACGGGGCAAGCTCGTCGCCGCGCGGGGCATTCTCGATGCGTTTTTGCACTTGCAGCTCAACTGCTCTGGCTTTTCCGCTTCCTGAGCACGGTGTCCATTCGAACAAATTCGAACACATGAGAACATATTAGAACATACTGGGGGGGCGGGGGAAGGTTGGAACATATTGGAGCATATTAGGACATATGTTGAACATATCGACGAGCCGATGTGGGGGTTTACGAAAACAGGGGACCCGAAGATAAACCCCCAACTCGTTGGGTTCCCTTATAGTAAGGACCCCAATAAGGTACCCCCCCTAATATCGTAAAACCCCCCATGTGGGTTTCTGCGGTGGAGCCCGGGAAGACGTTTAGTCGAGCTTAGAGCCGAGGCTCTATCCGCCGCAGGAAATCCCGCATCTGTCCTTCGGCGAGCGTGACGGCTTGCCCTCAGGCGCCGCTCCTTCCTGTCTAGGTTTAGGGTCTAGGGTCTAGGGTCCAGGGTCTAGGGTCTAGGGTCTAGGGTTTCGGGTTTAGGGTTTAGGGTTGAGGGTTTAGGGTTTGGGGTTTAAGGTTTATGGTTTAGGGGTAGGGTTTAGACTTCAGATTTCAGATTGACGTGCTGGAACACGGAAGAGAAGCATGAACTGAAGTGAGCATGCCAGGCAGATGGCTGACACTCATCGGCTCGTCTTACACTCACAAGGAGGCCTCCGTGTGGCACTAATCCCTTCCCCCCAAAATTAAACACCCCCTACCCCCTAATATTCAATACCCCACATTATGGTTATTTTATAGTATTTGGGGGGGGGGGGGGGTGTTTAACATTAGGGGGTAGGGGGTGTTTAATATTAGGGGGAAGGGATTATAGTCTCACCGGCGAAGGGCTGCTTTGCATGTGCTCAAGGTGCCTGCACACTCGAACAGTTGTCTCCGGGTACTTGGAGGTTCTTGGTACTGATGAACCAGCTAAGACTGTACTTAGAACTGTACTTGTAGCCCTATGAGGGCACTTGCGGGGCTTATGAGTGGGTTGTAAGGTTAATCCATAAGTACCATGAACCTCCAAGTACGAGTTGCTTGCGTCCAGCATGCAAAGCGCAGGGGTCATGATGAATTCATGTAAATGTGAGATCGTAGCCCAAGAAGCACATGCCTTCCTAAAAGCTTGGCTGCTCGATCTTGTAGGTGAAGGCGGGCAGCTACTACGGCAAGCATGTTGTGGACGGCGGCGTCGACACAGGCGATGCCACCAGCCAATGGAAAGTGCCCCCAGGTTTCACGGTTTCGCGGTTTCACGGTTTCACGGTTTCACGGTCGTAGCGCGAGGAGGCCGGGTTTCAACAGGGTCAAGGTGCCCTTAACGGGGTTGCCGCGTTGGGGGAACGATGCGAACCTGAGTCGCAGGCAAATTCGTGCAGACTTGATCTGAACACCGATCAAGCAAGTCTGATTGAACTAAGCACTCAAAGCGTGCAGGAAACAATGCCTGGGTGGCTCTGGCACTAGCGAACTTTGCTGCAGCGTCGGGCGAGCAGTGCTACTTGGAGCCGTGGCGAAACTCTGAGAGCCTTGCATGGGCTTGGGGGTATCAGGATCGTGGATGTTGATGGGGCCTTGTCTGTTCGGAAAGACTTCTCACGGATGACCCGCACAGAGGCGCGCGCTTGCAAAGGTTGAGTGTCGCGTTGAGCAGCGTCAATTGTCAAATGACCTCCGTGGTCAGGATGTCGAATCTGAAATGGCCTGCCATGCTGGACTAGACGGAGACAGTTTGACAGTTAGCTCAGTTCAAAAGGGAGAAGATCTAACAAAAAGGTTGCTCAAGGTCGTTACGAGATGCGAGGGCGCCCTCGTTTCATCCCCCAGGTGGCCGCACACGACATCCTGAAAGCGCTGAAGCGCACGGCCGTGTGCATCTCGTCTTCTGCTTGTTAGAATAGAGGAAGCCCTCCCCCCCCCCCCCCCCTATTTGTCCCCATGGAAGCCCTGCAGTTCCAAGCAGAAGCGCGGTGATTTCTCCTTTTTTGGTTTGGTTTTGGCGTTGCCTCCCCACTGCGCGGCTTGGAGACTTGAAGATGCTTGAAGAGCCCCCAGGCAAGGACAAGCTGCTGGGATTCATGGCCAAGCTGAGGCCTCTGACTTAAGTGAGACCTTTGAAGGAATCTGCAGAAATTAAGAGAGATTTGCTCCCATCACTTCCCGTGGCGTTTTGCTCTGTGAGAGGCCGTACCCTGCAAACTATCGCTCGACCGAGCTCCTGAGCCGGAACATGCTCTCTGAGCCGGACGTTTCGAAGACTTTGGGGGGGGCGTTAGTCGGCGTTCCAGCGCGTAGTCTGCACCTGAAGTTCCCCCGAATAGTCTGCACCTGAGTGTCCGTTGTGGGAGTTTTGGTATAACTTTGTTCAGGGCTCCGAAGGCATCTCCAGCCCAGTCTCCTTCGGAGGCACAACATCGACATGTACGCCTTGGCAAAGGTCCTGGGTGACGAGGCCAATCATCTACTCTTGTGCTGCACTTCTGGAGTTCCGCAAGAAGATCGTAGGGATGGGAGACTCGTAGAGGAAAGCAATCTGATCTGAAAGTTGTCTCAAAAAGCAGGCGATGGCAAACCCTGAATCGCAGATACGGCGCTTGTGTTAAAATCTGCGCCCTTGTGTTCAGCCTTCCGTGAAGGACGCTGCCAACCGCGCCCGCGTGTTCGTCCAGGAGATGTTTGGGTACAACACAAGGACATTCTTGGGGATTCAGACCACCATTGGCTAGCCAGTCTCTTTGCACGTCCACAGCCATTAGATGCAAGCCGCACTCAGACATGATGTAGGTATAGTGGCTACAATGCGGCCTTTCTATTCTGCACTCGAACCGCACCAACTTGATGCCAATGCCTTGGTCGGGCAGCGTGGAGCATTTTTTGTCCCACCTGCAGGTATCCGCAGTCCTTTGCCATGGGCACCGATGGTGAAGTGCCCTGCGATGTCACGGCCGGAAGGGGAAAATTAAAATCCCGGAGTTGTTCATTCCTTGGGGGGCTTGCGTTGTATCTAAGCCCAAAGCCTGCAAGACCACACGCGTGAGTAGGCTTCCCGAAACTCTGGCTGTTTCCGAGATCTTTCCGACCCTTGTGTGCAGTTCATGAAGACAGCCGTACCTGCAGATGGCGTGCCACTTGCTGGCATAGTGTTTATTGCACTGAGGGTTTCAGTTGCTTGTTTGGTCACGGCACAAGCATCCAGAGAATAGATAGATTCAGGAAACTGCAACACTCTTCTTCTTTGGGTGACAGGCGGGACTTCCAAGCACAGTTAGGCCTGACCAAAGGAAGGCAGAGAAATCTGTCTCCAGTTCGAATTTCTGCTACCACCCCTACAAACAGAAGCAAACGGCAAAAACTTGCGAGTCACAGGTGGTCCGAGTCGGTAAAGCGCCCCAAGGTTCTGGAACTTGTTGGCCGGAGCAGAGCCCGCCAGAGAGCGCAAGGCACCGAGTCGGTTTGTGGAGCTGACATTGGCATGTTCCCCCTTCCACTAACAGTTCTTAATAGGGATTATAACAACATTTGACCGCATTGCCACCGCCAACAGATTTTGAGAGGACTGGCTCACGTAGTCAAACGCACGATCTTGGGAACCCTCAGCATTGTCTCGTCACCTTTTCCAAACAGCATTCATCTTTATATGATGCTTGTTGCGGACACTTCGTGACCCCCACGCTTTGATACCTGCAGACAGCGGCGGTGGCGGCCGCGCTCCAGTCCATAGAGGACGAGGGCCTCCTCACCTGGGACGAGGAGAGGGCAGAGCTTTCGACAGTTCGCAGTGTAGTGTAGCTGGGTTCGCAGCGCACTGAAGACAGAGATGTAGACATCTGAAAGGCGCTTCGGTGAGACTGCGCACGTGCCAGGATGTCATTGGCAATGCGACCGGCAGCCGTGCAGAAAATCTGCGTGGCATGCGCTTTACAAACTGGGGCAATGGCGTTCAGTGACTGGGCAAGGTACTACTAGTAGACCTTCCAGGGCAGCCAGGACAGCTCACAGCTCTTTTTCTGCAATCCTGGCCTGTGCTGAGTCTTTTACAGTTTCTCAGGTGGGAGAACACAGCAGCTGCGGTGATGGCATTGCTCGAATCGCACAAAGAGCCGGATGCCTGGGTGGTCAGACCATTGCGTTCCGCATATTTGAGCGCGTGAGCCGCCTGGCCACATCTTTCAGCTGGTCTTGTCACGGTGAGGTTCGACGATGGCTTGTCGGATGTAGATGTCCATGAAGCGCCTTGGCCAACTGCGTACTGCATTCGGCGAGAGTAGAGCAGAGGCATTGTGGAGCTCGGGGTACGCGGAGCATTGTGGGTGCTGAATGGCCTGCAGGGTACGTTCAGATGAGTAGAATGTGCCTACGTACATCCGACACATCAGTTCCCGAACTAGTCCGCGCTGCCTGCTGACAGGTATCGCTGTTTTTTCATTTCTTCCTGCGTCGCGTCGTCTCGAAGTGAAGCTGACAGGGCTTCACCAACTCGTAGCAGCACGTGCGCCCAAGGAGATCGGACGCATGCGGCAGTCTCTTCTTACCCTGTTGGACACGCAGCTTGGGTGGATGGTTGCAAGACTCGTTGCTCTCGTTGCGCTGTTGCCGTCAGAACACGAAGAGTGATTAACCTGGGGGCTGCTGGGATCCTGAACGGCGGTTGGGGTGTGTTTGTTTATGTTTGATTCTTACTTCTACTTGCTGTCAGCCTTGTTTACGTCAGGGGCTTCTTGTTTCATATGCGAGTCTTCTCCAGAGATGGGGAGTGACGGGGGCTTACTCGTGCGCTAGGCTCGCGAATCCGTCGACCGCCCGGATCCGGGGGGTCGAAAAGCCTGAACCCTGGAGATTGAAGCCCGGAATCCGTTTTCTCCAATTGTGAGTACTCAGAGCTCCTGTTTCTCAATTCGCCCTGGGATGAGCTCGCAGCGAGTTACGCTTTTGTTTGAGGGGGGCTTCTGGCGAGTTCTGCTGCGAGCTGCCAGGTATGGTGCAGTTCCTGCTTCCGTGCTCGGTGGCAACATTCAGGCCACCGACTTCCCCCTCCTAGGGATTAGGGAACCGAAGCCACAGGATCCCCTTAGTTTCCTAAGCCTTGGCCATGGGTGTGATGCCATGATGCCCACATAGGTCCACATAGGTCCACGTCCTACATGTCAGGCATGGAAGAAGAATGAGCATCATCGGACATTCCCTGGTGGCAGCGACACAGGCAGAGAGCCGCGGTTAGGAAGGGAAGGTCGCAAAGACAGCTGAGGGAAAAGGGGGGGTTACTAGCGCAGTGCTCCTGTCAGGATCGGGATGTTCCGGGGCTTTCCACCTCGTACTCTTGCAATCATGTGTGGCTGCATGATGAAAGTGCCACGCCCCTATGTTACCCCAAGCTCTGTAAGCCCGAGATCCGGCGCACCCAAAGTGAACCCCAAACCCCAAACCCCAAACCCCAAACCCCAAACCCCAAACCCCAAACCCCAAACCCCAAACCCTCAACCCTAAACCCTAATTCTCTAAACCCTATAAACCCTAGAACCCTATAAACCCTAAAAACCCTAAACCCTAAAAACCCTAAAAACCCTAAAAACCCTAAAAACCCTAAAAACCCTAAACCCTAAACCCTAAACCCTAAACCCTAAACCCTAAAGCCTTTAGCTAGTGGAGGCATAGGTTGGACCTACTACCGCTACCCTCACGTTGCCGCAACTGCTTGGGCCGGCCTTCTGCTGCTCTACCAGTTCGACAACGAAACCCAGGCCATGGCAAGATTCCTAACATCAAGGCTCTCGTTTAGGGTTTCAGGGTTCAGGGTTTAGGGTTTAGGGTTTAGGCTCTCCTTTGGGATGTTCCTCCCTATACTGACCGTCCTTCATGGGGATTATAGTGCCCCTTGTTAGATCCCTTGTAAGGACTGTTAGTATACGTGGGAACATCCCACGCTCTCCTTCTTTTCACAGGGCTACTTGTTTTAGGGCTTTTAAGGTTCCAGGCTTTTTTTGTTGGTAGGGGCCTTCTGCGATACCTGGAGTGTACTTGAGAGGGGAGCCTCATTTGCTGGCATTGGAAGCAACACTCACTTTCAAGGTTGCAGCGTCGCAGACCGCTGCGGGATGCTTGCATCTGTCCCATGCTCCGGAGTCTGCTTGCCGGCCTTCGAGTGTCAGGTGAATGGGAATGCCAACCCGTACAGCCCGCCAGACCCGCCGTTGCCCAGGCGCGCTCCCCTGCAAGTCCCCAGCAGAGCATGGCGAGGTCACCCAAACTCTAAACCCTAAACCCTAAACCTCAAACCCTGAACCCTAAACCCTAAAACCTAAACCCTAAATGTTAAACCCATCATCTCTCTTTATCTCAAACGAGTCGAGAAAAGGAGAGAAGCGTCGTGCATTTTGGTCGCATGCGGCTGCTGGGCAGCTTCTGCTCTTCTCTTAATATCTCTTACACCAAAGGGCCCCCCCCCAAGAGCCTCGTAGCTGAAGCTCCTTTTTGGGGGTGTTTTTTTTTCAGGATGCCCAGCGTGTCGGACTTGAGCTGCCTGGCTCGATGAGGACCACGTGCGCGGATGTTTTTGTCATGCTTCGCTTGTTCCGGGCAAGGTTTTGAGGAGCGTGCTCGTGTGGTTGCAGCGGATTCGGAGTGTGTGGCAAGTGCAGGAGTTGTCAGGTTGAGGAATGCATGTAACAGGGAGCCCACAAGATCTGTGGTCAGTGGACTATATGTCGCAAAAAGGTGAGAGGGCGTCGTGGAAGAGCACGCGAGTTTTCATGGAACCTTCTGAAAACTCATGAAGCATGCAGCGGTGGCTTCAGGACCTGCGAAGGAGGGCTCCGACGGCGCGTTGTCAGAGAGCCTTTTGTACATAGGAATGCCAGAGCGTGGCGTGAGCTCACGCGACTGTCGCGGCTGAGCCCTGAATCCGGGCGAGCCTCTTTTGGCATGGCATTCAATCCGGTGCGCGAGCCTTCCCAAAGTGTCCTCATCCGGCTTGGCACCGAAAAAGACCCTGCGTTTCCCTGCATCATGGTGCCATATTGTGCCATAGATGAAGATGCGTAGGCATGCCGAGATGGGCAGTTGGGGTCTTCATCGTGTCTGTGAGGTGGTTCCAGCGGCTTGGGCAAGCGCTACACACTAGCAGCTACACAGGCTCCGAGCAAGCAAGATAAGTCGGGCCAAATTCTGACCCCAACATAGGAACCAGGAACAATCACAGTCATCATTGTTGCCCTGATTAGACAAGCATTATCTTCACGGTGGTCTTCTAGGCTGGAAAGCACTCTGAACCCGCCCGCCATCGAAAAAAAAAACCCCAGAACCCAAGCCACGCCCCGACCCGAACTTCGAGCCCAGATTCACCCTCCCCCCCCGCCCCCCTCGCGTCCAACCCTCCTCCCCCCCGCCCCCCCCCAAAAAAAAAGAAACGTTTTCATTTCCGCATATGAGCCTCTGTGGCTCTAGGGCGGAGCTTTCTCCAAGGTGCCTACGTGGTCGGGGCGGATCCGCTGTCGGACATTGCAATCCTTCAGGTGAACAGCGACGAGAACGCTGGACCGGCATGATTTCCTGAGCCCACAAAAGGCCCATCAGCCCCAGCAGATCCTGTACAGGCTTGCACTCTTCCTTGCATGCAGAGCAGGAATCTCGCCCTAAACCCTAAACCCCAAGCCCCAAACCCCCAACCCAAGACCCCATAAAGCCCAAAACCTACCACAAAAAAAACTTATCTCTACCCTATAAACCCCCCAAAAGCTATTACAAAAATCTCTATGCCCTGAAAACCCTAAACCCTAAACCCTAAACCCTAAACCCTAAACCCTAAACCCTAAACCCTAAACCCTAAACCCTAAACCCTAAACCCTAAACCCTAAACCCTAAACCCTAAACCCTAAACCCGCATCTCTCTCGCCAGCCAACGGTGGCCTCGCTGATGCAGCCCCTGAGCCGCGGGGCCTCGGCCGACCTCAAGCCGGGCCAGGAGGCGCTCCCCCAAAAAAGAAAAGAGACCCCTACTGGGCTTAGGGTTTAGGGTTTGGGGTTTAGGGTTTAGGGTTTAGGGTTTGTGGTTTAGCGTTTAGGGTTCAGGATTTAGGGCTAAATCCTCTAAACCAGTCCGCCTGAGTCCCCTGCTGAGGCGGCGAATCATCTCCTCTCCTCCCCCTTTTCCTTTTGAATCTCTCTCCCCCTAACAACAGTCGCTAAAAAGATATCCAACCCCCTAAATCACCCCTATAAACCAATTCCCCCTAAATCCTCCACTCACCCCTACTACGAAAGCTCCCTCCCCCCTTGAGTCTTTGACGAGGGCAGGCGCATGTGGCATGTGGCATGTTCTCTCGCATCGCCTCTGGGTAGGTCTTCGCGTTGGGCAATCCGTTCGGCCTCGAGCACAGCATGAGCGACTCCCTCAGGAACCCCCAGGGCGGCTACTGATTCTGAGACGGGATCCGTTCCTTTTGGGAGTTTCAATGTGAAGTAAGTTTCTGTGCGAAGTGCTTTGTCTGAGGCAAAGGGGTGATCAGTGGCGTCGCCAGGAGCATGGAGGCGTCGCTGGCCACATGCGGCAACACAACGCAAGATTGTACCCGCCCTCATGAAAGCCGATGGCCGAACTCTTTCAAATTTTTGATGCACCTCTTGTCTATTCTCCTAGAGCTCAACTCTGCACCGATTCAGATCTCAGAATTGAATCGGACATGACAGAGCATGCAACCAAAGCTTTGACAACGGGCCAGGGGACGGCTGGGTGGCCCATGAGTGGCAACTTGGCGAGAGCAAATCCATACGGACGTTACGGAAGTGAGGGGGGGGGGGGGCAGATCTTCCGCCTTTCGCGTCTGGCAGCTGAGAACTCTTCCTTGCGCCCCTAAGCTCCAAACCCTGAACCCAGAACCCCAAACCCCAAGCCCAAGCTCGGGATGAGAGCCCAGGTATCATTCAGACGGACGCCTCCATCAACCCCGGAAACAGCGGCGGGCCCCTGCTGAACAGCGAAGGCCCGGTGTACGTGTGCACACATGGAGGTTTCCCAAATTGGGTCCTTGTTATGAGGGAACCAATCCTACTATTTGGAGGTCTATATTACTTAGGGGTCCCCTATTCTCGCAAACTCCCACATTGGTTGAACAAGGTGAATGAGTGAGCCGAATGAACAAGGAGCCAAGAAGTCACTGTTCATGCATTCAATTGCGTCATGAGGTATTGCATTTTCATTAATATTAGCGTGTATGCCAGGAGCACAGTAAGATGATTGTAGAATCGTGGATAGAGATGAATGCGTGCGCTCATTCCATTCACGGCTTTGAGAATGTCACTAGTGTTTCCAAGCATGCCCACCCTCAATGTCTGCAAAGAGCCGCGGTTCGCAACAGATCTGGGGATGTCGATGTATCCCTAAACCTTAACACAGACATCCCCCACGTCTCTGGAGCACAGGGAAAACCGCATTATGAGCATGGCCTGGTTCACCTTTTTCACTTCCCAGCCTTGGTGTAGGGTAGGTGAGGATGCCGGCTCTGGTTTCGGCCACCTTTTAACTGGGCCCCTTACAAGACCCTCAATCCTACTACTGCACCTTTAAAGCCTTCAACTGGGGCGGCATCATGTCCATTTCAGTCCATGTACACCTCCTGAGTGGTGCGAGCGTGACTTTGGCAACGGAGCCAGAAGAGTCTGTCACCTGCTTGTGCCAAAGAGCCCAGGGCGCTCTAGGAGTTGGCAAGGGAAGGCTGTGCACAACCTCTGGGGATATGCTGGCCGGAGGTACAGTCGAGCAAGCACGGTTAAAAGACGATGATGTGCTGACTTTTCATGTCGGACAGGTTCGACTTTTAACTTCCAAGCCCGCACGTGAGGAAGTAATGCCATCCGCAGCTGCCTTTGCTGCAGTGCTGGGTGATGGATGTGTGGTGACCTGGGGCGAGGCTGCATACGGAGGCGACAGCACTGCCGTACAAGACGAGCTCAAGAATGTGCAGCACGTGCAGGCTTCTTTTCGTGCGTTTGCTGCGATTCGGGCTGACAGATCTGTAGTGACATGGGGCGATGAGGACCTTGGTGGCGACAGCAGTGCCGTACAAGATCAGCTCAAGAACGTGCGGGAGGTGCAAGCTTCTTTTGGAGCTTTTGCTGCGATCCTGGCTGATGGATCTGTGGTGACCTGGGGCTATGCTGAAACTGGTGGCGAAAGCAGTGCCGTACGAGACCAGCTCAAGAACGTGCAGCAGGTGCAAGCTTCTTATTATGCTTTTGCCGCTATCCGGGATGATGGATCGGTGGTGACCTGGGGCGATGCCGAAGCCGGTGGCGAAAGCAGTGCCGTACAAGAGCAGGTCAAGAGTGTGCGGCATGTGCAAGCTTCTGTTTGCGCTTTTGCCGCTATCCGGGCTGATGGATCTGTGGTGACCTGGGGCCATGCTGCATACGGTGGCGACAGCAGCGCTGTACAAGAGCAGCTGAAGAACGTGCAGCAGGTGCAAGCTTCTGAAAAGGCGTTTGCTGCGATCCGGGCTGATGGATCTGTGGTAACCTGGGGCAAGGCTGCAGATGGTGGCGATAGCAGTGCCGTACAAGATCAGCTCAAGAACGTGCAGCAGGTGCAAGCTACTTCTGCGGCTTTTGCCGCGATCCGGGCTGATGGATCTGTGGTGACCTGGGGCGATGTTTACCGTGGCGGCGACAGCAGTGCCGTACAAGACCAGCTCAAGAACGTGCAGCAAGTGCAAGCTTCGTCATCAGCTTTTGCCGCGATCCGGGATGATGGATCTGTGGTGGCCTGGGGCGAGGCCAGCAGTGGTGGCGACAGCAGTGCCGTACAAGATCAGCTCAAGAACGTGGTTCAGATTCAAGCTTCTAAACGCGCTTTTGCCGCTATCAGGGCTGATGGATCTGTGGTGGCCTGGGCTGTCGCCAACCGTGGAGGCGTCGGCAGTGCTGTACAAGAGCAGCTGAAGAACGTGCAGCAGGTGCAAGCTTCTAACATGGCGTTTGCTGCGATCCGGGCTGACGGATCTGTGGTAACTTGGGGCGGTCCTGAATTTGGTGGCGATAGCAGTGTCGTACAAGATCAGCTGAGGAGGCTAGCAGATCCTCCAGCCTGATATGTAGTCGTTTAGACTTATTCGAGGCTTGTGGGGATACCGAAATCGGTCCCCAGCTCCCAAAAAAGACCTCAGGCCAAGTTGCACGGCGCCAACCCCCAGAAGAGGAACGCCAGTCCCACCGAGGGCAACAAACCCGGCATAGGAGAAGACCCTGGAGCATTCACTTGAAAAGACCATTCAACGCATCAATTTTTGTAAGGAACGCCCCGTTAAAAAATGTAGTAGATGTGGGCTTTTGCACACGGGCTAGTATGTTAGTTATGTTAGTACTGTTCAGGGGCACCGAGTCCCCGGAGTGAATGAATGAGCGACACGGGCCCTTAGTTTTAACAATCTGCCCATGCAGAATTGGCTGATACTTTTGACGGGCGTACACAGAAGCCCACGACAATGGTTTGCCGGGGAGGGGGGGAAGTTAGTTCACCGGGGTTAAAATACGGGCGAGTGAAAGAATCCCGTTTTTCGCCCGTAAATGTAGTTCTTTTCATGAGGCCCGTTTATGTGAATTATATTGTGTCTGCGTCAAAGTACTGTGTTTATCAGAGCCGCTTTTCACATTCTGAGTATCTTCGCACGGCATTATTATTCAATTTTTCCGTACGATATTGAGATCACTTGTGCGCTCATGCGCTCACAGCACGAATCACTTCGTGCTTCCTTATGTTTATATGAAAGTTGCTCTCTTCATTCATTCATACATATATGGGTTTAGGGTTTAGGGTTCTTAGGGATTTTGCTTGGCAGGAAGAGAGAGAAAGGACAATTTGTAAATGATAAGGCGCCCTACAAAACGAGTAAACTGAGGGCGCAAAGAGTACTACATTCATTCACTCCGTTCATATGGTATTCTACGGGCACATTGTCATTTTTCTTGCGTGCCCGCTATCGCAGCTTTTTCGGAAATCTTAGTATGCAGCGAGGACAGAGTGAAGAGAGAAGACGCATGAAAGGAACAGTGATAAGACTAAGGTGGTAACATCATGAAATAACCTAAAGACTTGTCATAATTGACGTGCGAAGTGAGTGCGCGGGAAACAGTAAGAAAATAGCAGGAACGAAGTGAAGAAAGGGCCAAAAGAGCGGATTCTTGATAATTCCAGCGATGTTACGTTCATTTCGTTCTCTTATTAGTCCGACATTTATTACCGTGTGAAGTACAGAAATCCGTGAACAATCAAAATAGTTCTTGGCAGACGAAAACCCTAATTCACTTGCACGATCTGATGTAGCTTCTAAGCCTAGAGAATGAATATCAGAATATGAACAGATACGAACTACAGGTACATTGTCACGCATGGTGGGGTTTCCGAAAATGGGGTTGCACCCTTCTAGGGAGGTTCTTATGATATGGGCAGAATCGTATGTTGGGGTAGATTTGGGGGTACCCTATTTTTGGGAGATGCCAAATATCATATGGGGGATTCTCTAAATTAGGTCCCTTTGGGGTTTGCGAGTATAAGGCGGCCCCGCATATTTCGGGTACCCAAGAAGGAACATAGTTTAGAGAACTCACACCATATTCACTCCAGGATCAAACCCTAAACCCTAAACCCCAAGCCCTAAGCCCTAAGCCCTAAGCCCTAAACCCTAAACCCTAAACCTTAAACCCTAGACCCTAGACCCTAGACCCTAGACCCTAGACCCTAGACCCTAGACCCTAGACCCTAAAATGGGACCATGGGAGAACTCTCCACCATATTCACTCCAGGATCTGTCGTTGGCGTCAACACCGCCATCCTCTCCACCAGCGGTCGGCTTCCTCAGGTATCGTCTTGGGCTTTAGGATGGTTTAGGGTTTAGGGTTTAGGGTTTAGGGTTTAGGGTTTAGGGTTTAGGGTTTAGGGTTTAGGGTTTAGGGTTTGGGGTTTGGGGTTTGGGGTTGAGGGTTTAGGGTTTAGGGTTAAAGGGGTGATAGATGTCAACGGAAAGACTTAGCAGATTTTGGACGGGCGCAGGTGCGGGATCTGAGTGCCGGACGTATGTGCCCCACTCTGCCCATCCTGATACAAGCCAGGAAGGCGAACTCGCAAACAGTTTTCAGTTTTGGGAGCGCACCATCGATTCTCTCTGTATTATGGCTCCCCTTTGGGGTTCCGATTGAATTATAGTCTCCTGCGGGGTTCCTATTAACAGAGCCTTCTGTTTAGGAGGTACAGCATAGAGGGCCCGTATATGTTTGAGGACTGCCCCCCCGCCCCCTTCTTCCGCGCTCATGCCCAGGCACATTTTCTGGTGTTGGCTTCGCGCTGCCGATCGACACGGTGCAAAAGAATGTGGCATCGATGATTGAGGAAGGCGGGACACCTCTTTTGAGTGCCCTGAACAGGCCACGTATCAAAAACCCTCATTCATAAAATAAGCCCGTTCACGTGGAGCTTGCGCCGTCAGGGCAAAGGGTCATCCCTTGTCTCCACAATCCACAGAATCTGCAGGTTACGTGACCCGGCCCAGCATCGGCGTTGAGCTTGCCCCGGACGAGGTTCTGGCGCAGTTGTTGTTAGGGGTTTGGGGTTTCTAGGGCCCCGGGCTTAGAGCTCTTTGGTTTTCAGGTGGAGCAGTCCACAGCAGGGCTTTTTACAAGCGAGAGATAGAGAGAGAGCGCGAGAGAGAGAGAGAGAGAGAGCCGGCCTTAGGGGCCAGGATTGCTATTTTTTTTTTTTTTTTTTGGGGGGGGGGGGGGGGGGGGGGGGGAACTCCGCGCTGTGTCAAAATACAAAGAGTGAGAAACCCAAACCAGTTAATCTTGTTAGGGTATAGGGTGGAAGTGTGATTGGTTTGAAGCAGCTCTCTGGTGAGGAAGTTTCACGCAACCTGTGACACTGCGGACGCGCCTAGCCCGCGGGGTGTTTCACACCACCCAAGCCCTAAAGAAGAACAATAAGAAGAGAAGAATAGTAAGAAGAAGAAGAAGAAGCAGAAGAAGCAGAAGAAGAAGAACAAGCAGAAGAAGCAGAAGAAGCAGAAGAAGAAGAAGAAGGAGAAGAAGAATAAGAAGACCCAGTTCAGGCACGGCAGCCACAGTGTGAAGACAACTGTAGAAGATTAGGATAATGAGTTATGACAACGTAGAAAGTTGAATAGAAGAGGAAGGGGCTGCGCAGAGTAACTTCCAAAGAAAGGCTGAGCGAGCAGAGCGCCCAACAGCTTTCTTGTCTGCAGCCTCCAATACCTTGCGGTTATTCCCTCAGTTGCAACAGTGCAGTTCCCCCCCGTCGACAGTTTGATGCCAAGTTTGCTGGTAATTTGGGCGTGACTTTGAAAACCGAAGCTTCTCGCGCCGGCGAGAGTCGAATGACCGCCGTACCTTTAGGCACTGTCTTAGTCTGGAACGCCCTGTGCAGGTTTCCGAATCGCTGGGAGTTCCGGGTGCCATGGTCATGAAGGCACGTCTTGCCTTAAAAGTCCTCTGAGCCTGTTCTCCGTTGAGTAAGCCCCCCTAGAATCCAGAAAGCCCCCCCGAAAACCCCGAATGCCTCCCGCGGGCACTTGAGGGCTACTAAGACGTGTGCGCCCAGGGCGCGACGGCCAAAAGGGCTCCTTGGCACCTCAACAAAAGCGCTGCTCGCCGAACGACGGGGCGAGTTTGATGTCGCGCAGGTTGTGCCTGGTGGGCCGGCACAGCGCGCTGGCATGAGGTGCGATTCGTTGAGCCGGTTTTTCGTTCATATAGAAACCCAAGAAGGGGATCCCACTCCTTCTGCTGTTGCATCCGCTGCCCTGGCCTTTTCTTGCTTTGGTGGGTCGAAGTACGGGTTGGAGCAGGGTCGGTCGGCAGCCCACCAGTCAGTCTAGTTCCGGGACGTGCACGTGCGCATGTACATGCGCTCCCGCACTCTCCCACACTCTCCCGCACTCTCCTGTTTGCGCCAGGGCGCTGCGGAGTGGTCAGCTGGGCGATGTCCGGCTCTGAGGAGACAAAAAGGGAGCGGCACATTTGTGTCCACTCTTTAAACTCGGGCTTTGATGTAAAAGGGGTCTCAGAGCCGTCTGAGAGCCGACTTCTTCCTCTGCTCAAGTTCTGCCCATTTCTTGCAGAGGTCATCGTGAAGATGGGCGGGAGCCAGATCTCCAGCTCCACGGACGTCTTCCGCTATTTGGACCAGCCCCTTGGCAGCCTTGGCAGCCTTGGCTTTCATCCTCGTCTGCAGAGATTGTGATCGCACAAAAGAGCGGGGGTTGTGACTGAGCGTTGAGTGAGTTGAGAAGTGCGAGTTAGAAAGCTGAGAGGGGTCAGGGTTTAGGGTTTAGGGTTTAGGGTCTAGGGTTTAGGGTGTAGGGTTTAGGGCAAATTTGGGGTTGAGCGGGGTCTGTGTGTTTTGAAGAGCTGGGTGTGTTGGGACAGCTTTGGAGTTTTCGCCTCGGAGAGCCCTTTTTGTGCCCTCCCCCCTCCCGCCTCCCCCCCCTAAACCCTAAACCCTAAACCCCAAACCCCAAACCCTAAACCCTAAACCCTAAACCCTAAACCCTAAACCCTAAACCCTAAACCCTAAACCTTAAACCCTAAACCCTAAACCCTAAACCCTAAACCCTAAACCCTAAACCCTAAACCCTAAACCCTCAACCCTAAACCCTAAACCCTAAACCTCTCTTTCATATATAGTTTAAATGTTAAGGAGTTACTGGGCAAGGTCATTTTTTTGCTGGGCAAGGTCATTTTTTTACTGGGCAAGGTCAGTTTTTTATTGGGCAAGGTCATTTTTTATTGGGCAACGTCATTTCTTTTACTGGGCAAGTTCATTTTTTTACGGGGCAAGGTCGTTCCATAACTGAAATATTTTCTTAATGTTGTGGGATTCTTTTGGCGGGTGGGTGTTTTTCTGGAGTAATTTCTTGACTAGTGAATGCTTGGACTTGAGATGCTGAACCCTAAGCCCTAAGCCCTAAGCCCTAAGCCCTAAACCTTAAACCCTAAAGCCTAAACCCTAAACCCTAAACCCTAAACCCTAAACCCTAAACCCTAAACCCTAAACCCTAAACCCCAAACCCTGAACCCTAAACCCTAAACCCTAAACCTCTCTTTCATATATAATTTAAATGTTAAGGAGTTACTGGGCAAGGTCATTTTTTTTGCTGGGCAAGGTAATTTTTTTACTGGGCAAGGTCAGTTTTTTATTGGGCAAGGTCATTTTTTATTGGGCAAGGTCATTTCTTTGACTGGGCAAGTTCATTTTTTTACTGGGCAAGGTCGTTCCATAAGTGAAATGTTTTCTTAATGTTGTGGGATTCTTTGGGCGGGTGGGTGTTTTTCTGGAGTAATTTCTTGACTAGTGAATGCTTGGACTTGAGATGCTGAACCCTAAACCCTAAACCCTAAACCCTAAGCCCTAAACCCTAAACCCTAAACCCTAAACCCTAAACCCTAAACCCGAAACCCTAAACCCTAAACCCCTTTCCAAATTGCCTCTGTAGGAGGCAGCCTGGAGAGCTGGTCGTCATGCCAGAGCCTGAGAGAAGGAAGACTCCTCTCAGAAGACTTCGCACATAAGGGTTTAGGGTTTAGGGTTTAGGGTTTAGGGTTTTAGGGTTTAGGGTTTAGGGTCTAGGGATACTTCACACAAGAGTGCTTGAAGATTCGGCCCCCACGGGTTTTTCCTGGGGTACGCTTCTGCTAAATCAATTAATTTTTTCACAAATTCTACTAAAATTACAGTTGCTTGTGCAGGTGTTGGTTTAGGAATCTTACCAGCACTTGTACCATATACACTTGATACTTGATATGCCTTCTTTTCACGCTGTGCTGCATGTAAAAGAAGACGAACTGGCATGTCACTTCCATCTTTATTCTTTTTAAATTCTAATCCAAGTACTGCAGCAAATGCACCTCTTGTTGAAGGGGGGGCCACATTTCTTCTGGGTTACGCCACTCCTCTGCAGAAATTGAGGCCCAGCAGTCTTGTGGGCATCCTAAACCCTAAACCCTAAACCCTAAACCCTAAACCCTAAACCCTAAACCCTAAACCCTAAACCCTAAACCCTAAACCCTAAACCCTAAACCCTAAACCCTAAACCCTAAACCCTAAACCCTAAACCCATGTGGGCATCCTCTTTCCCAGGTCGGTGCAGCGACCATCTGCAGACCTCACGAGTGATGACCCTGACATCGCTGGAGCCCTGTTTGGAGCATCTTGTACACGTAGGGTTTAGGGTTTAGGGTTTAGGGTTTAGGGTTTAGGGTTTAGGGTTTAGGGTTTAGGGTTTAGGGTTTAGGGTTTGTGAGAAATGAAACAGAACGTCGCTACTGGCGGGGCAAGACTGTGCACATCAATGTGCCTACATCTGCTAGAAAGCGTGCAAGGCCTTTTGTTTTGTCATGCACCTCCCATTCTGAATGCTGTTCTCTTTGTGCAAACCTTCCCTAAACCCCAACTAAACCGGAAACCCTAAACACCAAACCCCAAACCCCAAACCCTAAACCCTGAACCCCAAACCCTGAACCCTAAACCCAAAACCCTAAAGTTTAGGCTTAAAACCTTGCCCAAGTTGAGGTCGACATAACTGTGCGGCTGGGCCGATCCAACTCCAAAATGGTGGTCACCTAGAGTCGATCCGCCGGAGCCCTGGAAAGAAGTTAGGGTTTAGGGTTTAGGGTTCAATAGGGTTCATAGGGTTTAGGGTTCAGGGTTTAGGGTTTGAGGTTTCGGTCTTCGTCGGATCTCACTTCCCTGTGGATGCATTGAGGCCGAAGGAGGACCCACATCCTGAAGCGCAGATACCGCTTTCTTCGCATGCTTCCCCTCCTCTTACGGTTACAAATCGTCACGGAGATTTGCTAAGACGCATCTTGGTATGGGTAGTTCTCTACATTAGGGTCCGTTTTTGGGTCCCTTGTATAAGACGGCAGCCTTATAATGAGGACCCCAAAAAGGGACCCTAATTTTGACGCTACGCGACCCGCCTCGCCCTTTGTATTAGAGATGAGAGGTGGGGCACTGCTTTATGCTATCCAGACCCCTACAGCCCGAGGCCTCGACGGATGTAGGGAATTCGCCACATGTCCCAAAATGGACCCAAAGTCATCGAACCCTCTCCTTTCGAGGAGATGGGCGATTTTTCTGCCGGTGCATCTTCCGAGCGCAGGGACCTCGGAAACTGCCAGAAACCGTCTGCAGCTGCACCCCAGGTTCACGTAACAAAAGGAACAGAGACCTTCGAGGCTTGAGGTGCCCGAGGTGCTTTGTATTGAGGTGCTTGGAGGTGATTCCCAATTGTCATTTGCGGTGGTGTTGCTGGGTTCCATGGGCCTGGGGTTGAATATTTCTGAGACAGGGTTGCCTGTGGCCAGGAGCTGCCAAACAGCAACCTCTCGCACCGGCAAGTGATCTGTGCTTCGTGGGACGGCTGGCGAGAGAGATAAGAGGATCTATGACTCAGGGGTGTATAGGCTGTTCTTTGCACAGTTCACAACGTGCATGGCATGGTCATCTTTATCTAAGCTCCAAGGCACTCTTGTGCCTTTGTTTGTAGAAAACGCGCCGGCCCTGCGTCGCAGGGATTGTTCATGCCAAGCCCTTGTTCAAAGGCGGTGTTATGCGGCCACTTCGTATGGCGGTCTCCTTCTAACGCTCATTAGTCTCATAGAGAGAGTCTACAATGATCTCTAGGATACCTCGCCTGTTTTTGAGATTGCTCAGCTGCAGTACCCAGAAGTAGAAGCCTGTCTCGAGCTGTAAGTACAATTGCAACGTTCGGAACTCCATGGGCAAAGATAGGGGGTTGAGAGACCCGACATATCAGTCAGGGTAGAGGTATGTCTGACATCGTGTGTGTCGAAGCGTCCGCAGGCATCGGCCTTTGTGTGGCCCGGGATTTCGTGGGCTTTAGCTTCCAAGAGTAGGCATCGCACCCGTTTTTTTCTCCCAACCAGGCAACTGACTATCATCCTTCTTGGAACCTTGAGAGGGACAATCCGGGGTCTAGGGAGATTTGGGAGGATGCTCACGGATCCCGCGCCCTGCCCAGCTGTCTTTGGTGCGAGCTCGTCTGCCCAAGCCCTTTGCGAGTCAAGTGACTCACTTTACTATGGGCGTGATGCAGCACTTTGCTCAGCAACGGGCTTGATAGCTGCTAGGCATTGCATCTCAACGTTGCCTGAAGCAAACAATCTTTCTTGTGCTTCAGAGATCGTTCCAACTATGTTCTTCAACTCTGGCCGTTTCTGCGGACCTCCGAAAGGAAGATGCAACCTGCCTTGCAAGAGGAAGACGCATGTCAAGTGTGGGCATCAACACTTGG
The DNA here is from genome assembly GCA_905221605.1 of Symbiodinium natans. NCBI lineage: Eukaryota > Dinophyceae > Suessiales > Symbiodiniaceae > Symbiodinium > Symbiodinium natans. The sequence goes on along the minus strand of CAJNDS010002500.1, from coordinate 163,075 downwards.
GACACTCCTATGCCTCTCAGCATCTTCTCAACATTGTCTAGTGAAGATTCAGTATAGCATCCATTCCTGTTTGGTCATGCAAGCAGCGACTAAACCCTATCCCATTGAGCCTTAATGCATACTTGGTCCGCAGATGACCGCCACTGCTTCTCAATTTTCACTCAGGGCACTATCCAGATGCAAGAGAAGTTAATTTCAGCTTGGACTTATCCGTCTTCCGGGGTTTTCGGCTATCCAATCTTCAGCATTTTTCAGCTCCTGTGGAGGGCACCAAAGAGCCTTGAAGTGCTTGGAACGCCTCCCTAAACGCCTCCCTAAGTCTGTGTCAGAGGGTGCCTTTGGATGGTCCCGTCCTGCTGTCAAGCAGTACTTGCTGATGCCGGAGACGCGGCCTCTGACGAGGAGAGGATGGGGACATCGCAGCCGGCGTGAGCTTCTGAGAGTTCCGAGGCCATCTCCGCAGTCAGCAGGTGCCTCTCAGCCGATAAGGACGCGGCTCTGTACCCTAGTGGACAGGATGCAGATGCAATGTCACGTCGGAATGCCTGAAAGTCACAAAGTGAGACCTTAACAGGGGGGGGGGGAGGAGCCTCTCTGATGCAGATCCTGTGCTGCATTTTGTAAGGAAGACTGTTCAAGAAAGACTCTCAGGTATTTTACGACAACTGTCGAGGGTGGGAGGAATACTTCAACCCTCCGTTTATAGCATTTTCCGGCCTGCTTCGGGCTCCTGATAGGGGGCCCCCCCCCCTGGGCTCAGGGCTCCCTTCGTGGAGCTCTTGAGAGAAGCACGGCCCAGGCACTCGCACCGTGTCGCACCCGAGCCCCCCCCACGCCTTTTAAAGTGAGGGGGCTCTCTCTCTTCTATAAGGTTTTCGCAGCATCTGCGTCTCGTGATTCGCACCAGGCTGCAGGTGCTTTGGGTTTCGGGGTTTCGGGGCTTCTCAAGAGCTTTCATCCCGCGGCTTCAGTGCGCTTCATGCTAGAAAAAACCCGCAACAAGGTCTCCCAAGTCCTAGGGCCGGCCTTTGAGCCGAATTCAAGCAAAGGGAAGAATTGCAGTTCAAAAGGTAGGGTGTTGATGAGAAGTGATTGCGAGCCTCAGCTGCTGAGGCGTTTAACGGCTCTGCAAATCCAAACCTTCGTCGGGTCTCCTGTTTCAGAAAGCAGTTTTGAGGAGCTGTTCGTCAAACTGTTGCGGATGCGCTTCAGGGGAATGTGTTGATCATGCTTGTAACATTGTATGTGCAAGATCTGGCAGTCGGCAGTCTGCACCCTTATATAATTGGTCATCGGCTCGCTTGTTTATGGGGGGTCCTACCAGGCGCACGGTGCCTCTACTATTGTCGGTTCACTACCGGAGGTCTACATGGAGCCCCGACATGAATTCGAGGATTCGCGCGATGTCCTTGCTGTCCCTAGCACAGCACGGTGACCTTCGGGGAGTTTCTCAGGAGCTTGTTTTGCTGAAAGTCTGTTCCTCGAAATGCATACCAAGTGCACTGCAAAAAGTTCTGTCTGCATTCCAGTTAAACATGCCCCTGAAGGCTGCAGGTGGAATGTCACTGAGCGTCGAGACCCAGTGCATTCGTTGCTGCAGCCGTGTACAGAGGGAGTGCCAGGTCTGAGGGGAAACCTCTGGGAGGGGTCCCATGTCATAGATGTGCTGTGGAGAAGGGCAGAGGCTTACGACGGCTCAGAGACCCCCTGGACTTGGTTCTCGGCCGAGCCGCGCTGACGTCCCCAGATCTCACGCCATCCTAAAGCACTGGTTTCAAACTTCCCTACTCCATCTTGGGACGACGGCCAAGACCCGAGAGAAGTTCGAACGCCGTGGACACAAAGAGGATTTTTGTTTTCGTTGGGGGGGGGGGGGGTAAGTGTTTTTTCTTGTTCCCCCATCTGCCCTGCGGCAGCGGATCAACATCCCCCGAATGCGCAGAGATTGACTAATGCTGACTCTGTGGTTAGCCGAAAATGTGCCCTTCAATGAGGAGCTGTCGTGTATGTTACCTCTGGGAGGTGCATTATCACGTGGTGCTTGTGCCTCTGTCTCAAGGGCGAGTGATGGCGAGTGTCATGCTGAGCAGGCGCCAGAGAAGCAGGGAGTCTGATATGGTCTTTGGGGGTTCACGGTAAGGATGTTCTGCCTCCTGAAGCTCCCCCCGCACGCAGAAAGCTCTTCACCGAAAGCCTCCTGTGCATCCTTTGAGCAATTGGGCCATCCATGGCACCGGCAGATGACGCGGAGGACTCTCAGCAAGTGGAGGCACGGCAGGGCTCTCGGTCTCTATCTTCCCGGGGCAGTGGGCGGCTTCTCCACCGTTTTTTGTTCCGAATGCGCGGCGAAGAGATCTCGCTCTACGGTTTCGGGGTGGGAAGCTGCATTGGGGTTTTGGATGGGGCTTGACACCAGGCACTCCGTTCGCAATCCTTCGCAAGCGTTCGGGAAGGGGAGTCGATCAGGTGGTTCCCAGATAAATAGCCCTAAACCCTAAACCCTAAACCCCAAACCCTAAACCCTAAACCCTAAACCCAAAACCCTGAGCCCTAAACCCTAAACCCTAAACCCTAAACCCCAAACCGTCAGCTCACAGGCATGGCTGATGGGCCCCGGGTCGTGAAATCCTCGTGTCTCATGAATTCCCTCGTGTCAGCACGTGTCCGTCTTAGCAGCTTCACAGTCTCTCTAGGGCTTCTATAGGGTTGTTTTTAAGGGTGCTTTATGGGGCTTTTATAGGGTTTTTGGGGCTTTGAGGGCTTTTGGGGTTTTTAGGGCTTTTTGAGGGCTTTTGGGGCTTCTAGGGCTTTTAGGGCTTTTTGAGGGTTTTTGTTGAGGGATATTCAGGGCTTTTAGGGGTTTTAGGATGGTGGGCCCAAGTTGACCCAGCGCCTCAATCTCCCCCCCACCTTCGCCTGAGCACTGCAGGAAGCTGAAGACAACTCTCGCTTCATCGAGGAAGATGCTGATCCAGGCGCGGCCAAAAACTGAGTATCTGTGGGCAAGAGGTGTTTGCAAGGTGAGCTTCCGCATCCGAAACTAAAAGTGTGAGGGTCTTGACTTCTTTAGGCATGGAGGCTATTGTAGACTCGCAGCTTCAAATACCCTTCAAGAGCCATGACGGCACTTTCGGGGTTGAGGGCCCGGCTCAGGGCAGGGATTGGGCCCAAGCCGTGGGGGGAAGGGTTGTGTAGAGCGGGGGTAAGAGCGGTAAGGAGACCAGACCCTCGTCTGCTTGCTGCACAGCAGTATCGGGCTGTATCGGGCCGTAGTCCGAGGGGACTTGTTAAACGAACTTAAGCGCCCCTGAAGCGTCCCATCGTGTCGCAGGCCCGCACACCTACGTCGTGGACTGCCCCGCAGTCATTCGGCTGGCAGGGTTCAGGATGACTCAATGACTAAGGAGTCGGGCGCACATGCTACTGTCAGTTCTTTGACACTTGGGTTATGCTCAACCCTAGCATCTTTTGGCCTCACAGCCCATTCCGTAAAACTCCTTGCGGCCCACAACTCTTCTTCCCGCAGTAGGCGCGAGCGCTGCGAGATGCAGCTGCTAGAGAACGCACAAACAATTGTGGTTCTGACTGCAAGCATACCCGCCGTGCTCATACTTCGCAAAGCCAAGGTCTTCCTGACGCCTGACTGGTCCTCCCCTGGAGAAGTTGCTGATGTCACCGACGTCGGTGATGCCTTTGATGTCCCGGCCGTGCCGGAGCCCTGGCCATGACCCCACGGCAGGGTGCAGGTCGCAGATGGAGATTCTGCAACTAGAAGAACTCATGATATGATAAATGCAGTACCAGTCGGTACGACGAAGAAAAAGCCCCAGAGAGATTCATTCTGCGAATGAAAGAGAGAGCGCACTGCTGCAGACGCCGGAAGTGTACATCTCGTGGTCGAAGCTGTATTTCTACGCCCAGTCACCTCTGAGCTGCTTTTGGACTTGTACCCTCGTGGTTGAGCAACAAAAGTTACGTGGTCATGAGTCACATAGAGAAAGCCCAACGCGAACACCACAGCCAAAGCGAGAGAGGGAGCCTCTCAGGTCCAAGGCCTTCACGCTCTGCGCCTGCATCAAGCGGCCTGGGGGTGTGGAGGGCGGAAGGACCAAGGGGGTCGGGAAGTTGTGCCCGACCACCGTGCAAGCATTCTGTGTCGGTTCCCCATAAGCCCATGGGGCTAAACCCAGGGGGTTCTGGGTTTTTAGGGTTTAGGGTGCAGGCATAAACTCTACAGTGAGCCCGGGCTAAACAATCCACTGGTCCGAAGGATCCTCTCGAAGGGAGAGCTCCCCGATGGCTGGCTCTTCACAGCCGGTGCAACTGTGGCTCTGGCTGTGATAAGTCGGACGTGACAAGAACGTATGGTGGGTCAGGGCTCAAAGCCTAAGAGGCTGTAGAAGGTTTGCAGGGTCTACGGATTACATGGTGCTTCTGAGAGGGCTTTTTGGCGTTCTTAGAGGGGTTAAGGATGCGAGAGACGAAACCCTGAACCCTGAACCCACTCTGAGGTGAGCTTTGCAGTCGCCCCTCTTCCTGAGCCCGTGGAGGCTCCTGGAGCAACTGATTGCAAGATGGAGGTTCCCCCGCCCTCCCTTCCCCTGCCCCCCCCGGCCCCCCGACCCTGAAACTCGAATTCGGCCTCAAGGCCCCATAATTCCATAATTCAAAACCTGTTTCAGAGAAAAAAGCCGTGCGCCCCACGACCGAATCTCCAAGTCGAACACTGAAGTCGAAGGCTGCAGATGGGGGAGAAGCCGAACCGGGCGAAGAGTTGACCCAGTCCGGTGCTGAGTTGTGTGTGTATGTATATATGTATATATATATATATATATGTTTTTCTGGGTCTGGGTTGGTTCTGTCAGGCATCTTGATGAGAAAACCACGCCTGTGACAACTGCTGAGCCCATATGTGGACTTGTGGAGGTCAGGGGTTGCCTCTTGTCAGTCTGCGGTCGTCAAAAGCATCACAAAGTTGCTTCTCAGGCGCTGTTTTTACTCTTGTCCCTACTTAAGGCCGGGCCTAGAAAATACCAAAACTGACTAAGCTCGTACGGAAACCGACTGAAGCTAATAAACCCTATTGAAGTTATTTGCGCCACGCAAGGCCCGCCAGTGCCGAGCCTGCTAGCGGACCGCCGGGTCGGGTGGCCGCGCTCTTGGCCTCGGGACTTTTTCTTATGATGCTTCTGAAAGAGGGGTACCCCTGATATACCTCAAAACGACCCTATTATCGGAAGCCCTTAAATGTGTTGTGCTCTTGAGGCCACCATGCAGAATTCAAGCGCTAGAGGATGTAGGTAAGTTTCGGCCTCTCCTTCTGGAGGCAAAGGACTGATGGGGGTGCAGCCGCGGCATGAAGTGGCCATAGGAAAACAGAACACACCCTTTTTTTTCGGTATGTGCGGCATTGAAGCTTCAACCGGGAGCTGAAAGTGTGTGTTTTTTTTCGCGAGCCGGCCGCGCGAACGGCGAAGCATGTGAGCAAACAGTCAGCCCCCTCAGGTCGGTGGCATGGCCGTCGATGATGGGTGCGCTGGTTCTTGCGCTGCAGTTGTCCTGCCAAGAAAGCCTTCGGTCATGTCATGCCATGCCAGCCCCACCGTTCCGCAGGGAGTGGCACCACGTCGCGGCCGCTGTCTGAGTACAAGCAGCATGCAATAAAGCTGCATGTGTGGAAGCAACTGCTGGACACGCCCTTCATTGCCTTCATTGCCGAGTAAGTGGCCATGTGCCGAAGCTCACTGCGAGCCCGAGGCGGTCTTCGCAGAAAGTGGCCTGGTTTCGTTGTTCGTGGATGGGCGCGCTGATGGTCCTGACCCCCAGAATAGACGAGTTGACCATGGCTATCTAAGTGAAGGTCTGAGCATTTCTGTCAGAAGGCTTTGGCCTTCAAAGGGCTTAACGAGATTCCTTCACACGCAGCTGCGCTCAGGCGAGGCAGCGCTGGAGGCCAGCACTGGAGCCCAAACCCAGAAGCTGCCGTGAAAGGAGAGCAGAATTCGCTGTGCGCTTCGCTCTTCAGAGCTGCCTTTGCGGGTCGTGTTTGTGTTAGCTTATTCCCACCTCTCTTTTTGACACGTTTCCCCATTGAGATTTGGAGAGCTTCTCCTCTACACCCCCTTGGTTGGGCAGAGGTCCATGCAGCGCCCGGCCAGCCGCTCCTGCGACCGGCCCAGCATCCGCCCATCCCAGGAAGGGAGCCACATCCCAATCCCCAATCTCTCGGCCTTGAGAGGCCCCTCTCCTCTCTCCGGCTTTTTGGAGTTCAGAGGGTTTTGGAGGGCTTTTGGGTTGTCGGGGGGTTTGCAGGGTTCATAGAGGCTTTCAGGGTTAAGAGGGCTGGGTTTACGGGGTTGTTTGGGTTTACATAGGGTGTTTTGGGGGATAGAAATCGCCCCAGGCTTGGAGTCGCGGAGTCGGAGGTCGAAGCGGGCGCGGGGGTGAAGGATGTCCAGGCACCGGCGTGGGCTTAATGTAGGGGTCGGAATAATTACGAATGCTGTTACCTTGTGGTCCTCTTATGAAAAAAACTGTAAGAAGCCCCAAAACCCTGTTCTAATTCTTAAGACCCTTATTGCAGGAAGGGGCGGGCAGCGCGCAAAGGGCGGGTTCGGGTGACTTCCAGGAGTTCGAGGTCCCCCATCTGCCATCCCAGGCACGGCAAGACTGTTCACTCCTCATGCTTTCGGCTTCTTGCGTCTGGCTCTCACTCACTCTCTCTCTCTCTCTCTTAAGCTTTCTGTCTTTCTCTCTGTCTCTCTCTCTCTCTCTCTCTCTTCCTCTCCCTCCATCTCTCCCATCTCCCTGCCCACACCTTCCCTCCACCATCCTCCACCATTCCCCGACGATTCGATCCCGAACGTCTGTGGACCACGAAGTTGTTGAGGCGTATGCGTATGCCCTCACCCGTGAGCAGATCCATGGGCTTGCGACGGGCAGCAAGGCTCGACCCACAGGTTGCATCTGTGCGACATATATGGAAGCAAGCTCAACGGACCAAGCAAACTTCTCTGAGCAACGATCAAACCTGAGCAGTGAGAGCCTTTGGTAACGGCACAGGGTTTCAAGAGCTGATGTCAAGTTGTCAACGAGGGAGGGACAGAGAACCGTGCACCTCAAGACTTGCAAGCCCGTGCGAACAGCGCTGGTAGTACCTTCAGGACACGTTGGTCACGGGCGCAGAAGAAAAGGAGAGAGAGAGAGAGAGATACGGTCCCCTTCAGGGGGTCATGTGCACAGCAAGGAAGAGAGCGAGCGACCAATACTATGACGTGCGTCAAGTGGATCCACACAGGAGCTACCGTGCTGGCACCACGAAGGCGAAAAAGACTCGCAGAGAGTCACATGAACACCGGCCAGCACGGCCGCTCTTTTAAGCGGGCCCAAGGAGCACAGAGGAAGAAGGGCAGTCGTCACCCGGCACCTCCTGTAACAACCCACTGTTTCCACTCATGCAGGGCTTGCTGCGTAAACCTGCGTAAGAAAGGAAAGAAAGATCGAGTGTCTCGGGATGGGATGGATGACTGGGGGTTGGGGTGGGGGGTGCAGGCCTAGGGAGAAAAAGCTCTGCCTTTTTTTTTGGGGTGCTCTGCCTCTCTGACGCTTGCTGGGACCAGGACCTTGGAACTGGCATTTCCCTCTCCCTGATGCCGGAGCAGGTCCAAGGCTCAGCTCCGAAAAAGCCTCCGCTTCAGAGATGAAAAAGGAGGTGTGTGGTTTTGCGAAAGCATCGTAAGAGCTAGCAGTAGCCAGCAAGAGGATGTAAGGACGCATGCGATTTCGGGCTCTTGAGATGGAATGATCTCCTGCTTGAGTCCGGATGGCCAAGCGATGCTGCGGGCCACGGTTGCCGTGCATTGTGCTACCCCTCATTCCGGGCTGCTGCTACTGCTGCTTGCCGCTGTTGGTGCAGCTGCTGGTGTTGATGATGACGACGATGATGTCACCATCCCTGCAAGCTGCATTCTCGCAACGGGTCTTCCTGATCACGTCGATGGCATTGGTGTTGGCCCTCGATGCCACTTCTGTGAGAGCTCCTCGGGCTGGGAACTTGTGTCTCTGCCGTGTCCTTGCCACGCCGTTGTACATCGGAATCTAACACGTGAGCATGCAGCTTTTTTGGGGTTGGACACGGGTCAGCACTGATCAGCATGCTGTTTCCTGAGGTCGCCGAATACCGGAGCCTGAAGGCGCGTGCCCGTGCTCTGTTGCCACCTCGAATTGTCGATTTTTGCTGGCTCTCCACCGCTGTTGCTGCGAGATAGTGCTCAACTCATGTATATCTCGTTCATGTTGACAGCTTTCGGTTTTTGCGGCCCAAGCGCAAAAACAGTCTCAAACCCGCAGCTTAGCGGCAGCACGAATGGCCTGTTGCCAAGTAGCCATTATCAGAATAAGTTTGCCTGTAGTTGCCCCTGTAGCCTCCCCTTCTTCATGGTATTCGTAGCTAGTTAGACCACAACTTGCGCAGCCCCCACGCCATCCAGAAAGAAACGCTTGCCGAGCTGACAATCGGCATTCCGAGCCATCGGAAGCTGCCTCACTCCTGCGCTGTTCCGATGGCGCGCCTGTCAGGGTTCATCGTTTTCCTGTGCGCTTCCCGTCCCCCTTCCTTTTTTGTCTGCAAGGCAAAGCCATGAACGAATTTTCAAGTCGATCTTTTTTGAATTACCAGAACCCAATGAGATTAAAGACCTAAGCTGAACTGAAGGAAGTGAAGCCTCAGCACTGAGGCATGCCCTTTGTGCTTCATCCCACCGGCGGCTCCTGGGCTTTCCGCTGTTTTCTGCGGCTCTCTGGTGCTCGTGTGTACTCATTCCTTGAATTGCCAGCAGCCAGGGGCCATTGCGCCGTGAGCTATGTGCGTTTGGAGTGCAGTGCAGATCTTGAAAGCATGGGCCAACCCTCCCTAGAGAGTTCGGCGGAGCTTCTGCAGGTTGCTGGTTTGTGGGGATCCGCCGCTTTGTTGGCGGGAGCCGACAAGGTCAAGGAGGACCGCGCTGCGCAAGAGGGAATTCTCCATGACTTGCGGTCGCTTGCTTGCGGCGTTTTGCATGGAGCCATCCAGATCCTGCAGCCCAGCAGGGTTTAGGGTTTAGGGTTTAGGGTTTAGGGTTTGGGGTTTGGGGTTTAGGGTTCAGGGTACGCGGCGAGAGGACAGCGGCTCGTGCTGCGAGTGCTCGGCACAGGCAAGCTCCAGCAGCACAGGCCAGCTGGTGACAACTGCAATCCCCCCTTGGAATGAAAGGGGGACCATGAAATGGGGGTTTGCGAAATAAGGTGCCCCTAATATAGACCCCCCACATAGTAGGATTGATTCCCTGGGAAGAAGGACCCCAAAAAGGTACCCCCCAATATCGTAAACCCCCAAATGTCTCGAGCATCACCGAAGGCTCTCCATTCCGTGATGGGGCAGCCTTGCTGGGGCTCGGCGGGGCCATTCCATTGGCGCCTGGGCAGATTGTGAGTTCTGTGAGTAGGGTTTAAGAATGCAAGCACACATACGTCGTCTCGGGGATGATCATTGTTTGTTTGTTTGTTTGTTTGTTTGTTTGTTTGTTTGTTTGTTTGTTTGTTTGTTTGTGTGTGTGTGTGTGTGTTCGTCTTTTTTTTTTTGGTGTGTGTTCCCGTTTTGCATCTCCAACCAGGGCTACAAGCGGTTCATCCTAAACCCTAAACCCTAAAGCCTAAACCCTAAACCCGAAATCAGGCTTACCTGGGCTACAGACGATGGCCACGGCGTCCGGGAGTTGCGGCCGGACTCTGAGCACAGCACTCTGAGCATGCTTCCCTCCATGAGTTGCGAAGATGTGTCAGAATCAGCTTTCGCACGTGTGGGTGTATAAACTGTCAAGTATACTAAATTACTAAATTATGTACTAACCAGCTCCCAAGACCACCCCCAAGTGACCGCAAAGTACACTATGCGACACACCAATGCACAAGAGGAAATGTCTGTGAGCAGAGATGGCTCCGCATGCAAGCAGGATGGTCTCGTGAACACGTGGGCAACCGCTAGGGAACTTACTTTCGGGCGCGCCTGAAAAAACTTGATTGTTCCAACAAGGGTTTGCAAGAAGGACTGCCCACATGAAATGGTTACCTAAAGTCACGTGTTACGAGGCGTGGCCGCCGGTCTAGGCATTTTGCATGTTATGTAGGTCATCTGCGGTCATATCCCTGATAGGCGGGTGGGCTAAAGCCATTGCGCCCTCAAGAATCCATTAGTGCACATGAAAGCTGCTCGATACACTGGGTATGGAGTGGGTAGTTTTTGGCACGTCGGACACATATCACTTTGGCAGAATGGTGATTGTGTGAGAGCAATCCCCCATGCACTTTGCAATTTGCGAATCCAGGATCGTGTTCTAGGAAGCTCTTGCCTGCTGCGGGTGACGTCACATTTGATTCGAATCCTAATCGTCGACATTTGACGTTCATGCGCCAACCCTTCCCTGCGCAGGTCCCCTGAATTAGAGAGAAAATTAGAGAGAGAATTAGAGAGAGAATTAGCGCGAGAATTCGAGCGAGAATGCGTGAGTGAGAGAGAGAGAGAGAGAGAGTGAAAGAGCGTGGGTGAGAGGGTGAGAAAGTGAGAGAGTGGGAGAGTGAGAGAGTGAGAGGATTACAGGGTGAGAGGGTGCGAGGGTGAGAGGGTGAGAGGGTGAGAGAGTGAGAGAGAGAGAGAGAGTCAGAGAGTCAGAGAGTCAGAGAGAGACAGAGAGAGACAGAGAGAGAGAGAGAGAGAGAGAGAGAGAGAGAGAGAGAGAGAGAGAGAGAGAGAGAGAGAGACAGAGAGAGACAGAGAGAGAGAGAGAGAGAGAGAGACAGAGAGAGACAGAGAGAGAGAGACAGAGAGAGAGACAGAGAGAGAGACAGAGAGAGAGACAGAGAGAGAGAGACAGAGAGGGAGACAGATTTCTGCAGCGATCAAGGGGATACTCGCAGAATTTGATCCCCCCCCGACTCATGAAGAAATCGTTTGGACTGATCAGTCTATATCCGATAAACAGTTCGGGGTTGCTCTTCCATCCACTGGGATCAACGTTGAGAAAGCAGCCAACAAAGTCACACGTGAGGACCCTAAAACGTTCGGCAAAACGGTCGTTGAGTACGGAACCGCTGTTGCGTACATCAACGCCCAAGAAAGGGCAGAGGTTTTGCCCCAGGCCCCGTACTTCACGCCTTCAACGCCGGCAAGGGTTCCCCTCATTGCAGCCTTGAGGAGTCTGTGCAACGTTCTTGGCAAGGTCGGTTACGGCTATAGCCTCGTCCTTTCCGGAGCGATTGCTGGAGCACTTGGACTCGCAGCATTTCTCGGCGTTACCGCATTGTTAAGGTGGATATGGAAGAAGTACAATGCGAGAAGGAACAAGCCTGACGCGTACGAGTTCATTCTTCAGATTTCCAGGAAGAAAAAGAAGAACAAGTTTTTCGACAGGGTTAAGAGGAAGAAAAGGGATGATGAAATATGGAACCTTCAAGCACCTCATGCGGAAGTCACTGAGCAGTCCTGGGGAGGCACCACTACTGCTCACAGCAAGTGCCTTGCATGCCAGAGATCAGGACATCTGAACACGGCTTTCAGGACCTTGACGCAATGTGATCCGTTCTACACCGTTGACGAGCTTGACGTTGGTTTCAGAGCTGAGTTGATTGCGAATGTCTGCGATGATGGCTCGCCGCGACTATTTCGGCAATCGGGATTGCGACCACCATCAAAGTCGCTCAAGGTTATGCTCTCAGAGACTGGGTCGCCCAGGCGACGTGCACTGGGCCTGACCAAGCTCTTGTTCAGTGGCTCTGCCCAGCTTGTGTCTCTTCCATCAAGGGAGATGGAGAGTCACCAGGCATTGTCACCAGAATGACATTGGAGCAGTACCAGAATTCAGCCATCTTTGACCCCTTGAGGCTTTATGGGACTGGGTTCATGTCTTCATTTGCGCAAGCTAGTGCAGGCAATGAGCTTGGAGCAACACATGTCTGCCCCAAGCAGCCCCAGCCATTCAAAACGGAAATTGATGAGGATGTCAAAGCCGTTTGCGCAAAGTACGCTGACGTCGACAAGTACCGCATGCCCAAAGGGACAGCAGAAGAAGTCAAGTCTGCATACCTTGCCAACAAGGCATTCCTCCCGGACGAACCGCCCAATGCCCCATCATCGTGGAGCTGGGGGGCAGTGTTCAGCCGTATTTCTGGCCATGAGGAATGGGTCGCATTAGACAAATTTATCACAACGGGATTTCCGAGAGCATACATAGATGAAAAGCCCTGCAAAAGTGCAGGGGCTTCTGATCTCGTACCCAACTCTGTCATCCTTGCGCTGAACAAGCAACTTGGCACCGACAGCCATCAAGAGCAGGGCACCAAGGCTGAGATCATGCAACAATGGGATGATCTCGCTCTGACCAAGTTCCAGACACTTCGCGTCCTTGGACTTGCTCTCGCCCCTTATGACAAACTGTCGGACGGGCTGTGGCTTGCACAACAGGGGCTGATTATGCCGCACATCATTGCGGAAAAGGATGAGCCCACTAAGACGCCCAAAGTTGAAGATGATAGTGGCAAGCCACTCGAATTGCAGAGATGGCGGACGCTCAAAGTGCAAACATTTGAAGACGGGCTCCTTGCCCGTATTCTGACGCAGGCCCAAACAAGCGCGGAGAAGAAGGACCTTGCCTGTCCCCACGCCCATACCAACACACCTGTTTTGGCGGGGGTTGGGCACGTTGGCACTGGTGAGGAATTGTTTTGGAAACATTTCAGCGCATGCGCTGAATCCACTTCCTCGATATTCCACAACAGCGCGTCCTTGGGAGACGACTTCTCATCCGGCAACGCTGGGAGTTTGTTTTCTTCCGACTTTTCTGCGTTTGATGAAACTGCCACTTTAGCCAGGTTCAGACTCACTGCATTGACGTTCGTTCACGGAGCCTCCCAGTGCAAGGTAAATCCTTTGCTCAATTCAGCAATCCTCGGGTATCACGAAGCGTTAGCCCACCAGCCCGCCCTTGTTGCCGGGTATCTTGTCCCGGGCCGAAGCGGATGGCCTTCTGCCATTCCTCATACAACT
>CAJNDS010002500.1:2500-145000 GCA_905221605.1 Symbiodinium natans | reverse complement strand
CCGTGCCGGGTCCTTCTTTCATACGTCTTGTGGTTTTAGGGCTTCGGGAGATGGAAAGGGGTGCACTTGTGTTGAACTCTGAGAGCTTCCAAGGTCCGAATTCTGCAGGAGATTCTGGAGATGATGCACCTTGCTTACAACTTGCTCGCAGCACTCGATGGATCTCCACGGTTCCGTGAAGTTTCCGTGATGTTCCGTGAAGTTCCGTGCAAAGACTTTCGAAGCTATAAAGATGTATTGAAGTCCACAACTTCGTTCTGCTAAGGCTTTCCGCGTTTGGCCTTTTAAAGGCTCCGAAGACCCCGCCCCCCCCTGCACAAATGCAACTGTAGAGGTCCTGCGCGCTGCGAGACAAACCTAGCTTAAGGTGTTGTGCTGGGCTGTGGCAAGCCCCAACAGCACAACGAGTCCGACGCATTAACGCAGCCTGTAGTCTTCTTCGCAAAATTCTTCTGAGCGCGTCGTTTCACCAAAAATCCTGCTGGCTTATTTGCTGACTGTGCCCCGCCTTGCCGGTTTACTTTTGCGGCGAAGTTTACAAAGCTACGGTTTGGATGCCTCAGGCGTTCAAGAGGTGATCTCCGCTGGTTCTCATGGGAACCATGCTCCACCATCATACCACACATTCAGAGAAGCCAGTGGGGCCCCAAACCTGAAACCCTAAACCTGAAACCCCAAACCCCAAACCCCAAACCCCAAACCCCACACCCTAAACCCTAAACCCTATATTTGTTCAAAGGCACCGGAAGTCGAAATCTCCAAAGCGCCTGGGTCCGGGGCCCGTGGTTGTAAAGATTTTTGGTTTAGGGCTTCAACGTTGTGACTGTGGGTTGCGATTGATCGGCCGGAAACTCAGGATCGTAGATAGAATGTATTACACAGTCAAGACTGCGGCTAGGTGCTATCTGTCTATCCATCTATCTATCCATCTATCTATCCATCTATCTATCGATCTGTCTATATACATACATATATATGGTCACCCCCCCCCCCCTCGACAGACCCCGGAATTGTATTTCCGATCTGTCCAGGAAGCGGGGGGGGGGGGAAGAGCACCACTCCAAAATTCCTCGAGTTTCCAAAAATCCAAAACTCCAAAAAAAACCAATTTTGGAAACTCGAGGAATTTGCTCAAAATCCAAAAAAACCCAAAATTCCTCGAGTTTCCAAAATCCAAAAATCCAAAAATCCCAACCCAAGTTTCGGATTTTTGGAAACTCGAGGAATTTGCTCAAAATCCAAAAAAACCCAAAATTGCCGAGTTTCCAAAAATCCAAAAATCCAAAAATCCCAACCCCAGTTTCGGATTTTTGGAAACTCGAGGAATTTGCTCAAAATCCAAAAAAAACCCAAAATTCCTCGAGTTTCCAAAATTCCAAAAATCCAAAAACCCCAACCCCAGTTTCGGATTTTTGGAAACTCGAGGAATTTTGGGTTTTTTTGGATTTTGAGCAAATTCCTCGAGTTTCCAAAAATCCGAAACTGGGGTTGGGATTTTTGGATTTTTGGATTTTTGGAAACTCGAGGAATTTTGGGTTTTTTTGGATTTTGAGCAAATTCCTCGAGTTTCCAAAAATCCGAAACTGGGGTTGGGATTTTTGGATTTGGAATTTTGGAAACTCGATGAATTTTGGGTTTTTTGGATTTCGAGGCTCCCGCTCGAGTTTCTAAAAATCCAAACCTTGGGGGTGGAATTTTTGGATTTTGGGAATTTTGGAAACTCGAGGAATTTTGGGTTTTTTTGGATTTTGAGCAAATTCCTCGAGTTTCCAAAAATCCGAAACTGGGGTTGGGATTTTGGGTTTTTGGAATTTGGAAACTCGAGGAATTTTGGGTTTTTTTGGACTTTGAGCAAATTCCTCGAGTTTCCAAAAATCCGAAACTTGGGTTGGGATTTTTGGATTTTTGGATTTTTTGGTTTTGGTGAGATTCTTTTAGGGGTTCTACACTCATGAGAAATATGAAATTGGAAACTCGAGCGGGAGCCTCAAAATCAAAAAATCGAGCAAATTCCTCGAGTTTCCAAAATTCCAAACCTTGGGGTGGGTTTTTCTGGGTTTTTGGAATTTTGTAAACTCGAGGAATTTGCTCGGTTTTTGGATTTTGAGGCTCCCGCTCGAGTTTCCAAAAATCCAAACCTTTGGGGTGGATGTTTGGATGTTTGGATTTTTGGATTTTTAGAAACTGGATTTTTGATAAGAGTTTTTCAGGGGTTCTTATATGATTCCTTATTATGTTTTAGGCTGCCTATTCAATTTAATAATACTCCTGTTCACTTTAACGGGAGTCCTTATTTAATTAACAAGGCTCCTAATCATCTTACTAGCATTCTAAGTGATTTTCAATGGCAATGGGATTCCTGTATTTGTTTAATGGGGTTCGTATTAGATTTTAAAGGATGCCTGTTAAAGGACTTTATTGGGTTTAATATTGATTCCCATTCATTTTAATCAAATGCCAAATAATTGGAATACGATTCTGAGTAATTGTAATAACATTCTTCTTCCTAGTTAGTTTTAATAAAAGTCTTAGAAATTTAAAAAGCTTCAGAACAAATTTTATACATATTCCTATTAACTTCAATAGGTTTCTTATTCATTTTCATAAGATGTCTTACAATTTCTAATTGGGTTCCTTTTGCTTTGACAAGCTTCCTATTCATTTAAAAAGGCTTCTGATTAATTGGAATAGGCTTCGTATTCATTTTAACAGGGTTTCTCATTCATGTTGACAGGATCATAGGATTCCTACTAGATTCCACAGTGCTCCGATTATCTTTTTAAATCCTGTTCCCTATTCATTTCAATTGGACTCGAAGTAATGTTATTGTAACTCTCATTTGTTTTTTTTAGCAATCCTGTTAATTAAATGTTTTAATAGTGTTTATTATAATTCTAACAGTACGACTCTTAGTGTTTTAAGTTTTGAAGGGTCCACATTACTTTTTTTATAGAATTTTATTGGCTCCTCTTAATCCTTTAATAGGATTCATCTTCATGTTACACGGATTCCTGTTACTCTTAAAAAGAATTCATAGATTCTTTTGTAGGGTTCCTATTAATTTTAATAGCATTCCTATGAATTCAAAAGGGTTCCTATTCATTTGAATGGCCTTCCTATGGTTCCTCTGAATTTAGGACGCCAAGAAATTTTAATAGGAGCTTCTACGTATTTCAACCAGGTTCTTCTTAATTGTACTAGGATTCTTACTAAGTTTTCAAAGAAGACTCGTCTTAATTTCAATAGGGTTCTCATTCATTTTAATGGGGTTCCTATTGATTTAAATAGGATTCCTATTGAACTCATACGAAGCCTATGAATCCTAATAAACTTAATAGGAACCCAAGTAAAACTAAGAGCAATCTTATTAAAATTAATAGCAATCCACGATGTCGAGCAAATTGTTCAGGTCCTTACAGCATGCGTCCTTCTCACATCTGTCTGCATCTTTCATTGCGAACACAAAGCCGTACTAATCGAAAAAAATATGCTCTATTGTGTGTTAACGTGTCTGGCTACTGTGTGCAGCTATGCTGTCCGTCGCGCCCTCAGCCTTTTTTTGCTTCCGGGGTCTGTCGAGGGGGGGGGGGGGGTGAGCATATATATATATATATATATGGATTCATGCACATTGTCACACACGCACATACATCAGATGCTCATGTGTTTGACAATGAAGCATTGTATGATCCATGAGAAATTGAAATTGCCGCTTGTCTTCATGCTCTTCCAACTTTTGGTAGCCGTCGGAATGAGACCGGGAGTCCTATCATAAAATGTCAACTTTCAAACAGAGAGAACAATAAGCACAACTTGTACCAACGCCAAAAAAACAAAGAGTGGCTAGTGCCCTGGTGGGGGGCTGAAGGGTGTTGAGGGCAGCGTTCTTGTGCAGCTGGTGCCAGTTTGACAGAATGAGCCATATGGTAAGGAGAGACGTCTTCCATCTACGAATGCTTCCAGGAGTTCAAAAGGCCGCAGCTCACCAGTGCAGACCGGGGATTTAGGGTTTTCGGAGATTCTGGGCTTCGGCAATTCGACACCACAGCCCCCGCACCTCAAGGCTTCGGGGCCTCGGGGCGCACCAGACGTTGTGTTTTGAGAGTGGAAGTTTGACCTCGTCAGGCTTAAGTGTGCTGGCTGAGTGCCTTTCCCTCCAGGGCTCTGCTTTGGCCCACCGAGGGTTGCTGGGCAGAGCGTCACGTCGTTTAGTGCGTGCCCCCCCCCCCCCTTGAAGGCACTGCCCGAATGTTGAGCGTCCGATAGGCCACAGGAAAACCGCGATTCTGTTCGACGGTTCTGAAGCCCCGGGGCCCAGACAGACTGACAAAAACAACAATAATAACAATAACAATAATAATAATAATAATAATAAGAATAATAATATCACAAACGCGCATGTCTATGTCTGGTCGCATGGCAGGTTACTCCTGGCGCACTCCTTTGCTGCCGCCACCACGGCTAGGAAGATGATCGACCGAGATGAGGCAAAGCCCTTCCGAAGCACAAGGAAGAAGACGAAGAAGAAGAAGAAGCAGTTGATGGTTTGTGAAGCAAATGCCGAGGGACATGTCAGATATGAGGTCTTCAGTTTCAGCTGGTGGGGGTGGGAAATTCTGAAGTTTGATTAAAGATGCCTTTTTTGTACAGCTGGAAGTGGGCCCAGCGGCCCTGGCAACTCCAGGTTCCAGCCGGGTCAACCTTGGCCCTGGGCGTGCGCGACCCGGGCCCGCACCTGCCGAGAGAGGGTTTCAACCTCAAGGTTTTCGAAGGAAGGTTTGTAAAGGTCTTTAACGATCACTTGTGCGCGTGGCTCCTGTGACTTGGGGATACTTTTGGGTTTGCTGGCCCTTGAAGCGGCTTCCACCTTTTTGGGAGCTCAGCTGTCGAGGTCTTCACCCTTTCGGAGATCCGGCTGCTGACGGAGTTCCTCACAGGCCACACAGAAGCACGGAGATCACAGCGGATGACAGCGGAGCAAAGAGCGGAGCAAAGAACCAGCAGCCGCTGATGTCCAGGCGCCCTGTTTCAGCAGTTCCTCCTGTATCAGTGCGTGCTCGTGGCACCGCAGGAGCCGCTTGGAAACCAGCTTGAAGGCTATTGATTCCTTCCGTGAAGTTACGTGAGAGTCAAAGGGATCTTTGCCCCGCAGTGCCCTGCAGCATGCGCAGTGTAGCACCACATCCAAGGGGTATTCCTGCGCGCGGATATTTTTTTTTCAAACCAACTTCTGGTCATTTCCTGTCAGAAGATTCGCGTCGGGCTCTGGATGTTGTCCTTCCTAAACCAAGAGCCTGCCAGTTGCCCACCCCAGTCAGAAACCACATGGCATCTGCTTTCAAAGGGATTCATCTCTGAGGAGTGTATACGCGCTTGGGCCCACAACATGTCAAAGGAAGCCGTTCCTGTCCGAATGCTTGGTTTGTTGCGCGCTTCGCAATCACTATATCATAAGGTATCATCTCTGCCCGTCACTTTAGTAAGTTTTCATTGTTTGTCCAGGCTTTTGAACGGAAAGATCAACCTGCGAGATGCCAGTACAGGACCAAGTCACAATCATGAAAGAAGCCATCGTTTCCCCGCCGCGCCCTGAGCATGAATATGCGGTGCTTCGGCATGAAGCCTGTATCCAGAGTCGAGATTACAAAGCCCACAATGGCACTTTTCGGAAACCCCCAACAACCTGACATTCCCATAGGACTGCACCGCTTCGAGGCATACGATCGCCACCCAATCGTTGCCTAATACTGCGTGGGGACCTGTTTGGAAAAACCTAAACCCTAAACCCTAAACCCTAAACCCTAGACCCTAGACCCTAGACCCTAGACCCTAAACCCTAATCTCACCTTGTGGCACCTTGGCTAGAGCTAATTCTAGGGATGTGCACGTGGTTGCCCAAATTAGCTACAAAATCATTGCCTCTGGTCGCGCGTCCATAGTCCCTTCCCTTACTAGTGCCCAATAGGAAATCAGGTGCCTTACATCCCCTACATACGAACCCTTTATGAGGGACTTCATGTCTAGAGAACCCTGAACCCTAAACCCTAAACCCTCACCCTAAACCCTAAACCCTGAAGCCCCTAAACATCCCTATATGCAACCCAAGTTTCCGAATCCCTTTGTGCTCAGGCCTGCGCCGCCGGACCCCCACGCGTCGCCAGCCCAGCTGCAAAGAGCTCGGGGATACTCCGGAAAAAAAACACGCAAATGGGGGCTGCAGAAACTCGAGTTGTGCCTTGTTTTGCCTTTTTTTTGGGGGGGGTGGGGGGGGGGGGGTTCTATAAGAATTTCGCAATCTTGGGGTATGTTAGGGGTACCCCATATTTCCACCTAAAGGGCGGGTTCTCTTGACGTTCGGGCTCGCCTTTCTTGGGTGTGATGTTTAATTAATCGTGGGCCTAAAAGTACATAGGGAGCGGCCCTGTGTTCCCAAGCGCAGCCTGCCAACCGCATCCGGTCAAGACCTGTGGAAACCAAGAAGCCCTAGTCCAACTGTAACTTGGAATCGTTGTGACTGCTTGAAGATTAAAGCTGCGTCTTGGTGTGAGCTTCTTCATTACAGTTTTGCTTTGTGTTGAGGCAGAAACATGCCAAACTTGTGGATGAGCAGGCTGGGGGCTGTGATCAACAGTGTATGACATATGATGGCTGCAGAGCTTGCGTGGTCAGAGCAGGCACGCAGATGCATGCAGATGCTTCTGTTTCGAACCCCCCCGAGAAGATCAAACAGACAGCATAAGAAGAGAAAACAACACTGGAGCTTTTTGAGCCATCGTTCTGTGGTGACCATTCTCTAACCTTGACAAGCTTTGAACCGGCGATCGTTGTCATGATTATCATTATTCTCCCTGTGCCATGATTACGACCATGATTCTCATTGGTTAACATTATCACCACTATTATCATGGCGATCATGATTCTGACCGATGTTCTGCCGATCTTCCCCAGGGGATCAAGGACAGCGGCGCTCTGAGGCCTTCTGCCACGTTGTAGGCAGAATTCCTGTTACGTGCTGAGACTCTTTCCGACACCAATGCTTGCCTTTAAACGCCCGCAGAGCTGCCACAGCATGTTCTTGGATGTTTATCTGAGTTGTTGGCTGTTTTTGGGGGGAGTCCTGGACAGGAACTCACTTCCACTGCAATCGGAGGCGCAACCCGAGGCCCACGTATTTGTCCCAAGCTTTTGCGGGGCTGCAAGGGGTCTCATTGTGTTTGGCGTTTCGGGTCAGTATATATTTATATATACACATACATATGCACACATATATGAGCAGCCGACCTTATTTGTTCTTTGCATCTCCTGAATACCATTTGAGAAGCAGACATGGCTTTTGTCTTTGCGCCGTTCATTGGAGAACGAGATAGGGGCCTCCGAGAGCATGGGATGCATGATCGCATGATGAATTTACACCAGCCGGCGTTCGGCTCCCTTCCGTGCAATCTTTTCAAGGCCTGAAAGAATCGTTTGATCGGCGACCCGGTGACAGGAGCTCCTCACGCCATGTTAATTGCCCAAGGGGGGGCAAAGTTTGAACAGGTTTCGGGGCTTCCAAGGCCCATGAGAGGCCCACGCGGTCTCTAAGGACAGTCCTACCCGACGCTCTTGTGGGGAAAAAAAGAATCGTTTTGCCCCTTCCACCGGCAAGAACATCTTGCACAGTTCCAAATGCTGCCATTTTCGACTTGGGAGCAATCGATCCTTCTGAGCCCCCATCCGGGAAGAACATCTTGCACAGCACCATATATTGCCAAGATCAAGTTACTTTGGCCGGCTCCAGCTCAGCTCGGCAGGCTCTTGTAAGGCCATGAGGCAGAACAAAAGGGCCAAAACACTGAAATGTTGTTCTCAGGACCTGTAGAAACCATTTTGGCAGCCAGGTTTCTTTGGGAGCCGCCAGGAAGAGCTCGCACAGGTCCGAAAGTCAAAATTATTTATTCATGCTCGGGAAATCTTTCTCGCGCAGCCCAGCAGGTTGATGTGGTGAGCCTCCCGAATGGCTCCGGAGCCTTCTAGAGGTCCGGAGCCTTCTAGAGGAAACCGGCAGGCAATTTGCAAGATGATTTTGTAAGGCTTGAAAGGAGCAAAAACAAACTTTCAGAGGAAGCTGGCTGGGTTTTTGGCCACAATGATGATTTTCGGTCTGTTTAGAGACGAGATAGAGGACGAGACGGGAACGAGATCCGTGTTTTTGTGGACGAAAATCTGGACCCCGGAATTCAGGGTCCCAAACCTTGTCTGTTCTTCCGCCTCCCGAATGGTGCCGCGGAGCCTCCCAGACAATTGCAGTCTGTTTGTTCTTCGTACTCTTCGTAATTTCTCTATACTATAATTAGATATAAATATGTAAATATAGATAGTAAAATAAGTATATATATATATATACAAGTAAGGCCATATGAGCCCTCGTTTTTTGACGCGTTTCTCCGGTGGGCTTAGCAGGCCCAGCCTTCTGTGACTTGAGACGTTGTCGGAGACGTTTTTTTTTTTTTTTTTATCTTTTTGTAGGGAGGCATCCATGATGTTAATGCTCAGAAATTGACTGTTGTTCTCTGATTCTGATCACTTTGATTCTTATGAGCATCGCTAGGGTTTAGTTTAGGATTTAGGGTTTAGGGTTCTGGTAGCTCTGATTCTTACAAGTATCGTCCCTAAACCAACCCTCAACCTTAAAGTATAGTCTGGGTGATCCACGATGCCTTTGCCAACCGGCAAAGCGAGGCAGATGCGGAGGCGCCGGAGCAAGGCGGGGTCTGCAAAAGTGTAATTGAAGGAAACCCCTAAACCCTAAGCCCTCAGCCCTAAGCCCTAAGCCCTAAGCCCTAAGCCCTAAGCCCTAAACCCTAAACCCTAAACTCTAAACCCTACTCTTCTTGGGATGTTCCTCCTTATACTAACAGTCCTTAATTGGTCCTAATGGGGGTACTATAATCCCTATTAAGGACTGTTAGTATAACATCCCAAGAAACTTGCGAAAACAAGCAACAACAAAGGGGTTTGTGGGATGTGTTACGGGTATTTTGAGGGTTCATAGGTTTGTTTATCGGGCGTTGTTAAGGGTTTATGGAGTTTATAGGGCCTTTTTAGGTTTCGAGGGCTTATAGGGTTTAGTTGGTTTGTAGGGTTTGTAGGCTTTAGGGCTTAACTGAGGCCAAAAACGGGGGGCGGGGGGGGGAGGAGCTTTCACAAAGCTGAGGCGCCTTCTTGGACCAGACGCTGTCGCAGCTGCCGCAGGATTCGGGAATGCAGAACCCTCAAGACTTAAAAGAGCAGGGTGTTGTGTGTGTGTGTGTGTGCGCGCGGGTGTGTGTGTGTGTGTGTGTGTGTTTAGGGTTTTAGGCTCCAACAAACCCTCATAAAGGCCCCGCTATATATGTGCATATATATATATGCACATACATCTGTGTATTTGCACCCCTAAGCCCCAACGCCCGACGTCGTATATGTGCAGGACCTGTCGGTCGATGCCCATCATGAGGAGGCCACCAAGGCTGCGGAGGCCGGCAGACCCCCACTTTCCCTTTTTGTAGGGGAAGTTTGCCATTTAGGGTTTAGGGTTTAGGGTTTAGGGTTCAGGGTTCAGGGTTCAGGGTTCAGGGTTCAGAGTACCTCTTATCATGAGGGGGCCTTGTATTGTATGGAGTTGGCACATCTTTTGGTTATTTCCTGTGTCAGCCCCGATCCAGTACCCACCAACCATGCGTGTTGCGAGCATGTTTTCATCTGGGCAGGCAACAGCGGACACTTTCATCAAGCGTCATGACGAGGCGCGTAGGACGCTTGGGAAACACCGTGGCAGGCTGAGAAACCCTGCGCATCCGGAGTGAGTACCCTAGAGAGCAGTCTCGACGACCCAGCCCGAACTGCGCAGACATGTAAACTGCGAGAGCGCAGCGCAAAATCGAACCGCAGTGTTCCGGAACACCCCAACTTAATCCACGCTTCGAAGATTCGAAGTCGCCGGAAAACCGTCCCAAGCAGAGATGCCAACCACCCCAAGTTTTGTTTCCATCCCTTCCGGTTTCCATACTTCAAGAAGCAGGCTCCTTAGCAGCCAATGGCTCGATGCCAACATGAAGGATGCCAATCTGTATTCGCTGGGAGGTGCTGAGCCCGAAGTGAGTGCCGCGCGACATCCTAAACCCTAAACCCTAAACCCTAAACCCTAAACCCTAAACCCTAAACCCTAAACCCTAAACCCTAAACCCTAAACCCTAAACCCTACACCCTACATGCGAGTCTCGCTCTGTCTCTCGTTGCCCGTGTCACATGTCTCTCTCGACAGCTGAAACAGGGCTGTTGGAAGCATCCGCAGCATCCGCAGCGTCCGTCTGCAGTAGTTGTGTCACCCTTGCCACCTACACATTGCATGCCTTGTGGTGGGAAAATGATGGCTGTGTGCTCAGGGCAAATGTATGGTAGAATGCCACCCTTTAGTGCCCAGCATTGGAGGGTTAGCCCACGTAGTCCGTCGAGTCTCTCGAATTTAAACACAGATCGCACATGACATTGCTAGGGTAGACATTCAGGGGCAGGTTCCCTCTACGCTTTGGAGGGTTGATTCCAGGTTTCCTCTGCATGAACTCTGTTCCATGTGCCTGCCATAAGCCCAAAGCCATGTCATTAAAGCCACAGAGCCACCCGTACACGTCGAGAGACAGACGTCCTACACCTGATTCCGAGTCTTCCCGAGTCCCGACCTTCGTGCAGACACTTGAAACGCACTAGTGAAGCCGAATAATCCGAGAGGATGTAGGTGTCCGTGCTCCATGCGCCGGGAGTGATGTCACGGGCTTTTGGCACAGCTTTGTGCTTGCGCGCGCTCCCAAGATGTCCTATAGCCTGAAGTGACTGAAGTCTAGCGCTTGAAGCTTCAAGGCACAGTGGGTCTGGAACTTTTGGATGGTAGTGAAGTCCGGTTCCAGAACCTCTCTCACCTCTATCACCAAGGGCACGGTTGCCGTCGATCCATCCTGCTGCCTCAGAGCCAGTGCAGGATTCAGTGGGGGGGCCCAGATTGTGGGGCAAAGGGACGATCGTAGAATGCGGCTGCTGCTGTGTCTCCCCGCGATCTCCTCAAGGCTCGCTAGGCGGCACCTCGCGGACGTGGCGCTCACGTCCGAGGATGATGAGACGCCGCCGGGCAGCAGCAGAGGTTCTTGCTTTTGCATGAGTTTGTCGGCCAACGCCCAAGAACACAAAAACCTGCCTGGCGGGGGTTTGCGACCCGGGCGCAAGCTGAACGGAGCGCGGCAGCAGTTTCGCCCGAGTCCCATAAGTGTCGACTGGGCACCGTACGATCTACGGGCGCGGCCGGCCCAACGTGGAAGAGACCAATCGGGAACAAGAAACGGAAAGGACCAGGAAGAGTGACGTGAGGAAGCGAACAAGGTGATCAGGGTGTACAACGACCAACTCACAGTCGATGTACAGAATGTCGGTAGAAGCCGAAAGGGCTGACGTGATGCTGTTTCAGATTTAGGGCAAAAACAGCAAGGCCCATTGGACTTTCTGCGTATTTCAGGAAGGGGGTTGGGCGTTTCTTCCTGGAATGCAGAAATATGGCAAATGACTGACCTCAAGCCTGTGGCAGAGGGGATTGACTCGCGAATGAACTACAGTGATTGAACCCGACGCTACGTTGGCTGCTCACGTTGCTGAAGATGCGCAAGAACTACTAGGCCACGTCGCAAGGACGAAGTATGGTGCGCACCAGAACTCGATTGGTGCGGTGCCGCCAAGAAAGGTAGAGATTCTGCATGAAAACGGCGTGAGATCTTAATGTCGGCATGTCGGCCTAACAGCGTGGGCTTTGGAGCAAGGCTCAGCTGACAGTCCCCTGATGCCGCCAGGAGACCCCAGCGTGCCCGAAACAAGGGCATTAGCCACTGGACTGATTTCATGCGCCATTGCGAGGGCTCGTGACTTCGATTCAATCTTGGGAGGTGGCCTCATGTCGTGATGGTTGCCAAGTCCTAGACTCTGAAAAGGTTCTAAGGTCGCACTGGGGACCTGAGCTGGTTTGCTGTAGAGCCGGGGAGCATCTGAGAACGCAGCCATCGCCCCATGAGTCCCATTGAACAGCGAGAGAGCTTTTCCTTCTGGAGGCCTTAGCCGAATCTGAGGCTCCGCCGACCCCTTGCCCGGGCAGGTGGTGGAGGTTCTCGGAACAGAGGCGGGTTTGTAGCAGAATTCGGGGACTGGCCACCAGTAGTGAAAGCACCTCGCCGCTTGAATGGGTGGTAAACGGGAAGAATTCGTTCGGATCGGGGATTGGGTGGGAATGAGGAAGAATGCAGAGGGCTGCAGAGGGCAAGAGAAACTAGCTATCAGTCGGCTTACAGTCATCTTGAATCTCGTCATGTTGAATCTCGCTGCCTCGAGGATGTGGAGTCGTTCCCGCGGCTTCAGAGGCCCTTCGTGGATAGGACCGAGCCGCGGAAGGGGTGCCAAGAGCATGGCCAGCACCCCGCCCCAAAATAATAATAATAATAATAATACTAATAATAATACTAATAATACTAATAAGAATAATAATAGTAGTAATAAACATATTCACAATAATAGTAAAGTGATGGCTCAGGACCCTGACTTCCCCCCCCCCCCCCCCCCCGAAAATCCAGGATCTGGCTTTCGGCGAAGGCTGGCAACGGCGGAAGCCCAGCACCGAATGCGTCCTGGCTGAAAATTTAACGACCCCTAGAGATTGGACAGAAATGCTCTCCCCTACATCTCAGTGGCCAAGTTGTGAGCTCACAGCGATTATGGAACGCAGAGTGGGAAGGACTCCAAACAGATCCAAATAGTGGTGGGTTGGTGGCACCTTCGCTAGAGAGAGAGAGGTAGCAGAAGAGAAAAGAAAGAGAGAGGGAGAGAGTGGCCAAGTGTAGCGTGTCGCCAGGCAAATCGAAAGCCGCACATCCCCAGCGGACCTGGTTACGGAGGTCATGGAGGGGACGTGATTCTGAAGGCCGGCGGGGAAGGCGAACGACATGCTTAAGGGGTCCCTACACCTACACGTCGGGGTAGGGATATTTTGGAACAACCCCCCCCCCCCCTGAACCCCCCATGAAATGCTTTGCTCGTGTCCCTCCCTGTGCTTCAGATGTTGTGTTTCCGGGCCATTTTGTGAGATCTCTCAGTGTCCTTCTGTCTGCTGGACACCAGGAACGCAAGGCGTCTTAAGCGAACTTGCCGTGCAGGTTCCATCCCGGTCCCTCACCTTAAACCCTAAACCGCAAACCCTAAACCCTAAACCTTAAACCCGCAACCCAAAACCCTAAACCCAAAGCCCTAAATCGTTCTGTGACAGGCAACGACCCAGATTGAAAGCTTTCTGGAGGCTCAGCTGCAGCTCAGCATGTGGCCGCAGCTCATCGGCAGGGTCTTCGCATGTGGGGGTTCTGTCAAGCTCAGTTAACCCAGAAGTATCCAGCTCTTCTACCCACATGTATTCCAAGACAAAAACAACCCATGACCCAGCAAAACCTGCCTTCATGGAAGTGCCCTGTAATATACTTGTGCAATCCCCCCTTTTCGACCACGACAGGCACCCGAACCCTGGGAAGCCTGCTGAGGATGTGCCGGAAGAGGTCAAGGCAGAAGCTGGCGGAGATGGCTGCATGGTAGCATTGGAGCTTCTTCCCCCCCCCTCCCCCCGGTGCCCGTGTGTTGTGCAGAACTGTCGCTGCTGGTTCTTTGTTGTGGAGATGGGCGCTGCTCACTGGGTCGCTGACCCCCAAAAAAACCCCAATGCCCAAACCATCGCCAGCACAGGACACGACACGTCCCGCGGGTTGCAGGGCAAAGACTACGTGCTCCAGGCCGGGGTTTGAGTTCACCCTCCCTTTAGGGCATACTATCGGGGACCCTGAAGGCCCGGAACCGCCCGCTGTTGAAGCCCAGGTGCCGCTCGGCACCATCGTTCGTGAGTCCTGGCTGCGCATAGGATGCTCTTCTGCTTGTAGCATCGAAGAAGAGTCCATGGCAGTCCATAATATGCATAATATGGAGCTTGTCGCACCCTTATCATGAACCCAGGAGCGTGTCTTCACTGGCGAGCGCACGCCAGAAGGCCCCTGGGTTCGAAGGTTCATTCGGAGCTTCGGAATCGGATCTGCTCGACAGGCCGCCGGATTTTCCTTCCGCAGTTCAGATACCAGCACCTTGACAGCATATGAACAGGAAGCCCACGCTGCGCCTTGAAGCCAGCCCCGTGGGTGTTCCTTACGGGGTTTTCTGGTTGCATTGCTGGCCTTGCTAGAAAGAGTTGCAAGATGCCGTTGAGGGTCTCCCTGGCGTTCGCTGGGGAGTTTTGGCAAGAGATAGATGCTGCTGCGCGCTATACCGGCCGAAGCGTACGTCCCCAAAAGCGCCAATCACAAACGCGTGATACCGCCTCAAACACGACCCCCAAACGCGCCCCGCATTACAAGCCCTGCGTCCCAGGTTCCTGCGCCACGAAGATACATACGTTGTGGCCAAAGGAGGTATAGGCGGCGTTCGCGGCTTTTATGTGTGTGTGTGTGTGGCCTTGCCTTTCAGGCATCTGCACTACGAGCTAGTGAGAAGCCTGTAGCCAGGTGGCGTTGGGCCCAAGTCGTTCAAGAAGGGCGACAGCCGACGCCCGACCCACGGCCAAAGGCCGGTATGATAGCACTGCCGATTTTCTTCGGCGACCCGGAATGCTATTTGTACTAGGGTGCTCTTGGCCCACTCTCCTTGTGGCTTCCTACATGTTGTCATATATTGTCATATCTGGGGACAGCCTTCTGGCAACCACTCTTTGCAGCCCTCAAAACTCTGGAGACCAGGGCCCGTCTCGAGCTCGAGCTGCGCCTCATGAACGATGCAACCTTGGCAAAGGGCTCAAGGGGACAGTGCCATTTTTTTTGGTTTTTTGGCGAACAAGATCGTGGTTTCTTTTGTTTATCAATGTGTGTTCTCTTCAAGCTCCTCTTCACTGCGCAGGGTCCCTTGGCCGTTGTGGGCTTGAAAGACTTGGGGCGCGGGCAGTTCGGGCAGGCCCCCTCAGTTCAAGCTTCCTCTTTTTCAAGTGTTTTTCAGTAACTGTTTTTGACAGGCTCAGCTCACGCGTTCGTGCCGTCCTAGGTTGATTGCTCGAAGAGGAATAGAACTGCGGGAAGTCTTGAGGCTTGTAGAAACTTAAGTTCGCCTTGCTTCAGTGCCTTGTCTTTCACGAACAGAGCAAACAACACGGAACAGCCCATGCCGGTCAGAAGTCCTGACGGGGTCGTGAGATGCGGGTTGCTGCTGGTCCCGCATTGCTTTCTGGCTGGTGGCGCAGTTCAACCGCGCCTCATGGCGCTAACCCCGGGAGATGGTCAGCACCACGGAACCTATCGCCGCAGCAGCTTTGCCTCGGTCTGGTTCACTGTCACCAGTTGGCTAAGGGAAGGTGGGCTGCCGGTAAGAGGTCCCGGAAGTCTTGCAGAGGCTTCTCTCAGATATCCTGCCAAAGCAAGGCGAGGCACGTAGAGCTTTTGGTCGACGGGGATTCCCACAGCACCGCGGAGGTGTCACATGCCATCCGGAGCCTACAAAAGCAAGGCCTGAGCGTGCGGACCAGGATCTACGCTGAGCCCAGAAGAGAGGAGAACTCGAAGTGGAGGCGGCTTTTCCAAGAGCCATCCATCTCATTCTGTCCCATCCCACGGAACACCCGGGAAGCCAATGACGAACAGATCATGGCAGACCTGAGGCATCTAGCCGCTTGTGCTGCCAATGCTGCGTTGCTCACGTCCGACAGGGACTTTGTGGAGGTTGTTGAGGAGATCAAAGGGCGCGTTGAGACCTATGTTCTGATCCCACACAGGCATGTGAATGCCATTGAAACCTACAAAAAGCTTGGGGTCCAGGTGTTGCCGTTGTCGCCACAGCGAGAGGCCTGCTGCCCGAAGGTCCGCGCTATTCTGCATGAGGATGGAAGCGGAAGCGTGACGATAGGAAGCCCGTGCACATTCCGGGACTACGAAGAAGAGGCAGAGGCCATCAAGCCCTTTCTGCAAGATTTGGGGTACTGCCAGCAGGACAGAGGTGACCTGGCACGACCATTCCTTGGCCACGCTGCAGCCAAGTTTTGGTATAGCCACAGACTGGGGCCGATCGAGGTCTTCCCAGCACCCTGTGCCATCAAGACGTTGCATGAGCTGATCCATGAGAGCAAGGTGAGGCCGACGTGGCAGCAGTGTCGCGAGAAGTTGGCGTACGTCCTCCCCTGTGCTTCGAGAAAAGGGCGATCGAAAGCCACTGCAATTCGTGTGTACGGCAGCTTGAGAGACCGACAAATCTACCAAGGCGGGGGACCGTTTCTCTTACACGATTCAGACGATTTGGTTGCGAGGGTCTTGCGGAGGCTTGGGTACTTAGATGACGGGTTGAATGGAAGCCTTTCAGAGGCCATGTTGGTTTTTGTGAACACGAACCACAACAAGGGGACCTTAAGGAAGCTGGGCCTTCTTCCTGAAGCATCGGATTCTGTAGCTCGCGTTGCAAGAAAGCTGCAGAAGGCCTTTACGTCCACGATGTCCCCTGGGATATGGCAAGTCTTGCCCAGCGATAGATTCCTCCGACAGCTGCTCTGCAAGTATGGGTTTCTGGAGAACAGGGAGGCAGAGCCGGATGAAGTATTCCAGGCTATGCAGAGGTATTCTGAGACTATTCAGCTGCACATGGAGTCTTACAATGGCTATGCCTTCTGGATCATGCAGAGCTTACGTGAGGTGAACTCAGATCCCTCCCGGACAGGCGCAGTTGTGTTTGATCAGGTGGAGAAAGGCTGAAAAGGGGGATAGTCTGTTTGATCCAGTCCCACTCTACTCCCTCACGCCCTAGAGAAGATCTTCAATTCTGTGTTGTATCGGCTCATGAAAGCTGTTTTCCCAGCTGCCTCATGGACATGCCTCCCACCAAAACTCAAGCTCAAGCTTAAGTGTTTCATTCCGGTACTCAGGTCGGCGTGCCTAATGCAGGAAAGACCTCGCTTCTTGCTACTTGACTTGATTGGGGAGCAGGGGAGCTCTATCACTCTGTGGATCAAGTTTGGCTCAATCTTTCGCATTTCGATGCCGGGTCGAGACATGCGGCTCTGCAACACAGTCCTTGCAGTGTCCCTGCGCGGAACTCAATGGCAACGCCGAACGGGCGGCCCACCATAGAGCCATCTAGGCATCTATGAGTCCTCTGGAAACCCTGCGCTGAAGGCAGCCCTCAGCCGGGCGCACACGCGAATTGGGCCCGAGGAGTTCAGCACCACCAGGCACAACTGGAGTGGGAGGGGTCGGATCTTGCAAGACTGTACGGCACGCATGCCACAAATGCTCAGTGAACCAGAGACGTTTTTGCCCTAATGTCATTGAGCCCCAAGTGCCCTCAAAACCCTGAATGAACATGAATAAACCTTGTAAATCCTAATTCCTAGTAGATGTGTCCACCAGCCCATGCCGCGACTCCAGGCCTCACGTGGGGGTGATCCAGTTCCGGGACCGCGTGGAGATCCGCCTTTGCGATCTGCCAGGCGGCATTCTTGGGCTTTTAAGGGGGGGGGGAAAGGGGGGGCTGTTAGGCAGTAAGCGAGGGCTTTTGGGATTCTAGGGCGTTTTGGGACATTAGGGTTGAGAGTCTATCGGGCTGAGCCCATCTGCTTACCATGCCACAGGTCTTTCATGCGCGAAGGAGCTTGTAGAGTCTGTACAAACATGTAGTTCTGATAGTTGCATCGTTGTATTGTTATATTGCTCTGCTTCCCAGACCCCTGGGAGGATCCAAAAAATAGATCCTCTTCAGGGTTCCTAAGAATGACCCAATAGTAATAGAGGGTACTATTTCGGGGCCCTAACTTTTTTGGATCCTCCCAGGGGTCTGGGTTGATACAAAACATGATCGAGCAAAGAAATCCCACCAATGGCACACTTTCGTGGGATTGCTCGGGCAGGCCTCTCGGAAGGAGCACACGAGGACAAAGAGAGTGAGAGCTGGGCTTTCAAAAGCTGAAGTGCCTTGGTAGATGAGACAACCTTGTTTGTGTGCGCAGTGCCCCTTCTCGGTGATCTGGTCCGATTCATAGTAGGCCCACGTCCTCAGCACATCCCACAACATTGCAAGTCACATGAAACGCCCGCAACTCGGCTTTAAGATTTTGTAGAGTCACGAAACGACGAAACCCGAAAACGTTCATCATCATTAGCAAGTGGGGTCAGCTGTACCGGTACACCCATGCACCAGTTTACCACGGGTACCAATCAGCCTGCCATCATACCAGCGACCTGACCCGCACAGCTGTCGAGCTCGCACATACGCACATACGTGCTGCTGTCACAAAGCCATTGTTGATCCTCAAGTTGTTGCGCCTGCCAAACCAATATGTTTATAGTTTATTGGTCACATCAATTCGAAATCGGAACGGCGGGGCAAGCATGTCCTGCTGCGCCAACTCTACC
Organism: Symbiodinium natans; assembly: GCA_905221605.1. NCBI lineage: Eukaryota > Dinophyceae > Suessiales > Symbiodiniaceae > Symbiodinium > Symbiodinium natans. The sequence goes on along the minus strand of CAJNDS010002500.1, from coordinate 126,542 downwards.
AACAGGTTCATGCAGACTTACTGCAACTCCATCTTCCATTGTCTACCTCATGGTCCCCTAACTTTCTTCGATGACTGTGGCATCCCATCAGCCCCGGGAGGACAAGCTGATGGGTCGGCGTATTCTCAGGCATTCGGGTGAACTGATGGGCCTCCAGGGCGAGAGTGGTTCTGAAATTCATTCCCACATGTCAGCTCGTAACGGGGGGAGGAAGGACCTTCCGAGTTCAATGTGAAGAGATCCATGGCTGTTTCAGCGTGCACTTTGTGTGGAGCGTCGCTTCTCGAGTCAACTGTCCGTTGAGAGAGGTTCAGCTTCAGCCACATACTGGTTGTCATGGGCAGAGCATATGCTTTTGGGGAGTGTATCGACAGGTTCAGGTTCAGGTGCAATTTCTTTTGAGCGCCTGCCCGAGTCTAGAATTACCCCCTGTTGTTGACGAGGGCTCTTGATGTCAAGGAACCTGCACGGCGCAACCTTTCTGAGCTGAGTTGCAATTGGTTGGTGAAAAAGGCGCGAAAAAGGAAGGGTCCAGCAATGAGAGCCATCGCCAGCCGGCAGGCACACCTACCGCTCAAGGGCCTTGGCATTCGTGGTTAACGTTGCTCGAGGACGATCTTGTCCTCTGCAGCAAAACCTGCTTGGTGATTCAGCAGCCGTGCTTCTGACATGTCGTTTGGAGTGTAGCAGCATGGGTGACCACCACATCAGCTCTAAGTATATGCCCTCCGCACTCTGCAATTTGGATCCAGATCACGCAGAACCTGATGCCGTGGCTAGGAGAGTCCTCAGAGCACGACGTCCTTGCCGAGGTGGAGATGCTTCGCGAGGCGCGACCGCAGAGTAGCCGAGCCTAGCTTTGGAAATCGTACCCGTCGATATCCTTCGCTATGCCTCTCAGGAGGCCATCCGCTTTGACCCCTTGAACAAGGAGAAGCCCTGGATGGTCATCGGGACGTGGCTCGGCGAAAGGAAAGAGAGCAGACGAATTGTGGGACCGTGAGCCGCAGGCGTGTTGGTGGAAAAGTCGCTCCCAACCTTGGCTAATACTCTGCCTTGGCACGCCTCGACGTTCCCCGTCTCAAAGGAAGTGCGACCTGCTGCACCGTGATCCCCTGCGTCGAACTCAGCGAAAAGGGAGTTTAAGCCATGAGAGTAGCTGGATTAAAGTCGAGTCTGAGCTCCGTAGGGTATCGTCTCGGCCAACGCAGTTCTTCGGGGGCTTGAGACCTCGAGCGCGGATTCAGGTTTCACCTCGACAGTCTCTTTTACAGACTGCGGGCACGGTACGGAGAGGAGGCGCCCCATGTGCACGTTCTTTGAAGGTTTGCACCAGAAGGCTTGAGTGAGCCTTGTAAGGGGCTACGTGGTATGATTTTGCACTTGCACTGACAGATATTCAAGAAAATTCAAATGGTATCTGGAATGATATCAACAGGTGCCGGTGGTGGGAACGTCCTCGCGCTTCGGACTGGGGCTGACTCGCACAGTGAGGCGCGGTCGCAAGCGCCGCCTCTTTGCAAGCGAAGCCTTGTTGTTTTTGGATGCAACCTCTCTTCCCCCAAATATGATCCGGCTTCACGAGCTTTGCTTGCATCACTTGGTTACTCTCTGCTTGTCTATGCACTTTGCGAGCCTGTGTTGCTGGCCTGAGAGCTGATAGGGGTGCGCCTCCAAACCTGACGTCTTTGTGCTCTCTGCTCTTGGACGGAAAAGCCGCGGATGGCGCTTAGCCCAAAAGGGGAGAGGGGCTGACCGTCTTAAACTCTGGGGGAGTGGGGAAGGACTTGATGACTTGGTGTATGGTGTTTGTTGTATAGCTGGGCTCGCAGTGCCAGATCTTCTCACCCTTCCCTACCTTCTCTATGACTCCTCAGTCGGAGTCCTTGTAGCAGTCCTGCTGCAGAATTCTCGAAGGACACTCCGGCAGCTAATCTATCCCGACATGTTGGAGGCGCGGAGGTTTTGTGTTCTGCGATCCAGGGTCCAGATTCCAGATCTGCCCCAAGAATCCTTAAACTCCGTAAGCCCGAAGAAGCGCCCTGTGAGCCCCAAATTCCTCCCTTAAAGGGATCTCCCCTGCAAAAGGGGGCCTTGGTCCTCCTCAAGTGCTCCTTTCCTCTCCCGAACCCTAAACCCTAAACCCTAAACCCTAAACCCTAAACCCTAAACCCTAAACCCTAAACCCTAAACGTTAAACCCTTACTTAAGGGCCCCTCCCCTCCCCCGTCCCTCCAAAGCCCCCCCATTGCAAAGGCGCGGCCGCGACTTGGGGCCGATCCAGAGCTGCAGCGGCAGCCGAAGGCCTTCCCCCCTTTTACATGTAATTTTGCCGGAGCAAAAAGGCTGGAAGTTCTGTCCATTTTCTGTTTCTTTCTTTGTTGGTGTTTTCCTGTTGGCCTCTGGTTGTTCTATCAGAGCAAGAAGCAAGCCTGAGATTCGGGGAAGGGGAGCTCTGCCATTTGTTTTTGTTCCTTGCTCGTTTTGTTGTTTGTGTTTTCGGTGTGTTATTGTTCTTGTTCTTTCTTTTGCGCTTGTTCGTATGTTTAGGTTTCTGTTGCAAGAAAGCGGTTTTAGCCAGGTTCTCCATGGCCCCTACATTGGACCCTTGCCCTCGCTGGGCGAATACGCGGACCCGAGGACGCCGCTGTCTCTCGGCCTTGTTTTAGGGCGACGCTCAGACCGTGGAATTCTTTCCTTGTCTTCGGCTTCGGCCAATAGCTGGCGGCATAGTTGGGCCGGCTCTAAGTTTCGAAGTTTGTTGTGATGGCTCTGATGGCTTTCGGGGTGGTGGCACTTAGTTACTAGTCTATTGGTAAGCCCTAAAACCTTGTTAGGAACCTTCGGACCCCAGGGCCTTACGACCTTAGGGGCCGCTTCTGTGCCCAGGCCCGCGCCGGAGGACGTGCCAAAGCTGACGCCGTAGCTCAAAAAGGAAAACAGGCAAAGGTGAGACAGCTCGGCAGAAGAAGAATCGCAGCAACGACATGGACGCACACTCAAGTAAACGTCGCAAGAAACAACAGCAACAGTGGCAAGCGTATTGGAACATGAGTGTGTGTGTGCGTGTGTGTGTGTGTGTGTGCATCTTGCTTGAGGTTGGCACTTGCTCCGAGTTTTCGACTTTTCGAGTGTTGTTGGGATGCGGGTTTTGGGACGGCACATGCTTCTTGCACGCATGGCGGTGCTCTCGACAGCTGTAGCTGTAGAGATATGTAGAGATCATACTGGGTGATCCTCGCTTTGCTCATGCGACATGAGTTGGGCTGCAGCTCTTCAAGCCAAGATGCTTTTATCCTCTGTACATCGGCACCAGCCAACAATCGAAGCTGCATCAGTGCTTGTTCCTTGAAGCTTATACCTCCCCCAAGTTTCCATACTATAGGCACAGAAGAAGGTGTAGGGTCGTCCTCCTCTCGGAACTTGAACTAGGCAGGCCAGGCCACAGTGGTGACAACGCCGAAGCCACTTCCCAAATCTTTTCAACGATCGCCCCGATGGCGCCCGCGCGGATACGCGACGATGCGCTGGCTGCGGTGGCAACGTTCTTGCGAAGCCACTTTGCCGGAAGCTATAGACACACACACACACAGACAAACACACACACACACACACAAAAGGGTTATATATGCATTCAATGGGTTAGGAGCAACAATGCAGAGTCAGTCACTTTGGGGCTGGGCTTAATGATGCAAAGTAAAACCGAGCCTAAATGCATTGCATGCATGCACGAAAAATAGAGATATATGTATATGTGTATATATATATATGTGGGTCACCGCCTATAGCGGTTCCCCTGTGTTTTTTGCACATTCCCTTAAACCATCTAACCAAGAATCCCTCAAACCATTAAACCAATGGTCTCCCCCCTAAACCATTAAACCATTAAACCATTAAACCAATGGTTTCCCCCTTCTGAAAATCCCCTAAACCATTAAACCATTAAACCATTAAACCAATGGTTTCCCCCTTATGAAAATCCCTTAAACCATTAAACCATTAAACCATTAAACCATTAAACCATTAAACCATTAAGCCATTAAACCATTAAACCATTAAACCAATGGTTTCCCCCATATGAGAATCCCCTAAACCATTAAACCATTTTCATGGCGGGCAACCATTGGTTTAATGGTTTAATGGCTTAAAGGCTTAATGGCTTAATGGCTTAATGGTTTAAGGGATTTTCATAAGGGGGAAACCATTGGTTTAATGGTTTAATGGTTTAATAGAATAGGGGATTCTCATAAGGGGGAAACCATTGGTTCAATGGTTTAATGGTTTATTGGTTTAATGGTTTGATGGTTTAATGGTGCTCCTACCGAGGTACCTCGACCGCATCTTTTCTGCTCCTAAACTTCTGATTCGCAAGCAGTGTCCCCTGTATCCTTTCTGCTCCGAATATTCTGAATCGCAAGCAGTGTCTCCCGTATCTTTTCTGCTCATAAGTATACGTATACTATATGGGATTGCGCCTTAAACCCTAACTCTTAAGCTTTAACTCTATAGGGCTTAAAGCTTCGGGTTTAGGTTGAATTGCCGGCTTAGGTTTAAGTGCCTCAATCTTGAACCCTAAACCTGTCAACCTTAACCCTCTAGGGTTGGGGCGCCTACATCATGATCGGATTTGACGAGCTCTGCGGAAATTTCTATATGACAAGGTTATAACTTATTGCTGTGGTTATAACTATGGTTCAGGGTTTGATTTTTATACACTTATGTAAACCCATAAGAATAAGGGGAGCCCCATCACACCCCCAACAAACGAAATATATCCCAAATACTTTACCTTAGCTAAAATATCTCAAGCAACCATCCCCCGATACGCAATTCCTGAGTTCCATCATTTAACGATATAGTTTGTGTATATGTTGAATCCCAGCAAGTAGTGAAAGTGACGAGCTCTGCGGATATATGTACATGACAAGGTTATAACTTTTTTGCTGCGGTTATAACTATGGTTCAGGGTTTGATTGATATACATGTAAATTAGCCTATAAGAACAATGAGGGTAACGGTAACCCCATCACGCCCCAAAAAGCAAAACAAAACTTCTATCCTAAATTTTTTACCTTACCTAAGATAGCTCAAGCAAAACAAAAACTCTATCCTAAAATCTTTACCTTACCTAAGATAGCTCAAGCAACCATCCCCCCCATAAACAAAACTTGAATTATCCTCTTTGTTTATATTTTGAATCCCATGAAGTAGTGGAAGGACATTTGCTCACAGTATTCTCGCGTCACCGGGACGAAAGCGCTACAAACGTAGGCATAACCCTATGGGATTCAAGGTTTGGGGATTTGAGCCCCAAGCGCTCTGGGGTTTTAAGGTTCTATTGTATAGGTAATTAATGCCCAGATCCTTAAACCTAAACCGTTAAACCGTATAGGGTTCAATGGTTCGACAGCCTAAGGTCTGGGCATGTATACCTTCAGTACCCTTTAGGGTTAAAATCTTTGAACCTTTGTGAGCCCTATAGGGTTTTACGGTTCTGACCCTAAACGAATCAGGGTTAAGGTCTGAATGCCCGAACTTCAAACACTTAAGATTGAAACTTTTTGAGTTTTCGTTTTAAATGCCTAAATCCTAAACCCCAACCCCTTAAACCTTAACTCTATAGGGTTTAAAGGTTCGGGTTTAGGTTGAATTGCCGGCTTAGGTTTAAATGCCTCAATCTTCAACCCTAAACCTGTCAACCTTAACCCTCTAGGGTTGGGGCGCCTACATCATGATCGGATTTGACGAGCTCTGCGGAAATTTCTTTATGACAAGGTTATAACTTCTTGCTGCGGTTATAACTATGGTTCAGGGTTTGATTTATATACATGTAAATAGGCTATAAGAAAATGAGGGTAACCCCATCACGCCCCAATAAGCAAAACAAAACCTCTATCCTAAAATCCTTACCTTACCTAAGATAGCTCAAGCAACCATCCCCCGATAAGCAAAACCTGAATTCTATCATATAACGATATGGTTTGTTTATATTTTGAATCCCAGGAAGTAGTGAAAAGGACATTTGCTCACAGTATTCTCGCGTCACCGGGAAGAAAGCCCTACAAACGTAGGCATAGCCCTATGGGATTCAAGGTTTAGGGATCTAAGCCCCAAGCCCTATAGGGCGTTAAGGTTCTATCGTACAGGTAATGCCTAAACCTTAAACCCTAAGCCTTTAAACCCTGTAGGGTTGAATGGTTCAAGAAAGCCTAAGGTCTGGGCATGTATACCTTCAGCACCCTTTAGGGTCAAAACCTTTGTTCCTTGTAGAGCCCTGTAGGGTTTTAGGGTTCTGACCCTAAACGGTTCAGGGTTGAGGTTTAACTGCCCGAACTTTCAACCCTTAAGGTTAAATCTCTATGGGTTTAGGTTTAAAGTTTAAAAATACCTAAATCTTAAACCCTAACCGCTTAACCTTAACTCTATCGGGTTGAACGGTTAGGGTTTAGGTTTCATTGCGGGCTTACGTTTAAATGCCTGAATCTTAAGCCCTAAACCTGTCAAACTTAACCCTATAGGTTTGGGGTACCTCATCATCATCGACTTGTTGCTGTGGTCATAACGATGGTTTAGGGTTAAAATATATACATTTATGTAAACCTAAAAAAAATAAGGGGAACCGCAATAGGCGGACGCCCTATTATGTATATGCACAGATATATATATGTACGTATGTATGTATGTATGTATACATACATACATACATACATACATACATATATGTATATATGGTCGCCCCCCCCCCCCCAAGTAGCCTGCTCAAAGAGCCAAGAAGATGTTGAAATGTCCTGCTCAAAAAGCGAATAGAACGTTCAAGAAAGTAGTAGGGCTTAGGTCCAGTCTCCGGCTAGTGAACTACTTGGAATTCTGCTAAAGAAAAAACTAAAACACATATCGGAACGTAAAGCCGTTCATGAGATATAACCTTTTCTAAACAGTAGGTACTAGGATCCCAGAATTGTTCTTATTGAAAAAGTGATAACTCAGCTTCTTTCAGATGCACAAAATTAGATATTGGCAAGTATAGGCTTTCTCTGTTAAAGCCTCCTTAGCAAAGGCCTGTGCATAACACATGGACGTGTTTTTCTCAGTGATTTGAAATAGTAAGACTTTACATGGTTCTCATACACAGAAACAGTATATTCAAAATCTTCTTGAATCCGAGAAAGGTTGGTTTTTTAGTTTTTGGATTTTCTATGCACAAGACAAGCATAGAAAAGCACACAGTGTATGAAAAAAAAGCCAAAAGAAGTGCAAAAGTGCAAAAATGCAAAGAAGTACAGAAGTACAAAAGTGCAAAACAGCAAAAACAAGTGCAAGCGAGCAAGAAAGCCCAACAAAAAAGCAAAAGTGCAAAAACGCCCGAAAAGCGCAAACGTGCAACAAATTCAAAAAATCAAAACATAAAGCAAAACACGCAAAAAACACACAAAACACAACCAAAACAGCTGGCTGTTCCTGTCTTTTTCATTTCGCGGTTGGTCCATTTGGGGGGGGGGGGGGGGTAAGCATATTATATATATATATAAATATAAATATAAATAAATAAATAAATATATATATATATATATATACGCATGCGCGTCAATCTATGTGCCAATGCATACACATACATGCACGCATCTCCTGAGAACCGCCTTTGCCTTTTGAGAGCAGAGGGTCCCCCAAGGTGTCGGCCTGGATCCCCAGGCCGCCAGCGTCGAGGAAGCGCGGAAGCTGAGCGGCCCGGAGCCCTGGGTGGGGGGGAGATTGATTCGGTGGGGGCGGGGGGGCGGGGGGGGGGGCTGTTCATGGTGTTTGAGAAACTTGGGTGGTTTTTGGATCTCATAAGAGAGGCCCCCCCAAAGAGAGGAAGTGAGATGTGATTATAGGCCGTTGGTGCTTGTCCGCGCGGTGTCGGGATATTGGGAAGCTTCGGGACATCCCAGGCTCCCCGAAGCATGGCCTCACTTCGGCGCTGCGCCGGGGAGCCTACACGCTGCGGACTGTGACGTAGTGCTGACTTTCTGATGGTGCGTAGGGTTTGCTCTTAAGAGCTTGAGGGGTCGTTCTGTTGAAAGTCCCTGATCCCAACCGGCACCCTACAAGGTTCCGGGGGTTCCTAGGAGCCGTAAGGACCCTTGGGCCTTGTCAGGAATTATGAGTTTTTTCGGCTGTCCATTCAAGAACTTTCAAAGTAAGGACCAGGGGGGTGGGCCTTGGGCCCCTGTTGCAACTAACCGGAGGCGCCGAGTTGTAGGTGCTCCAAAGTACAGCCGAAGTCAGCTCCACTCGACCCGAAGGGCCCACACTGTCGAAGGAGTGCAATACGCGCCTTATGAAACCTGTTTTTCGTGCCATGAGTATAAAGTATTGTCGTTTATCATGGTTATTGCGTTCTATATGCATGTGTATAGATATATGTGTATGCGTGTGTGTGTGTGTGTGTGTGTGTGTGTGTGTGTGTGTGTGTGTGTGTGTGTGTGTGTGTGTGTGTGTGTGTGTGTGTGTGTGTGTGTGTGTCTTCGAAAAGTGCAAAACTGGTTCCGAACCACGAAGCACATTGAGCTCCCAGTGAAGCCCTGTGTCTTTGCTGGGTTCAGAATCGGAATATGAATGTCGTCAGAACCGTCAAGAACTCGAACAGTTTGGTTCGAGGCTTTCTGCGCAGAGTGTGCCCTGAGCTGATCCGCGCAACTACGACCAAGATTCTCGCTGGAGGTTTAAGCCTTCATGACCACAGCATATGGCAGCACACAAAAGAACCATGCACTCCACATTGGACTGCGCTGCCTCCTGTTTCCAGCACTGGAGGAAAAACCCGAGTTGCTCCCAAAAACCTGCGGTTAAACAACTCACACGCGCCGCGGCAGCTTCTCCAGTGCCCAGGGGCCTTGGCGTCCGCAGCCCGGCGCGCCGCAGACTCCGCGGCTGCCGCGGAGGCGGAGGCTCCCAGTGCCAAGGAGGCAGCGGCACAGTTCACAGCGACTTGGCAGATCCCCGGAGGGCAGGAAGTTTTTCTTAGATCCGGTCCGCCCCTTCTCCCTTCAACCAAGAGTATGCGGAGTGCCAATATTTGTTTGGATTTAAACGACTTTTGTGAGGGAACCAATCTTCCTAACCAAATGGAATGAGGGATTACGTACAACCACGTCCATTTTAGCCCTTATCACGGCTTTCTTTCGTCTCTACAAGGGGTAGGTTAAGGCTTCTTGTGTAAAGTCGTATCTCGGGCGCGTGCGCACTTGGGATTCGCGAATTCCCATGTTGGTCAGAACCCACTTGCACCCCCACGAGCTGTGAATTTTAAGCACATTTTGCGTTCAAAGCAGCAGCTCTTCTCTGGCACGTAGAGGGTAGAAAGCTTGCTCGGCTTGGGCGCTCGTGTGGTAGACGCTGATCGTTGCAATCGAGGACTGTCTACTGCGGCGGTTCGCAGACCAGGCACAGCAACGTTCTGCCCAATGGTTGTGTTTCTTTCGTGGGCGGTAGGAGTGCCTATGGCTGCTAGACGTGCTAATGTCCCGCACGCTGCTGCACAAGCTTTGTGCCCAGTTTTCACCTCTGCACCAGAAGAAGCTTTCAGTTCCCGACCTGTCTCAATGAATCGCGAAGCAAGGGGAGCGGTAAGCAGCGGCGAGCGTCAGCGAATGAATGGCGCTGCCTTTACTTGTAGCTGCCGGTAGATTATATCACGTTGGAGCCCAGTAGGGTCACCGCTCACGAGCGCGAGGCCTTGCAGAAGTCACCCGAACTACAGCAAGCCTTGTCTGCCCGTGTGGCCGCTCGGCACAAGGTTAGCATGCTTTAGTGGACATTCGGGGAGGAGCTTGGGCTTCGGAAAGGTCCGCTTCAGAATGGAGTTTGGACTCAAACTTCTCGGAAGTCTCGGACCTTGGGAAGTTGCAGCGGTCCAAGGCAAATGCCCTGCGAAGCAGCGGTACGGCTTCCACCTGCTGCTTGCCAGCAGTCATGATTCCCTTAAACATGTGCAAAGTGTGTATGTATATATATATATAGTATATAATATACATATACAGTACATAATATATATATATATATAAATATAAATATAAATATAAATATAAATATATAAATATAAATATATACATATACATGTATACAGTATATATATATATATATCTGCCTGCATCAGAGCGCCCCTCTCTGTGGGAGGCAGCGGCGGTGATGTGACGCCCTCGGAATCACCGCCGGGGCCGGTGCTGGACCCCTCGGAGTGCCTCTGGAAGCAAAAAACTGGAGTCGTGTGATGAGGTGGGAGGCCTACTGCTGGGATGTAGGGCTTCAAGGGTGCAGGGTTTAGGGTTCGGATTTAGGGTTCGGATTTAGGGGTGGGATTCGCATGGGTGGGTGTCTACTTTCCATCTGCGAGTCGAGTGCATTGGACTGAACTGGGGCCTGAGAATGTGTCAGCACGCATGAAAGCTGAGGCACTACGCTGCTTGGCATGTCAGTAGATTGGGAGTTGGTTATTGGGCATTCATCTGCCCGGTTCACAGTGGACCCAATGGGTGGTTTTCTTCTGAAGCAACGAGCAGACCGTAGAAGAGATGCCTATCCCGGCTGAGATGTCATCCTGCTGGCTTTTTCAATAGCCAATGCTGTGGACATGCAACTCAGGTTCCTCGACGGTCTAGCGCGGAAACTCGTTTGCAGCACTTTCCTTGCACAGCGAATGGAGCTGTTTGGCAAGTTGGAAACGGTTTCGTGTGGTTGAAGTATTCACTCATGACGGCTCTCGGAGACTTTTCTGAAGATGGGACAGATGCCCCACAACTGCCGGCATGTGGGGTCTCAAGGACGTCAACTACGATCCCGACCTTCCGGAGGAGTACCGGGACGTACCCGGGCAAGACAACGACTTGGGGGCAGTGACGACAAAATGCAGATGAAAGAACCCCACAAGCTCGCGATCCCAAGATGGTGCACTCATACCCCTAAACTCTAAACTACTGAACCCTAAACTTAACCCTAAACCCTATAAACCCCCATAAACCCTATATACTCTAAATCCCTAAAGGGAATCCCCTCTCGGGTTCCGCTGAGGACCTGGACCCTGGCTACCGGATTCGTGAGATCCGCGAGCAAGAGCTGCTGCTCGTGGCTCGGTTTTCCCTTTTTGGGAAAAGAGAGGGTTTAGGAATTGAGGGTTTAGGGTTTGAGGGTTTAGGGTTGAGGGTTTAGGGTTTGAAGGTTTATGGTTGAGGGTTTGAGGGTTTGAGGGCTTGACGTGTTGAGGGTTTGAGGGTTCGAGGGTAATCCCCACTCCTCTTCGAAGCCTCAAGAGGAGATCCAAGACAAGTACGAGCGCGCCCTCGCCGCTGCTCCGGAGCTGCTCCAGAGCCTCGCCGTGCAAGGGTTCAGGGTTGAGGGTTTAGAGTTTACGGTTTGAGGGGGGGTCGCCCACCGTGGGCGGGGGGGGGTGGGGCCTCTTTGAAGAAGAGCCCTCCTCTCTCTCCTTTCATTTTCATTTTGTCATGTGTGTGGTAGGCCCTGGTAGGCTTCTTTTTTTTGAGATACTGTAGAGTTTTTCTTTTGCGCTTTGCCGTGCGAAGAAGTCGAAGCGCAAAAAGCACGTCCTTCGGGCCCCCAAGGTGGGCCACCGACGTTCTGCCCAACGCGGCCGCAACGCAGGTGGCAGAGGACCCCATATATGATATGAATGAGTCGGAATGAGTGTGTCGCATGCACCCCCTATGCTTGCACCTGCCTTTGCCTCTGCTTTCGACTTCGGCCCTTTGTGTCTGTGTCTGTGTGTTAGTGTGCACAGAAGATGAACATGAAGAGAGGACACTGCAGCTGCCTCCGGCGCTGCCCAAGCACAGAAGTGTGCGGAAGATGACGAGCTACTGGGAGGCTGGTGGGGCCTCTAAGGGGCTTTGCGACTTCCAGGTCTGGAAGGCAACGCCGTTTCGTAGCCGTCGCAGTTCGCAGTCAGTCTTCCGCAGTACATGCGGCTGCCTTTGTGGTATGTGGAGGCCGTCCAGCTCTACCTGTAGCAGCTGCGGAGGGAGAGGGGAAGAGAGTAAGAGAAGGAGAGAGAGAGAGAGAGAGAGAGAACAAATCAGCGCAAAAAATAGAAGACTTTGTCACTGAGTAACCTGAGCAGCCTGCTGTCTACCTGATTCGAATCCATGAACCCATGGGCAGTTTATTTCCTTAAGGCTTCAAAATCGCAAGTGGGTCTCTAGAAGGCATGCTGGTCACTTGTCACCACCTCACCTGGGTCACTTGTGCCCGTGTCCTCGCGGGTCACTTGTGCCCGCGCACTGTCACGGTCTCGTCCGCCTCTAGTGGTTTTGGGCTGTCACGCTCTCGTCCGCTTCTACACGGTCTCGTCCGCTTCTAGGGGTTTTGGGTTGTCACGGTCTCGTCCGCTTTAGGGGTTTTGGGCTAGAACGGTCTCGTCCGCTTCTAGGGGTTTTGGGCTGTCATGGTCTCGTCCGCTTCTACGGGTTTGGGTTGTCACGGTCTCTTCCGCTTCGAGGGGTTTTGGGCTGCCACGGTCTCGTCCGCTCCAAGGCTTTTTGGGTAGGGGTTTGGGGCTGTCACGGTCTCGTCCGCTTCTAGGGGTTTCGGGCTGTCACGGTCTCGTCCGCTTCTAGGTGTTTTGGGCTGTCACGGTCTCGTCCGCTTCTGGGGGCTTTTAGGCCGTCACGGTCTCGTCTGCTTCTGGGGTTTTAGCCTGTCACGGTCTCGTCCGCTTCTAGGGGTTTTGGGCTGTCACGGTCTCGTCCGTTTGTAGGGGTTTTGGGCTATCACGGTCTGGTGGGCTTCAAGCGGTTTTGGGCTGTCGCGGTCTCGTCCGCTTCTAGGGGTTTGGGGCTGTCACGGTCTCGTCCGCTTCTCGGGGTTTTGGGCTGGCACGGTCTCGTCCGCTTCTAGGGGTTTTGGGTTAACTGTCACGGTCTCGTCCGCCTATAGGGGTTTGGGGCTGTCACGGTCTCGTCCGCTTTAGGGGTTTTGGGCTAGAACGGTCTCGTCCGCTTCTAGGGCTTTGGGCTCAATGGTCTCGTCCGCTTCTAAGGGTTTGGGTTGTCACGGTCTCTTCCGCTTCTAGGGGTTTTGGGCTGCCACGGTCTCGTCCGCTCCAAGGCTTTTTGGGTAGGGGTTTGGGGCTGTCACGGTCTCGTCCGCTTCTAGGGGTTTTGGGCTGTCACGGTCTCGTCCGCTTCTAGGCGTTTTGGGCTGTCACGGTCTCGTCCGCTTCTAGGGGCTTTAGGCCGTCACGGTCTCGTCTGCTTCTGGGGGTTTTAGGCTGTCACGGTCTCGTCCGCTTCTAGGGGTTTTGGGCTGTCACGGTCTCGTCCGCTTCTTGGGGTTTTGGGCTGTCACGGTCTTGGGCTGTCACGGTGGGGTTTTGGGCCGTCACGGTCTCGTCCGCCTATAGGGGTTTTGGACTATCACGGTGTTGTCCGCTTCTCGGGGTTTTGGGCTATCACGGTCTCGTGCGCGTCTAGCGGTTTTGGGCTGTCGCGGTCTCGTCCGCTTCTAGGGGTGTGGGGCTGTCACGTTCTCGCCCGCTTCTCGGGGTTTTGGGCTGTCACGGTCTCGTCCGCTTCTTGGGGTTTTGGGCTGTCACGGTCTTGGGCTGTCACGGTCTCGTCTGCTTCTCGGGGTTTTGGGCTGTCACGGTCTCGTCCGCCTATAGGGGTTTTGGGCTGTCACGGTCTCGTCCGCTTCTTGGGGTTTTGGGCTGTCACGGTCTCGTCCGCTTCTTGGGGTTTTGGGCTGTCACGGTCTTGGGCTGTCACGGTCTCGACCGCTTCTCGGGGTTTTGGGTTGTCACGGTCTCGTCCGCTTCTTGGGGTTTTGGGCTGTCACGGTCTTGGGCTGTCACGGTCTCGTCCGCTTCTCGGGGTTTTGGGTTGTCACGGTCTCGTCCGCTTCTTGGCGTTTTGGGCTGTCACGGTCTTGGGCTGTCACGTTCTCGTCCTCTTCTCCGGGTTTTGGTTGTCAAGTGACCCGAAATGACGTGAGCACAAGCGACCCGGAGCACGTGGTCACAAGTGACGGTGCCGCCAGGAAAGGGTTAAGGAACGTGCCGCTCTTCAGCTTCTCAACGTGGAAGGTTGCCCTCATCATCGAGCAGTTGTCGAATCATTCGTCCGAAAATTCTTCCGCCTTCTTCTCCACTCGACACATTCCAAGAGCTTCCATGACAGGCAGCCCGGCAGAGGATGGAGGCGAACCGAAGCCGTTGACATGGAACATATGGAACCTTTTCTTTTTCAGAGGCTCTCACAAAGTCAGCAAAGTGGCACACCCTTAAACCCGAGCAAGCGCATGAGCCTTCGTGCAACGTGAGCAGCTGAAGAAACGAAGGGGTTGTCAGCCGAAACTTTTTTGGATGCTCAGGCCGTCCTGCGCCAGATGTGTCCGGCAGTTCTAGCAGCACGGGCGCGCTGTCAGGCCCCAAGGAGGAGGGGGGACGGGGCTGGCCGGAGATGGCATCAGGAAGCGTAGCTCCTCGGATATACATATATATATATATATGGTCACCCCCTTCCCATGATCCACACCTATGGTTTTCCTGTCTTCGTCTTTGTCTGATTTGCTGCTTTTTCCTCGGAAAAATGCAGTAAAAACTGTACTGGAATACAAAAGGCTCTTTTATATTATCCCCTATAAAAACACCAGTGTTTTTATGTGCATTTTTGCTTCTGAAACGTGTGTCTTGCGGCTCCATAAAATTTTTGAAGGGCAGCCATTTAGAATTTTGAGGCTTTTCAGGGTTTAGGGTTTTTTTTTAAATTTAGATGATCTGCGGAAGGCACCGGGGCTTCCCCAGACCATTTCAAATCTTTTTAAACCCTTAACATCCTTAATAGTTTTTGAACGGGCCGCCTTTTTAAAATTTAAGGGCTTTAAGGTATGTAAAGCCATTCAAAATTTTCAGGATGTAAAAGGCTGTAAAGTCCTTAAACAACCTGAACACTTTCATCCCTTAAAATTCTAAAATGCCTCAAAATTTTAAAAAGGCAGCCGTTCAAAATTAAGGAAGTTTCGTTGAACATCCTAAAGTCCTGTCCTGTTAATGGATTTGTAAAAAATTTACATGGTCTGAGGAAGGCACCGGGGCGTCTCCAGACCATTGACAACTAACTTTAAAAAACCTGAAAATCCTAAAAGGGGCAGCCACATAAATGTTGAAGCATTTTAAGGTTTTTAAAAGGCTTTAAAACGTTTAAAATCCTGAGAATGTTTCAACAGAATTTTCAGGGTTTTTATAAGATTTTAAGGATTTTAAAAGTTCAGATGGTCTGGGGAAGCCCCGGTGCCTTCCCCACACCATTTAAATTTCTAAAAGGTTTTTGAAAAATGGTCTGGGGGGCCCCCCGGTGCCCCAGATCATTTAAATTTGTAAAAATCCTTGAAGCCCTTAACCCTAAAAACCAAACCCGAAACCCTTAACACTAAACCCTAAACACTCAGCACCAGACCCTAAACACTAAAAAACTTAACGCCAAGAGCCTTAGCACAAATTTCCAAGCACTTAACACGAAACCCTAAACGCTTAAGCACTAAACCCCAAACACTAGACCCTAAAAACTTAAACACTCAGCACTAGACCCTAAACCTAAACACTAACCCTAAAGACTTAACACTAAGCCCTTAGCACAAACCCCAAACACTTAACACGAAAACCTAAACGCTTAAGCACAAAACCCTAAACACTGAAACACTGCACCCTCAAAACTAGACCCTAAACAGTACACACTAAACCCTACACACTAAACCCAAAACACTAAACAGTAAACCCCAAAGCCGGAACCTCATTCCCTTCTAAATCTAAGCCTGAAACCAAAGACCCGTTGGGGTTTCAGATGCTTACTGTTTGGATTTTGGAGTTTAGGGTTTATTTGGTTAGGGTTTTAGCCAAGCCGCTTGACCCTAAACCCTAAACCTGCAACTTAACACTCAACCCTAAACACAAAACACTAAACCCTGAAACCTACACACTAAACCCTAAACACTGAACACTAAACACTAAACCCGAAACAACAAATCCTGAACCCTAAACCAACCCCAAACCAAAAAACATGGGGTTTCAGTCCTTTAGGGGGTTTTAAGACTTCATCATTAAAGGTTTCGGATTTTAGACATTATCCAAGTCGCTTAACCCTTAACCCTAAAAAGTAAACCCTAAACCTTTAAAACCAAAACTTAAACACTAGACCCTAAACACTAAACACTGCACCCTAAACACTAAACCCTACAAACCCTAAACAATAAACACTGAACCGTAATCCCTAAACGTGCATATGGAGAATTTGGGCCCCGGACTCCATATGCACCTGGGCCCCGGACTCCAGACTCCAGATTTCCAGAAAAATCTGGAGTACTTGGCCCCGGACTCCAGACTCCAGATTTCCAGAAAAAATCTGGAGAGTACCCCCAGACTCCAGACTCCAGATTTCCGGAAAACATCTGGAGTACCGGGGCCCCGGACTCCAGACTCCAGATTTCCAGAAAAAATCTGGAGTACCGGGGCCCCGGACTCCAGACTCCAGATTTCCAGAAAAAATCTGGAGTACCTCCAGACTCCAGACTCCAGATTACAGACTCCAGAATCTGGAGTCCAGGGTCCCGGACTCCAGATTTTTCTGGAAATCTGGAGTCTGGAGTCTGGAGGTACTCCAGATTTTTTCTGGAAATCTGGAGTCTGGAGTCTGGAGGTACTCCAGATTTCTTCTGGAAATCTGGAGTCTGGAGTCTGGAGGTACTCCAGATTTCTTCTGGAAATCTCGAGTCTGGAGTCCGGGGGTACTCCAGATTTTTTCTGGAAATCTGGAGTCTGGAGTCCCCCGCCTCGCAAAACCAGGCTTGCTGAGGCCAAATGTGTGGATCATGGGGGGGGGGGGGCGAGCATATATATATATATATATATACATATATATGGTTCCGTGTCCCGTGTGCCACAGGGGGGCGGGGCGGGGACTAAACCCTAAACCCTAAACTCTAAACCCGAAACCCGAAACCCGAAACCCGAAACCCTAAACCCTAAACCCTAAACCCTAAACCCTAAACCCTAAACCCTAAACCCTAAAACCCTAAACCCTAAACCCTAAACAAACCCAAACCCCAACCACACCACCCCACAGGGGGGCCCAAACCACAGGGGGGCGGGGCGGGGAAAGAATTTTTTTTGGGGGGGGGGGGGGGCCATGGGGGGGGGGGGTACCATGGGGTGGGGGGGGCAGCGACGCTGCACCATAAATATAAATAAATAAATAAATATATATATATATATATATGCTACCCCCCCAATAGGCCCACGTTTTCGCGTGTTTCAACGTGTTTTACACACAAAAAAGCATAATTTACTACTTTTTTGCTGCCCAGATTCCTTCCCATTTTAACAGGATTCATATGAATTATAACCGGTTCTTTTTAATTTGTTAAGGGTTCCTATTCATTTTAATAGGTTCACTATTAACTTTTTATCGGTTCCGAAAAATATTGGCAGGATTCCTAACGAATTCAACAGAGGATTCCTATTTATTTTCATAGGATTCCAACAAAGCTTCATAGGGTCCCTGATGTTTATAATGAGGCTCCTACTAATTTTAGGGTTCTTATTCACATTAATGGGATTCGTATTATTTTTAATAGGGATCTCATGTGTTTGCAAAGGATTCCTATTGGTTTCGGCTCATATTCGTTTAGTAGGATTCCTATAAATTCTTGTTAAAGGAATCTTATTCTTTCATAGTAGTCCTATTACTTCGTATTAATCTTAGTAAGAAACCTTCTCAGTCTAGTAGGAGTCCTATGAATTACCAAGCGTTCTTTTTGATTTGTGAAGGGTTCCTTTTCATTCTAATCGGCTTCCTATTGGCTTTTATCCGAACAAAATTTGATAGGATTCGCATGATTTCAATGAAAGGTCCCTACTTATTATCATAGGATTCCAATAAAGTTTCATAAGGTTCCTAAATATTTTTCATAAGGCTCCTACTCATGCAACAAGATTCCTATCAATTTCAGGGCTCTTACTCATGTTAATGGGATTCGTATTCATGTTTAATAGGGGTCTCATTCATTTGAAAGGGATTCCTATTGGTTTAGGCTCATATTAATTTTTAGTAGGATTCCTATTATTTAAGGGTTCACACTTTTTATGGGAGTCCCATTGGTGCACTTGGAAGGCCTGAAGTGCTGTACTGTCCCAATCGTTTTGGGACAGTGAAGCAAAAACACCGTACTGTCCCAAAAAAAAAACCCAAAAAAACAATCTTTTGAGGGTCTCCAGCTCAAAGATTGGGACAGTACACCTTGTTTGCATGACTGGACCCAAAAACATTGGGACAGTACAGCGTTTTCTGCACCTGGAGGGCCTGAAGTGATGTACTGTCCCAATCTTTGACCTGGAGACCCTGAAAAGATTTTTTTGAGTTTTTAGGGACAATACAGTGCCTGGACCCAAAAACATTGGGACAGTACAGTGTTTTCGACACCTGTGCTGTACTGTCCCAATTTTTAGGCTCAGAGGAGCAAAAACCCTGTACTGCCCCAAAAAACTCAAAAAAACCAATCTTTTCAGGGTCTCCAGGTCAAAGATTGGGACAGTACGGCGTTCTTGCATGCCTGGACCCAAAGGCATTGGGACAGTACAGCGTTTTCGACACCTGGAGGGCCTGAAGTGCTGTACTGTCCCAATCTTTTTGGGACATTGGAGCAAAAACACCGTGCTGTCCCAAAAAACTCAAAAAACCAATCTTTTCAGAGTCTCCAGCTCAAAAATTGGGACAGTACAGTGTTTTTGCATGGCTGGACCCAAAGACATTGGGACAGTACAGCGTTTTCTGCACCTAGAAGGCTTGAAGTGCTGTACTGTCCCAATCTTTTTGGGACAGTGAAGCAAAAACACCGCACTGTCCCAAAAACTCAAAAAAACCAATCTTTTCAGGGTCTCCAGCTCAAAGATTGGGACAGTACAGCGTTTTTGCAAGACTGGACCCAAAAGGATTGGGACAGTACAGCGTTTTCTGCACCTGGAGGGCCTGAAGTGCTGTACTGTCCCAATCTTTTTGAGACAAAGAGGCAAAAACACCGTACCGTCCCAATCTTTGACCTGGAGACCCTGAGAAGATTGTTTTTTTTTTGTTTTTTGGGACAGTACAGCGTTTTTGCATGCCTGGACCCAAAGACATTGGGACAGTACAGTGTTTTCGACACCTAGAGGGCCTGAAGTGCTGTACTGTCCCAGTCTTTCAGGCTCAGAAAAGCAAAAACCCTGTACTGTCCCACTCTTTGAGCTGGAGACCCTCAAAATATTGGTTCTTTGGTTTTTTTGGGACAGTACAGCGTTTTTGCTTCTCTGAGCCTAAAAGATTGGGACAAGTACAGCGTTTTTGCATGCCTGGACCCAAAAACATTGGGACAGTACAGCATTTTCTGCACCTGGAGAGCTTGAAGTGCTGCACTGTCCCAAACTTTTTGGGACACAGACGCAAAAACACTGTACTGTCCCAATCTTTGAGCTGGAGACCCTGAAAAGATTGTTTTTTTTTTTGTTATTTTGGGACAGTACAGCGTGTTTACTCGGCTGAGACTAAAAGATTGGGACAGTACAGCGTTTTTGCAGTTTCTATTTGCCCTGGGAGGCCCTTAAACCCTAAACCCCTAAACCCTCCGGTGTAGCCAGGGCACCTGAGGCAGGCAAAACTACAGGAAAAGTGTGGGCCTATGGGGGGGGGTACCATATATATATATATATAATGTATGTAATATGTTTATGTAAAAGCTTCTGTAGTGGGGGCCGGAAGTGGCTGGGAGATGCCAAGGCCGCCACAGACCAGCGCGGCTGGCTCTGACCACACGCTGGCAGATGCGATCTTGCCACTTGCACTTGCAGTACTCGTAGCGACGGTAGAGCGACGGTTGAGCCGTAGAGGCCTTCGGTTTCGGTAGGCATGTTCGGCTGATACTGCTGAATGGGAAACCCGGTGAGCCTGAGAACAGTGACCGGGAAAACTAAGGCACGGTGTGCAGAGCTCCGCACATGCTCCCGAGATGCCGGAGGCTGCATGGAATTCCGAAGCGTTGGAGGCTTTTTACATCGGAGGGCGTCCCATGCCCTAACTTATCGCGTACGCATCTTGTAGTGGCCCACCTGAGTTGTTGTGAGGCGCCCGACGTGGTGCCGACGTTTGGAGCCAATGAAGAGGCTGCTGTGCTTCGCCTGGCAAGTCGAAGTTGCAAGGCTTCAATCTTGAAGTACCGGTAGGAACAAGCGACCATAGCAGCATCAAAATGACTGAATATATGTATACTGTATACTGTATATATGTCTATCATGACCAGCAAGAAGAGGACCCCCCTCCCCCCCTGCAACAACACAAGGAGGCAAGTGTACGGTCTGATGGCCCAGGCCCCGGCGGCCGAAGAGACGAGTGCAAGTGCAGGCGCCGGGGACGCTCGAGACCTTCTCTAAATGATGGTCCCTTGTTCGGGCATCCCAAAGGCCCACATTGTCCCACCGTACCCTCAGAGGGACCTGAATGTAGGGAAGGGCAGCAGTCGGTCGGCAACTGGGAACTCAGCAGGCTTCACGCGCGGTCTCAATCAAGACTCTGTTGAGTTGACACTGGCTGAGAGCAGCAAACACCTAGTGTCACGGAGTGGTGGTC
The DNA here is from genome assembly GCA_905221605.1 of Symbiodinium natans. NCBI lineage: Eukaryota > Dinophyceae > Suessiales > Symbiodiniaceae > Symbiodinium > Symbiodinium natans. The sequence goes on along the minus strand of CAJNDS010002500.1, from coordinate 105,906 downwards.
GGAGAAGCTTTGCACCACCAGCAGAAGCAGATGTGGTTCGTGTTTGTGGTGAACCCTAAAACCCTGAACCCTAAACCGCAAAAGAAAGCCCCCCTGACGTCACTACGCAAGTCTGAAAATCGTGTCCTTTGAATGCCCTCTAGTAGTTAACAGGGGGAAACATGGTCTCAAATAGCTACTGAGCTACTGGGTAATCTGAGATTACCTCGTAACGATCTGGAGTAGGAGAACAGATCTTCTTCCTCGAGCAGCTAGCCCCAGACCCTAACAAAACCTTGAGAACCTTCAGCCCTCCCCTTCTCAACCCCACCTGTTTAGGGTCTAGGGTTTAGGGTTTAGGGTTTAGGGTTTAGGGTTTAGGGTTTAGGGTTTAGGGTTTAGGGTTTAGGGTTTAGGGTTTAGGGTTTTAGGGTAAACCACAAGGCACCTTGAAGAAACCTTACACTTGCCAGCCCTCGCAGGGCCGGAGTCGACCGCCGCACCCAAGGTCAGGGAGGGTGTGTGTGGCCGAGCAGGGGCCCCTTAGGGTTTAGGGTTTAGGGTTTAGGGTTTAGGGTTTAGGGTTTAGGGTTTAGGGTTTAGGGTTTAGGGTTTAGGGTTTAGGGTTTAGGGTTAGGGTGTCGGGTGTAGGGTTCAGGGGAGGGGGGGGGGGGCCTCGAAAATCAGGAGGAGAGGAAGTTTTCCTTTTTGAAGTACAAGAAGGCATGCCGATAATTGTGTCTTTTTTGAAATGCACAAGCAAATATAACGAAATGGATATACACAGATACAAGTATGTTTGTACTTGTATGTATATGTGTATCTTTCTTCATTTCTAATACTCAACTTGTGGGAAGATGTTTATTTTCTTTTTGTATCTTTATTCCTAGGATATTCCACTTGTACGAAGATAGGTATATACACGTTGGATCTGAGTACAGCGATTTGGTCTTGCTGCACAGGTGTACTTGCATACATAGGTATACCACATCTACTTGGACTGTTGTATGCGAGAGGCTCTGAGAAAGGAGGGCCGCACCCTAAACCTTAAACCCTAAACCCTAAACCCTAAACCCTAAACCCTAAACCCTAAACCCTAAACCCCAAACCCTAAACCCTAAACCCTAAACCCTAAACCCTAAAACTAAACCCTAAACCCATCGGTCCTTGGTGCCAGGCGCTGTCCAGCGGTGGGAAGGTCCGCCCCCCCGACGGCCGGCCGCCGATCTGTTGGAGCCTTAGAGCCTTAGGGTTTAGGGTTTGGGGTTTGGGTTTAGGGTTTAGGGCTTGGGGTTTAGGGTTTAGGGTTTGGGGTTTAGGGTTCAGGGTTGCAAGGGTTGCAAGATGAGGGTTATAAGGGCCTACTATAGGGGTTACAAGGGCTATGAGGATTGTTCATTTGTCTGCCCCAGCCCCCAAAGCAAGGTGCACGTAGTGGAGGGGGAGAGGGCGGGGGGGGGGGGGGCATTGGGCTTCAGCAGCTTGCCGCTTGCCGAAAACTACAAAGGAATAAGAACCGAAGCTTGCGACTCGGAGCAATGAACGGCAGCAGAAGAGCTGCAGATGCAACAAACCCTAAGCCCTAAGCCCTAAACCCTAAACCGTAAACCCTAAACCCTAAACCCTAAACCCTAAACCCTAAACCCTAAACCCTAAACCCTAAACCCTAAACCCTAAACCCTAAACCCTAAACCCTAAACCCTAAACCCTAAAACGAACTGCCGAGGCCATCCGGACTCCGCGGACTCCTTCTATCCCGTAGAGCTGGACGGTGTCGTCTACGATGCCTGGCAAGACATGCACTAGCTTGTTTAGGGTTTAGGGTTTAGGGTTTAGGATTTAGGGTTACTTGTCACACTACTGATTGCTAAGAACCCCGAAAAAACCAAAAACATTATTCCTTATTAAGGGTAGTACAGGGATTATTATGTTTTTTCTTTTGGGGTTCTTAAGCAAATAGTAGCAGAGCAGAACCCGGCGAATAGCAAGATCTCCAGACTACAGGCATTGTCGAAGAAGCAGGAGACATTTCGATAGGCGACTTTTTAAGGAGCTTCTTCTCTCTGCTTGACATGGTGAAATCTGTGAATGGCGTTTGCTGCCAAGAAGCCAATACTGCATGTTATGTCGGACTATCATGCGGCCCTCTTTCGGCTTTATAGACGCGCAGCCTCTTGCCCTGCGCGCCAAGAGCTTGCCATCACGTTGCAGGCGGGCCTCAGGGGATACACTTGAGACGAGTGGGCTTCGGGCCACCTCCATCATAGGTATGGCAAGTCGACTTTGACCAAAAGAAGACGTAGCAGCCTAAGGAGAAGTGACGGACGCCTTGTAATGTTCACGAAGTTTGGACCCTCTGGGCTTTGGTTCGCACTGTAGATATTTTTAATTTATTATAGTTATTAATAATAATAATAATATTATTTTATGTATTTTAATCCTTCACTGGAGTCTGCGAAAGCGTAGCATTGGGACATGTATAAGCGTCACACTGCCAGGCTACCCGTGTCCTGTCTCCATGGCTTCGCATCCAGAACTGTGGGAAGCGGTGCGCCAGCTCCAGATTCCCTTCGACGCGCCAGCTGAAAATTTTCTTTGGCTGAGGGCTTTCTTGTATACAGCTAGGGGATGAAGGGGATTCGTTGTGAATCAGCTTGCATGAATTCAGTTTCAAGATCGGTGAGCTCAGCAAAGCCATCAGCGACAAAGCCATTGAGAACCTGACTCATGACCGCTTCGGGCTTGTGCCAGGCTAACTGCGTTTTCGTTGGTCTTCTTTCAATACGAAAGCAGATTACTGGAGAATGTCTGATGTTTTTGGCCAATGCGGTGGGGGTCTGGCGGGTTTTTCGGAAGCTTTCAGTGTTCACGGTATGCTCCAGGTGCCCCAGACCAGGCATCGCTACAACCCTAGGAACCCTGGGAGTTCTATGGGCTCAGAACCATCGGCTGCTCGCAGTCGTCGCCCTCGCGAGGTCCAGTATGTGTATTGTAATGTGTCACGGCTCGTAGTTGTCAGTGCTTGGCACTTGCCGAGAAAGCTGCGACTTGTACCTTAGTTGCATAACACAGCAGGGGTGTTGTTTCTCGAGAGCCCTCACACTCGCGGGAACAAAGGCAGGAGGGTCGCACATGGGCCCCATAGGACGCAGCCTCATGAATCGACCTTTTTCCGCCTTCACGTCTTCGTCCTTTTCGAGTCCATTCCACACCTTCTCATGAGCTGCTCTGCCCCCCCTCCCCCACAGAGTAAGGACACGGCCGTGCTCGTCCGCGGTTTCGACTTCGGAACGACAGAACAGCAGATCCGAAATCACTGCAGTATTGTGGGGCCTGTGAGAGTAGCGATGATCGACAAGGGCGCAGCGGTGGTTTCCTATCCGTCGCCAGAGCAAGCAGAGCAGGCCGTGCTGCAGCTCAACAAGACCACCATTTCGGGCAATCGGCGCTACATTGATGTGAAGTCGAGTGGACAGGAAAGCAGCAACAACAAGCGGCCGGCTCAATTCACGGCGACGGGTACCACGAACCGAGTGTTTGTGAGGGGCTTCGATTTCGGCACCACAGATGAGCAGTTGCAGGTGCACTGTGGCTCTGTGCCACACCTGCACACTTCTAGCACTTTTCAGTCGTTTGGTTACATATATTTGCTTGATATGCTTCTCTGTCCTGCACATGTGGGGCCCCGTGTCATTGGTGTCGGATCCTGGCAGAGACCAAGGCAAGCACACTGAGCGCTGCAAGCACACCGCAGCTGCAAGTGCTGCAAGTGGAAGGAATGCCAGAAGGTTCTTCTGAAGACGATGTGAAGCAGATCTTTGCTCAATATGTGGCTGACCTTGCAAGTGGGAGGTTTAAGCTGCTTTTTTTTTCAGCAAGAGATGCTCCAAGCTGATGTTTGTGGGTATAGCTGAGGTGTCAGTGATTTCCATCAAATCTTTGCCCTCTGGTACAGGAGCCGCTTGGAGGCAACGGGAACCCAGCACGCTGACTGTGAACCCTGTGTTGAAGCTTTTTCTGAATCCTTGCAGCCTTTTGCAGCGACTGAGGCTGGGGAGGCATGGCTGCTTCAATGTGGCACTGCAGACGAAAGCCAGTACATCCTGGAAACCCTGAATGGAAACATCCCCCAAGGCCTTCACGACCCTGTGGCCATAAGACCTTCAGGATCAGGGAATGCTGGGGATACACGTTCTGCACACGCGACGGGCGCAGCAGGCAAGGGAAAGGGTAAAGATCAGGTGACGTTGTATGTCACTGGCTTGCCTCTGGAGTCCACTGACGACAGCCTCTTTAGCTTTTTCGACCAGTTTGGAGAAGTATACGACAGCAAGATACTTCCTGTGTCTGAATTCGGGTCGACCATGGAAGGTACTCTTCGAATGTCTCAAAACGACGGTGCCTGGTGCGTGGAGAATTTGAATAACTTCCAGCCCGCGAAGTACCCGGCACCCCTCAGCGTGACTTTTCCGAAGGATCATGGGGACAAGGGCGGCCCTTCGGGCAAGGCCCTCCTTGACACTGATGCCACGGACTCCATGCATGTCGGAAGCTCCCACCCGGGCCACTTGCCCGAGAGCACCCCTGGCCCTCAGGGCAGATCTTGGACCGCTGAGCCTGGGTGGGGCAATGGGAACGATGTGACGAAGGGCCTTTCAGGGGGCAAAGGTCCATATGGCATGTGGGATCCGAGGGCGAAGGGGCCCGTGAAAGGGGCACAGGGAAAGGAGCTCGGATTTGCTGATTGGGGAGGCGGTTGGGGCAAGGGCGGCAAGTTTGCAAAGGGCAAGGGAAAGAGGCCAGGACCTTATTGAGGAGCACGGTTGCAGCTTTCGTATATGGCAAGTGTCAGAAGTACTTCGAGCGAACATGTGCGTCTTCGGTGAAGTTTCCACGATTTGCAGAAGGCTGAGGAGCTCGAACTGAAAGTGTGGCGATTGCACTGCAGATGAAGCTGGCCACTTGCAGCCGATCATTGTCGGCATGGGAAAAAAGAGGGCTTCGTCACGAGTGTGCGCTGAACAGGCTCAGGAAAGCAGACTCGGTGCTTCCAGGCATCTGCTTTTCAGACAACTTCTGAGATTTGTGCCCGAGACCGGGGTCCCAAGAGGGCCCCCAGCCCAGCAGCCGAAAATTCCGGGGTCTTCAGGCTCGTACTGCGAAGACCTGGCGCTTGCGAGAGAAAAAGTCTGCCCTCTGGTTCCTCTTTCATGGTACCCCAGCTCCCCTCTACAGTGAGTTGGCCGTAACTCATGGAGTATCCATACAAGTTGAGTAGATGATGCAGTTCTCCCCTTGAACCTTCCGAGTCGAAACCCTAAAGCCTGAACTCAGACCCACCCCAAGGATTCAAAGCGTCAGTAGTGCTCAGTTGCTCTCCACCCCCGGGATTAGGAGAACAAAAAAGGCTCCCGCCCTTGCCTCAAGGGATCAAGAAGGGTTTAGGGTTTAGGGTTTAGGGTTTAGGGTTAGGGTTTAGGGTTGACTTGGCGGTTGCTCACGTCGAGACGACTAAGGACTCCTTCAATCTCCGAATTGTTCACGAACGTGATCGGACGGGCTTCTTGTACTTGAAGTTAAGTTGGTGACTGTTCCAGGGGCTTGCTTTTTCTTTCGAGGCGCTTCACAGACCCATGCGTGCGACGATGCCTGAGGCTTTGAGGAGACGAAGGACTTCCCGATACGGCTCAACAGCAGCGCGGCTGCATCGTGCGTGTGTGAGCGAGAGAGAGTGCAAAGGGCTTTGGAGTGCGTTTCGGCTGCTTTAACCGCGGCTGTTTTGGGGCGTAGCGGCGTAGAGAGACCCTTGAGCTCGAGGTATCGTTGCCGGCCGCTACCAGGCCTGGGGAACATGTGCTGTGACGGCTGTGCTTCGCGTCGTGCCCTGGGTTCCGGTGCATCCTTGCGGGTTTTTTTGTAGAGAAGCCCTCTTTATCATCACCTCCAAGCTTCGGGAGGTTGAGGCTTCGAGCACAGGTTCAGGGTGAGTTTCCAAAGCACTCGTCGGGAGTGCTTCGTGTGCTGTTCTGTACCCCTGTGGCGTGTCTCCTGCCACTGCCATCTTTCTCCCAGAAGTCGGACCCGCATAGGCCCCCAGGAAGCCTGTCGTTGGCTGGTTTCATGGGTTTCATGGGCCCTGAGGATGGTCCCCTACCTCCGTTAAAGGGTTCTGAAGTATGGGCCCCAAATTCGTCTAGGGTTGATAAGGGGGTCTAAAAGGGCTCATTTTTTAAGCGACCAAGTAACTACCCGGGACGATCCTGGGTTACTAGGTGGACCCCGAAGCGAGTTCTCCACAGAAGCCAGGTCTTGGAGTACCTGGGATCCGCAGCCTTCTCCCGCGCGGTCCAATGCCTTGACCTTGAGAACAACAGGACTCCGAAAGCGAAACCGGGGGGTGTTTCTATTCTTTTTGATCTTCCATCCGTTCCAGTAGTCTAGTGTGTATTCTACGCTAAGTTTTCTGACAATATGGTAGGTTGACCACCTGTTGGGCTGAGTAGGCATTCCTGGTCTGCTGGCGCGGTGAGTGGCAACGAAGTCCAGGCCCAGGGACCCTTCACTCTCTACCTCTCTGAATCCGGAGGATGGTCTGCATGAAGATCATCAACAACAACAAGGACTTCCTGGATCAATCCCTGGATGAGATCAAGCTCCTCAGGCTCTTTTTTTTGGGGGGGCTGAGGGGGGGGGGGGGGCTTGCGAGCCCACCCACCTGGGACAAACCTGGGACATCCTGGGACTTTGGTCAAAAAGCCGCCAAGAAAAGGATTCTTCCGCGATTCGAGGTGTGTAACCACATCCCAGGGAGGTGGGGGGGTCCAGAGGCGCGGACCTTTTTCACATGACGGGATTCGAACAATGCCCGGCTGGCTCGCAGTGAGGAAGCACCTTGAAATATTTTATCGGAAGTCCATGACATCCCTGCGCAAATCAAGAGAGGAGCTCGGCAGACAACAAAAGGAAACAAAGCAGTTTTGACACAGGGCAAGTAATGCCGGGGCATTCTCGAAACGTGCCCGCGCCGCTCTGACACGTTCTGACCGTCAGAACAATCCCGAAGGCCACTGGGGGTGACCGATTCCCAGCCGCACGATCTTTGCTTTGGAAACAGGCGCAGGTTCCGAACAGAACGGTGGGGAATGAGTTTGCTGGCTGTGGGATAAGCGCCTGACAGCCCCAGAATGCTGTGTGGCCATGCCTGGTCATACAAGTTCAAACTTCGAAGTTCCCGGCCAAGCGGGCATGGAGGCGTGAATTCTTCTGCACTGGCTGAGGCCACACGATCGCTTTGCAGAGTGCAGCCTGAGCTTCTACAAATAGGGGACCCCTAGAATAGACCCCCCAAATAGTAGCATTCCCTTGTAATAAGGACTCCAATAAGGTACCCACCAATTTCGGAAGCCATATTTCTAGAAGTCTTGGTTGCGCCTCTCTTAGCGCTTCCAGGATGTCGAGTTGTACCTGCAGGGGTCCAGCCTCCCTCAGACAGAAGATTATGGTTACACACTGTACTAAGAGATGTCTTCTTCTGCCGCAGGCTGATTCGTGCAAATGTGGTCCGAGCCTGAGTCGTGGATGGCGATTTCCACGAGCCGCGTAGAAACGCCAGTGTTTGCTCTGTTTGAGTGCCTAAAGGTTTGATACTTGCTTCGGCTAAAGATCAAGCTCAGAGTTGATGGGTTGCTGCAACTTGCTTCTGTTCTTGGGCAGGGTAAAGTCAGAACACGGGCCTGAAATCAAGAGCCAAGGACAACATCGATGACAAGAATTGCTTGGCTTTGGTGGAATCTCGGCTACGCTGTCAACGCACTCTGTGAGCTCCGTTCATTTGGCGACATGTAACGGCTGGGCATGAGGTGCAACAGAACCTCGATTGGCTAAGGATTATTTTTACCACAAAGAGCACCTCATCATTGTCACGGCCTGGGCCTCGTGAATTTCGGGATTACCAAGGTGTTGTTCGTGCTTGACATGAACACGGGAGTTGCACTCTGTCATTACGTTTGTCATTATATTTTCATTCCTCACAGTCTGCCGTAGTTAGTTTTCCTGTTATCATTTAACTACTAGTAGTAACAATGATCACGTTATGACCATTTTCACTATTATTACTTTGCCTGAGTTCGCCGAATGGGCCATCCTCGAGACGATCTGGAGATACGTAGAGCCACAGCTTCTCCCATGGCCAGGAGCTTCTTCGGGACAACCTCTACGAGTTTTCAAAGTACAATCGTGAGGCCACGCACTTGTTGCCATGACACTTCATGCTTCTTCTGCTTGTTACAAATGCGCTACACAGCTACACCGTCTTTTTGGGATGTGTGCAAATCATGGGACTGCATAGGTCCCGCATGTCATTTCTACTGTAGCTTCTGTGACGTCGGGGCGGTGCACGAAAGGAGAGTACAACAAGCAACCACTGGCGCTGTGCCGGTTACAGCGCTGCAGGAGAATCATCCACGCATCGTCGCCCATCATCCTGAAACAACCCAGCGCAGCCCACCCACAAAAGCAGCACTCCAAGTGCATCCATGCAACTCAGGAGTTGCCATCCCATTAGGCTTCCATGCGAGACCTTCCCAGCTGCATTCAACTATAACACAAGCGCGGTTTCGAAAAGAGTTTTAGTCGCTGTGCGAGGACGGTCGTAACTAGGAGAACTGTAGCCCATTGCGCCTCTTGAAGCCCAGCTTTCGTGGCAACCACCGTGGAGACAGCCACAAAGCAGACCCCGGGTGGCGGGGGGCGGGCGGGGGTGCAGGGGGGGGGGGACAGAGCCGGCAATGAGGTTCTCAGCACGGCTAGAGGCCTCATCCCTGTCACAGATTAAGGCTTGCGAGGAGCCCTACTTCACCCTCGGGAGGCTGCAGAGGACATTGCGCTTCGTTTAGCTTTTGGGGGGTTTCAAGGTTCTGGGACCTGGGACCTTTTGACCGCGCGTTAGAAGGTGTCCATATGTCCAAGCAAAGCCAGACGATATAAGGCTTAGCTAACGACGGCAAAACTCAGCAAGAGGTCCTCCGTCTGTCGATTCTCGGGGTGAACTCCGAAGCTCAGCGGCAGGATCTCGAAACAAGTCCTTGTGGCTTTAGAGTGCCCTCCCCCCGAGCTTCCAGAGACCGGGTATCAGATCTCAGCAGATGCCTCATAAGCGCATTAGGCGACAGTGGCGTCAGAGCTTGAGTGAGAGGTACATCCACCAGCTTTACTTGATCCATGCAGACCTGAAGCCTGAGAACATTCTCATCAAGAGCTACTCCCGCTGCGAGGTGGGACCACGGTGGGATCCCTGAACCTGGCTTCACTTTCGCCACCCATACACGCGGCCATGATTCACAAGACAACAGCAATGGGAAACCACTAGATGGGCCACTACTGTATGGGCCACTGTATGCTGTTTCGTTTAAAGTTGGCCCTGGCAAGTTGCAATCTGAGCCTCTGAAGGTGAAGGTCATCGATTTCGGCTCCTCCTGCTTCGTGGACGATCAGTGCCTCAGCCGGCCAAGAAGCGTAGGGAGGTTTCAGGGTGCAGACCTGCAGCACAGCGCATCCTCGCTCTTTGCCATGGGGAGATGACATGCTGGCACGTAATTCCTGTAGGTCAGTGCCTTGAAAGCTGCTTTGACCCTCAGGCTGACGAACTACGTGCAGTCGCGCTCGTACAGGCCAGGGACTTGTGCTGAGGCTAGTACGTGATCCCGTAAAAGTGTCACAGCATCTCTGGACGCTGGGAATTCCTTTCTGCGAATTGCTGTACTTTCCATTGGCTTGGCTGCGCATGTCTTTAGTGCTGACAGGGCCCCTGAAGTGATCTTGGGCCTTTCTTATGACCAGAAGATCGACATCTGGTGCCCTCGGCTCAATTGCAAAGGTCCTGGGCTGTAAGAGATGTAAGATGGCAAGTGACAAGTCGAGGTTGATTCTTCCGAAACGACAGAGATCTCAGTTTCAGGGCCATGCCTTATAAGAGGTGTCTCAAAACTTTTTCATATTCGCCACCAAGGGGGGTTTCTCGTGCAGCCTTGCCATCCAAGATGGTAAGGCTGACCTTGAGCCTCTAGTCGTCCAGTCTTCTTTACATGTGGCAGCTTACAATTCGGCATTTGCGCGCTTGACAGAAGAAGCCAACAAACACTGCAGATGGCCAGTTCACGAAACCATGATCTTTTGGGGTACTGTGATAGTTTGTGGTCCTGGATTCTAATCGATACGCTCCTCCCCCCACCCCCGGCCCCCCCAAAAGACCGGATACAGGGACACTGGGCACATGCGCACATATCCCCCACATGAACGCACAAGCCTCAGCCGCATCTCGTCGCAGCCTAGAGAAAGCATCATCGTGTTCACAGCTTGCGCCGCTCTTCCACGGTCCACTGCTGAAAGGTTCATGGGCACTTATCATGCATAATGAGGAATAGCCCTGCATGTCTATGTCGGAGGCTGACCCTGCGTTGGGCATCATGTATCCCTAGACTTATCGCTACCCACGATCCTTCACAAGAAGGCTCTCTGCCGGTAAGAACCCGAAGCCTGCCGGTCCCTTTAAATGCTACTCCGTAGGCCTTCAGAAGTGCAGGTCTTTGGGATGCATCGTCGCAGAGCTCTGGGCAGGCGCCTCCAAGATGGTCGTGGGGGAGGGAGGGGGGGCTAAACCCTAAGCCAAGAGCCCAAAAGCCCTCTCCATATTGAGCAGTGTTTTTTCTTGTTTGCAAGACGGGTCTTAAGCTTGGGGGCCCTGTTTTTTTTTTGTTTTTTTGTTTTTTTTTTTTTTTTTTTAAATCGGCGTTCATAGGAGAGAGTCCGGTCTCGACTTTGTAGAGTTTAGGATGCAGGGTGCTCAGGCTTAGGGTGCTGAAGGGTTGAGGGTTGAAGGATTGCAGCTTTGAGGGTTTTCGACTTCGAGACTTTGTCGCGGGCCAAAGCCTCCAGAGAGACATTTTACTGCTGGCCCTACGCTCTCCTCCGAAGCTCCTCTTGGCAAACCCACTTTGGGTTGATCCAACATCTGAGCCCAGAGCATCAGAGATGAGAACCCTCCCAAAGGGCCCCATAAAAAGTCAGGAACCCTATAACAACCCTCAGTACCCCATCATCTCCCTATATCCCCCTTGGGAATCTTTTTTTTATTTTTGTTTATATAAAACCCAAGAGAATATTAAAAATAATATTTTTTATTAAGGTTCTAAGGGGAGTACAGTTCCCAGTTTGCAGAGGTTTCGTTCTCTTCCAGAACGACTCCGTCCAGAGCCTCCTGGCCCGGATCATGGGCATCCTCGGGCCGCCTGGGCTGAAGAAAGAAGGAAAGAAGCGCGCTCTTCCACCCCCGGCAGCTCTCTGTCTGTCTGTCTGTAAACCCTCTAAACCCTAAACCCTAAACCCTAAACCCTAAACCCTAAACCCTAAACCCTAAACCCTAAACCCTAAACCCTAAACCCTAAACCCTAAACCCTAAACCCTAAACCCTAAACCCTAAACCCTAAACCCTAAACCCTATGTCTGTCTGTCTGTCTGTGTGTGTGTGGGTGGGTGGGTGAAGCTGCTCCTTGCGGGACTGGTCCTTGTTGGCCGAGGCCGCTGCCTGCGCACATGCTGGCCACCGGCCGCTCCGTGCCGCAATACTTCACACAGGACCCCAAAGGGGACCCCGGCTGAGCAACTTGCAGTGGGTGTGAGCCCTGAATTCCGGAATTCCCGAATATGCGTCTAAATTTAGCCGTTCAGACCTGATGCGCCTCGTTGTCGAGGATGGCCGCCTCTACCGAGAGTCGCAGCCACTTCCTTCGTCGGCATCCACACCGCCCGGGCACTCGGGGACCTTGTGGACTCTGGAAGTGAGAAGCTCTTAGAAAGCTCTCTCTGTCTACATTAGCGACGGAAGAAGTCGCAGTGTTCGCAGCTTTCTCTGGTGCTCACCCTGCGCGAATTCCGGAGCATGAGTATAGTTGAATCTCGGCTGAACGTGCACAAGTAGTTGAGACTTTTAGTGACTGCTCCGGTTCTAGATCGCCAGAAGGGATGGAATCTTGCCGAGCCGTTGAACGCTGCACACCTCCCCGTGACACAAGACTGCGATCCGCTAAGACCTTCTGTAGCCCAGATGCCAAAAACTTGGGGGAAAGAAGCGTTTGCTGCCGTTTCTCACGAGAGGCCCGTGGAGCCGCAGCGTTCCTTGCACCTCCTGGTGCCCAAGAGGAGAGCATCGTGCCTTTTGATGGTTCTGCTTTTTTGCATCTCCTTTTGCGCCCAACCCCCCCCCCCCCCCCCCACCCCAAAAACTGGCCGCGTTGCCTGGGAAGACGCAGGACTTCCCTGAAGCAGCGCATGCGGACAAACGACGAGGCGAAAGAGAAGGGGGTGGCCCTTGGAGTCAAAAGCTTCTCAGGGTCTCTAATCGCAACAAGCTGACCGAGCATGTTCACTTGTGTGATGTGGTCCTGGTATCAAAGTCACAACGTCACTGAAGTTCTGAATTCCGCGCAGGTTTTCTTGGACTTCTTAAGCTGCCTCCTTCAGGCACAGTCGGAGCGGTGTCGTTGGATCTCAGCGAGCCAGCAACAGACCCTTTGCAAGTTTCAAGTTCCCCCCCCCCCCCCCCCGCAGTGAGGCCCTGCAGGCCCTAGGCCGAATGACGGCTTGATGCAAGTCTGCCCTGATGCCCAAGGGTGTTTGCATTTTCTCGGAAGATGTTCCAATCCCATCAGTGTGTAAAGACGAGTGCACAATTGAGTGTAGGTGGACCCTGCGCTACGGCCCACGGCCACCGAAGCGCTGCAGCATCCGTTCCTAAGCCGGGGCCCTGGAGCCTGGAGAGCCATTTCGAACCAAGTCTCCAGTCCAGTTCTCGCTAAATCATGACCCCCCTTTCGGCCTATATAGGAGTGTCCCATAGTGTCCGAATACAATCTGTGAGAGATGGCCCTCTGGGGGGGACCTTTCAGAGAGACCCGGAGTTGTTGGCGTCAGGCCCGGGTCGATACAGCGACGGCCTGTGAGCGACTTCCGTGGGCAGCGCAACCCGTTCGTTTAGGGGGTTTAGGTGTTTTTTTGTTGTTTTTGTTTTTGAATAGGGTGCTTGGCTTTTGCGTTTATCAAATAGTGTGTTTGGGTTTTGCTTTTATAGGGTTGCAAGGGTATACAGCATTCAGGGTCCCTCCCCCGCCCCGTGCCACCTGGCGGGTGTTCCGGGTGCTCCAAAACTCCCAGTCCCAAGAATCTTAGAGGCCCAGAAGCAGAAGGCCATTCTTCCCAGAGCCAGTTAGAATTCTTGAGGAGTGCTCATATTTCAACTCCCCATGAGCAGTGGGCATAGATTGCACGCACCGGCCATGGAAGGGGAAGAGTAGATGAACGGATATGGACAGTTATGGACATGTCGAATCCAAACGAAACTCGCATTCTTACCCATAGTCTATCAGCATTTGCTTCCGTCTAGAGTCTAGACTTCCCTGAAAGGCCCATTGCAAGCCATTCGCATCCGATGTGCTTTTCACAAGAGCGACATGAGAATTGCTTTCAACCGCCAGTTGGTGCTCCAAAGTCTTCAAAAGCTGTGGGAAGAAGTTCTCAATGGTTATTGACTCGTTGACGCTATTGTTGCACTTTATTATTGTTATCATGCTTGCTGGTCTTATATGGGGCCCTTGGGGTCTGTAGAGGAATCGTTGGTGTGGCAGATCTTCAGGTACATAGCAGAAAGGCGACATTTGGAGAGGGCGACAGGCACCCATAAGGCATTTGCTCATGGCTCATGGCGCGGCATGACGCGTCATCAGATAATGCAGTCGATGCAGTCCGGAACGCATGACCACCATGAGCTCCCAAGACCCCAAAGAATTTCGGGCCGAAGTAGAGCTTGCCTGCCACGTCCTCATGTGTGTATGCGCCGACTCTGCAGATGCTGTCGGTTCAACACGGTCAACTGCGGCAACGAAACCAGTGGTAGCTATTGCGAGACAGCACACAGAATCTAAACACGCTTTAACTGTGAATATGTGGTTGAGTATACGCCATTCCTAGATGTCACGGTGTCTTTCTGAACCCAAAGTGAGAACATGTCCATCCAAGCGGCCTGGGATGTCTCCTCGCTGCTCATCGGGCAGCAGAGCTCTGAGGACAAGGCAATGCGCAGAAGCCGTTCAAGAATCGCCCTGGCGCTCGAAAAAACCTACAGATAGTCGCGAAATCTGCACCAGGCAGTATACTGACCTTCTCAATCTTGAAGTCCGAGATAGGGGTGGACATGGAATGAGCATTGTGCAGAGCATCAAGGAAAGCTCTGTTATTTATTTCTTCTGCGCGGGGCTTTGGCCCATCTTGACTACGGCTTGCTTTGCAGGATCTTGTCGCCCAAAATGTAGCGAATCGCGAAGCGCACTCTACGGAGGGGCGAGGGTGGGCGGCTACGTGGCTCCTAGAGCACTCCGACGCCTTATAGGTCAAAGACGATGTAAAGAGAAAGAGACCTTTTGCCCGCTTTCTTTGTTTTGCAAAGGCTAAGATTAGCGGGAACCTCCGCTGTTCTGAGATTCGGTTCGCTCCAATCACCGGCACGTAGCCTCAAAGCCCTGGGGCGAGGCGTGAACGGGCTCCGCTCAGAGCTTCTGCCCTGCGAGCTTCTGCCCAGCGTTGCCATTTTGAGCCTCACAGTGCGATTCCCTGTGCAGACGCCGAACGGTGCTTCGTACCGCGGCGATTGCTTGCTAGGTGACCCCCCCGCTTCTCAGTTTTGGATTGGTGCTTCCAAGAGGGCCGACGGTGGCAACTGGAATCATTTTCAGAACCCTTCAATGAGGCTTCAGGAGGTTTGCGAAAGCCCACAGTGCATCTTTATCACCACCTCCAAGCTTCGGAGGTTTAGGCTTTGAGCATTTACTGCTTTAGGGGTTCAGGGAAAGTTTGAAAGCACAAGTCGGGCTTGCTGTCGGTCCTGTTCTGTACAGTGCCTGGAAGTGAAGTCTCTCTGCAGAAGGTCCTGGAGTACCAACACGACTCCGAAAGCGAAACGAGCGAAACGGGGGGGGGGGGGGGGGGGCGGGGGGTTTCGATTCTTTTTTCCCGAAGGCTCCGCAGAAGGGTTTCCCGTTTTAAAGTTGGGGGTCTGGGGGTTGGGAGGTTACCCAACGTCGTTGCGTTGTGTTCGCTAAGCGTTCGCAAGCGTTCGTCCCTGGTGGTGGTGGCAGTGGTACCTGTGGTGGTGGTGGTGGTGGTGGTGGTGGTGGTGGTGGTGGTGGTCGTGGTGGTCGTGGTGGTCGTGGTGGACGTGGTGGTCGTGGTGGTCGTGGTGGTCGTCGTGGTGGTGGTGGTGGTGGTACCTCGTGGTGGTGGTGCCTGATTGTGGTGGTACCTGGTGGCGTTGGTGGTAGTGGTACTTGGTGGTGGTGGCACCTGGTGGGCGCGTGGGATGTGGGCGGGTGGGATGTGGGTGGGTGGCTGGGTGTGGGTGGGTGGGATGTGGGTGGGTGGGATGTGGGTGGGATGTGGGTGGGATGTGGATGGGTGTGGGTGGGTGTGGGTGGGTGAATGTGGGTGGGTGGGATGTGTTTCCGCCCGCGCACCGACGTGTCGTGCATGCTGCATTCTATTTGCGTTCTACGTGACAGGCTCCTGCAGTCGGGTTCGTGGCTCCTATCAGGTTTCTATTCCGTGCCGTTCTAGTCATCTCGTCTGAATCCTACTCTACATTTGCTGATAGTATGGTGGGTTGACCAGGGTGAATGCTGGGCAAAGTACAGTAGGCATTCCTGGTCTGCTGGTGTGGCGAGTGGTGCCACGAACTCAAGGCCCAGGACCCTGCAGTTTCTACCTCTAAATCTGCAGGATGGTCTGCATGAACAACAACAAGGACTTCCAGCCTGGATCCATCCTGGATGAGATCAAGCTCCTCAGGCGTGGGGAGGTCTTGCTTGCTTCTGTGCGCTGGATTCGCTGGAGAGTCCTTCCAAAACTCCACTTGGGCCTCCAGCCACCCAGAACTCTCCAAATTGGAAGATGAACTGGCACCGACGCTATCTGTCCAGTCATTGTGCGGTCTGGCAACTAACCAGTGACGATTGTCATCTGTGCGGAGGTGTACTGTACGGGCAACTATAGGCTCCAAAACAACTTTGGCCACTTCCCAGCCCTTACGGATGTAGCAAGAGTATGTCGCGCATGCTCTGAGAACAGTCTCCGCACCCTTCAGGGAATCATGGGCTTTGGAAAGGGTTCCAGGACTCAGGTACGCTTTGGTGCATAGTGCGAACTGAGGCCGTCACAAGCAATTGTTGTGTGCCAGGCCTAGCCATCAAAATGCTCATAGTCCTGGCAGCAACAGTCCTCTGTTTCATCATTGCTATGATAATTGTCGCCCTCGTCTGCTGGTGGACGTACAGTAGCAATAATAGCCATTGTTGCTGCGGATGAAAGGGAAGATGAGTAGGATAAGAAAGAGCAGACGGGGAAAGAGGCGGGGAAACAGGAGGTGTAGGAGCAAATAAGCACAGATGAATCAGGAACACTGTAGTCTACAAGAGAGTTAGGTGTCTACGGAGTGATTTACAAGGAAGTACCTCTGTAAGACGCAGGCAGGTACTTCACGTACGTCATGTCGCTCTGAGGCAACACGAAGTCGTGTGTAGCGGTAGCAAAGATGGTCGGGGCGAACTCAGGCCAATTCCGTTGTTGCTGCGGGGCGAGTTGCCTGTCCTTACGATCCAGTCTGCCATAGACAGGAGTCACAACTCTCAAACCCCAGTAAGTGCTCAGTAGCCACTCTTGTTCTAGCCTGTTTCGCTCAAGCCAGAACAGCTGAAAAGGAGCTGTGCAGATCGACGCCTTGTCCTACGAAAGCGATGTTTGATGGTCGCCGCTCGGTAGGGACATTCCATGTTGATGAAGGCAAACGGTTCCTCTCCTACGGGTGGGTGCAGCGTGGTGCCCAGGTGCAGGTCGACAACGGTGGAGTGCACTTCATAGACTGCTCTGCCATCAGCCTTTCAGGTGTCGACAACAGAGCAGCCAGCCGGAGTGCCTACGAAGCCTTAGGAATTCAGCCCACGGCCCTGCAGAAGAGGAGATTCACTGCCAGCTGGCGTGAGACGCTGCAGTGGGTCGAGGAAGCAAAGGGAGTCATGTCGGTGTCTGGTGCTGATCAAGCATGGTTGACTTTCCGACGCCACTTCCCAGATCCACCAGCCGCCGCGCCTCCAGTTCGTCCTCCTTCACCACGAAGAGATCAGCCTAGCAGTCCTGAAGGTATCTCTGAGAACGACTTGGAGGAACTACTGGTTGATGTGTTCGACGTGGTTGACGATGATGGCGTTTCATGGGATCACCTTGTTTCTGCCTCCATGGATGCGCCGGTGGAAGACGACACCATGGAAGCATGGGTTCAGAGGTTGGAGGTTATGAGGACAGCTGGCTGCAGTGACCAGTCGCTGAACACAGCCTTCGAAGCCTTGGAGATGCTCAGGATTGGTCTTCCGAAACCCGATCCTGGTTATGTGGAGTCAGTTGCTGTGGAGGAGATCATACTCTTCGCATATACAGGAGTTCGCTTGGTGATCCAGGCTGCGAGAAGCCTAGGGAGAGCTGCACTGCGAACCTTCGCCCAGCGAGCCGAAAGAGCAGCCGAAAGAGCTGCTCTGACTAAAGCGGCCCAGCGTGCTCGGGTAGGTTCTGCACTGAAGGAAGATGCATATCATCGAGCTGTGAGTTTTATCATGCCCCAGATGATCAGGAATGGCAAACACTTCATCTTCCGCAGCGGCGATGGCACATTGAAGCGATTGACGCAGATGCTGGGTGAGGTCAACGGGAAGAAGGGCGTGTTCGAGGTGATTGTGGGCCGAAATGGACAGATTGAGCACCAGATGTTCCGGGTTGGAGGGGCGATTACTGGCAAGCCCCAAGGCTATGGGCGCACCCTCACTCCAGTAGTGACAGAGCTCCACTAGGTGGTCTCTGATGTCCTGGCACCAGACTTCGAGAAATGGGGGAACCCCTGATTCCAAGTCCCCATGAGAATACGCACGGCTCATGCTGTTTCTACGTCAATTTGTTTCAGCATTGCTTTTGACGATTGGTCTCACAGCCATTTGTACCCATTCAAGAGCTCTTTTGGCCCCACCTCATTCCTCCAGTGATGGTTCGTCGCAGTTAAGGGGCGAAACGAGCGTGATATCACTGTGATTGCGTGGAGAGGAAGCTGCCTGATGATGGGTGCGAAAGCTGGTGTGTGCTGAGAGCGTTTGTCACGATCCAACTTCTGATACTATTTTGTTTGTTTTTAGTTGTTTTCTTTTCTTTTCTGGGGTCGGGGGGGGGGGGGTGTGCTAGTGATACTAAATAAGTACATTTTCCAGCATTGCTGTGCTGTGACTTGGTGTGCCTGTCACTACCAGAACACGTCGATTTCAGACGGTGCTCGTGAGTCGCTGTCCCGCGTAGCGAGCTTTGACAGCCAAGCTTTGCTTGACATCCGTTTCTTCGAAGGTGTCTTCCCTTTTGTGCACATCCGTGCTTCCGGACTGTACCATGTCCATCCATAACCTTCCATATCGCATGAGCGCTGTGCGTGATTTATTCCACATTCCGAAACATCCACGGCCCACTCAGTTGCATGGTATACACTGCATGCTACCCAAAGAGTTCCTGGCTTGCAATGTTATGTTTTGGGAGTCGACGCGCCTGCTTCCAGCAGCATGTCCTCTTTACATTCTGCTGCTTTGCGTACCCTTCCTGACATGACGCGCCGGGCAAGCTTGCAGCAAGTTGAGTGGCTGTTGTGCGTCAGCCTTGCTTGGTTGTTTCCTCCTCATATGGCTTGGGCCCGTTCTAACCGGTATATCCTTGAGGTTACAAGTTTGTTGGACGCGGTGGCTGGCCTTCTCGTGCTGTGCGATAGGCAGGAACACCCGCCGGGTGCACGGTCATCACATGAATATGTGTTGTTGCTGTCCAGGTTTTTCCACATTGACTGGCAAAAACACATCTTGCAGTACTATTGACACCGGCAGAGTGCTGAAACACTGTAATGCCATGTACGCCTGGGCATTCTCGAAATGCGTCCGTGCCGCGCTGACATGTTCTGACCGTCAGAACAATCCCGAAGGCCACTGGGGGCATCCGATTTCCAGCCGCACGATCTTCGAAGGTTTCGAACATAACGGTGCGGCATTAGTTTGATGGCTGTGGGATAAGCGCGTGACGCCCAGAATGCAGGTCTAGTGTGTCCCACGGTCACACAAGTTTGAACTTCGAAGTTCCGTGCCAAGAGAGGGGCATGGAGGCGTGAATTCTCCTGCACTGGCTGAGGCCGCACATCCGTGGACCGCAGTTTCTCGCACGACGCTTTGCAGAGTCAGCCTGAGTTTATCCCCCTGACACCATCTCAGCGCTTGCAAGACGCCGAGTTGTACCTGTAGGGGTCCAACGTCCCTCAGAGAAAAAAAGACTAGGTTACGCGGGACTAAGAGAAGTCTCCTGCCGCAGGCTGATTCGTGCAAATGTGGTCCGAGCCAGAAGGTGGAAGGCGATTTCCATGAACGTAGATCCGCCAGTGCTTGCTCTTTTGACTTCCTAAGGGGCGAAACTAGCTTGGGCTAAAGCTCATGGTGGGCAGCGAGACCCGCTCGTTTAGGGGTTTAGGCTTAGGTGTTCCTGTTTGTTTTTTTTGCATAGGGTGTTTGGCTTTTTGTATTTATAGGGTTTCAAGGGTTGGTAGCATTTAGGGCCCCTCCCCCGTGCCACCTGGTGCGCGTTCCGGGTGCTCGAAAGGCCCATGTTAGAGTTGTTGAGGAGTGCTCATATTTCAACTCTCGCGTCGGTCCATGAGCAATGGGCATAGATTGCACGCACCGGCCTTGGAAGAGGGAAGAGTAGATGAACGGATATGGATGTCTCGTCTCGAATCCAAACGAAACTTCGCAGTCTCACCATAGTCTACTAGCAGTTGCTTCCGTCCAGCGTCTAGACTTCCCTGAAAGGCCCATTGCAAGCCATTTGCGCCCCTGTGCTTTTCACAAGCGCGACAAGGATGTGGGAACAAGGTATCAATGGCTACTGTATTGGCTCATTGGCGCTATTGTTGCGCTTTATTATGGTTATCATGCTTGCTGGTCTTATATGGGGCCCTTGGGGTCTGTAGAGGAATCGTCGGTGTGGCAGATCTTCAGGTACATAGCAGAAAGGCGACATTTGGAGAGGGCGACAGGCACCCATAAGGCACTTGTTCATGGCTCATGGCGCGGCATGACGCGTCATCAGATAATGCAGTCGATGCAGTCCGGAACGCATGACCACCATGAGCTCCCAAGACCCCAAAGAATTTCGGGCCGAAGTAGAGAGCCTGCCACGTCCTCACGTGTTTATGCGCCGACTCTGCAGATTCCATCGGTTCAACACGGTAGACTGCGGCAACAAAACCAGTGGTAGCCATTGCGAGACAGCACAGAGTTCATGGACTCAGTTTTAACTGTGAATAAATGTTGTTGGAAACTACCCCCATTCCTAGATGTTACGGTGTCTCTCTTAGCCGAAGGTTTGAAAGTGATCAGGCGAGACATGTCTTTCCAAGCGGCCCGGGATGTCTCTTCGCTGCTCATCGGGCAGCAGAGCTCCGAGGACAACGGAATGTGCAGAAGCGGTTTAGGGTTTAGGGTTTAGGGTTTGGAGTTTGGGGTTTGGGGTTTGGGGTTAGGGTTTGGCGCTCGAAGCTACCTACAGTTACAGATAGTCGCAGACTGACCCCTTCTCATTCTTTGAAGTCCGAGATCGGGCTGAACATGGGGTGAGCTTTGTACAGAGCATCAAGGAAAGCTCTGTCGTGCTTTTTGCGTCCGGGGTGCTTGGCTCTTATCTTGGCCCATCTCTTGAAAAAACGCTTTTTGCTTGCAGGATCTTGTCGCCCGAGGTGTGGCGAATCGCGAAGCGAGGCCTTTGTGGGCCTTACACAACAAAAGCAGCTCAAGCGAGACCCTTCTTTTTTATGGGGGGGAGAGCTAAACGGGGGAAGGAGGGGGGCGCCCCGCTGCGCCCCCCACTCTTAGTCCATGCCCCCAATCGCCGGCACGAAGTACAGGATCCCTGGGGCTCTCAGTGAACGGGTTCTCAGAGCTTCTGCCCTGCGAGCTTCTGCACAGCTTTGCCATTTTGAGCCTCACAGTCCGATTCCCCTGTGCAGACGCCGAACGGTGCTTCGCAACTGGATCCTTGAGCGCCTGTCCAATCTGCCGCTCGGCAAGCAGCACCCGGCATATCGCATCTCACAGCAGACCGCTCACTTGTAGGTCCCAATATGGATTTAGAAGGTCGAGTGTTCGATTGCAGATGATTGCAGTGACACCTCCCACTCTCAGAAGCAGCGACTTCTGCATCATTCTGCATCATTCTGCCATGTGAATTCAGGATATGGTTTCTGATGCTTTCGGCGCTGATCATGCCCTTGTTAGTGACGATGCGCCTTTGCTGACAGTGGGGCCAAAGAGCAAGGAGACGTTTTTGTTTGTTCATTCTTGTTCTTCTGTTTTGTCCTTCTGCATTATCCTTCTGAATCGGTATCAGTATCAGAGTAATTCGCATCCATCGAACTTGGGTACAGCCACGAACGGCTTGTCACGCGGATGCCTCAAATGGGAGCCTGTGACCTTTTGAAGAAGCAAGAAGAGATGTGCTTTTCAGGGTCGCGCTTGTATGTTTGAGGCCAGTTGCTATACCCTAAAACCGTTACGGCCCTTTTAAAGCCCCTGAATCTGAACCAACAGATGCTCCAGCCCAGGCTGCTGCCACTCGGCCTCGGGAACTTCACGAGCTTTCGGTGGGGTTTGGAGAGGGCTTCAACTGCAAACTCGTTTTTTTTTTTTTTGGGGGGGGGGGGGGGTCGTTGAAGAGGGGGGGGCTTTCGGGCAGACCTGGAAATAGGGTTTATTTTAATGCATGCACTTCGGTTTCAGGCTTGTGGAGTTTTGTGAGGGGGGGGCGTGGTGGCACGTTCCTCAAGTGAGCATCATCAATGACCATGGCTTCCGCACGCCTGCGCCCTGTAGTTAAGGTGTCTGAAATGCTTGGGAGGCCTCTATGACTCTAATGGCTCTTTGCCCAAGACGGCACGGCCTTTGAGCAACCCTGACCTCCCAGGTTATCGACGCTGTTCGTCGCCAAGTTCTGTGACATCATCAGCGGCTCCCTTCGAACTTCTGTTTAGCATACTGCACATTCGGGCGTGTCTGACTTAAGGGCGACGAGGGAAAGATCAAACGCCTAGACCCTAAACCCTAGACCCTAAACCCTAAACGCTAAACCCTAAACCCTAAACCCTAACCCTAAACCCTAAACCCTAAACCCTACACCCTAAACCCTTTGGCAAGATCAGACGAGGTGGCCAGAATGCCGGTGGAGCCATCGCTGTCTTTATCTTCGGGCACTTTGATGATGCCTGCTGCTTGCCACACCTGAAGTTGCACCCTCCCCCCCTGTCCCCCCCCCCCCCCGCCCAAAGTCGGACTCGAAAATCTGCAAAGCTTTTGACAGCCTCCTCGTTTTCTGGGAGCCGTAGCCCCATGTGGTACCGGCTTGCTTTCTGATGGCCGACTGTCCAGCAATGGTCACCCAGGCAAAAGAACATCCTAATACTCTTGCTAAACCCTCAACCCTCCAACCCTACACTCCCTACCCTACACCCTAAACCCTCACAAAACGGTTCCGGGGGGTTGATTCCTCAAAACTCCTAAGGCGACCAGCCCCTAGGAACTCTGGCAGAGATCTACTGGATCGTCCTTGCGGTGAAGATGCCACCTTGATGGAACATGCCGGGTGTCCGAAATTCGGGGTACCTTAACGGGGGTCCTCATTAATCAGTATAAGGGGATCTGGGGGTCTATATTAGGGGTCCCTGATTTTCGTACCCCACATGAGAGGATGATGATGATGATGATAATGATGATGAAGAAGAAGCTCTCATTTTGGTTTTGGGGGTCCAGGGCTTAAGGCTTTGTATGGTTTAGGGTTTATAGAGGAGTTAAGTTTAGTGAGGCGCTATGATACAGCACGAGGAAAGGCGATGGGGCCGTCGGAATCCGAACTCTGCTTGGCCTTGGGTTGAGAGAATGTTCAGTGCGTGTTTAGGGTGGTGGCTGCCTTAGGAGATTACCTTGTGTGTTCTCGCATCACCCGACATGTTCCTGAGCCCATGGCCACGTGATGTCTGAGGACATTAATATACATCTGGAGCAAGGCGCAGGAGGTCGAGTGCGAATGCTCGTGCTTGCTACTCGCTATGCAGTTAACGGTGTTCGAGGACCACGAGCCGACCCTGTCTTTGCGATTTGGGCTTGGTACAAGAAACACAGCTGCTGAAACTTCTTCGGTTTCGGTGACCCTGAGCCCCCTAAACCCGAAACCCTCAGAAGTCCTCAAAGCCCCCGAAAGCCCCGAAAGTGAGGATAGATCCCAGAATCGAGGCAGCATGCATTTGGTAGCGGAATCTGGCATAACTGGCATGTTCCTCCCCCAAGCAAACAGCCTTTCTGACGAAACCCACTCAGCTTGACTGCGAGCCACCTCGATTCTCGTCCCACCTGAATGTCAGCGTGCTGCTTCAGCGCGCTGCCGCGCGCTGATGCAGAACCCATATCGAGCTGGGATGGCTATGGAACCCCTCGAAGACATAGCACCTATAAGTATAACATATACTGTTTTGTAGCGTAGCCGCTGTAGTGCTATGAATGCGGCGTGTCTGTTGACAGTTCCCCGAGCGGCCCTGCCATGGAGTAACGAAAGCCCACCGTACGAGCCCAGAGAGACAGAAGAAGGAGAAGGAGGGAGAAGGCGTGCGTGATAGCGGGGACGGAGAGCGTGAGAGTGAGAGAGAGGCGGTCTGTGTTCTTTGCGGCGATCCTACCGCCTGCGGTCGCCTTCGAGCTCGTGTGGCCGGGAGCTGATCTGTTTCGCTTGAATGCCCCAATTGAAGGCTGCTGCTTGTGTGTAGCCAGGCTGAAAGAGGCATAGCCGATCTCACTACAACCAGTGTTGGAGACCCTAAACCCTAAACCCTAAACCCTAAACCCTAAACCCTAAACCCTAAACCGGAGAGAGAGAGAGAGAGAGAGACAGAGAGAGAGTCACTCCTCTCTGGACCGCTGAGGCCCATCCTGACCTTTGTTTGCCTCTGCATCTCATCGGCCCAAGGGCCCTGCTCCAAAGAGCTGAGACAGAGCTGCCGCTGGATGGCGATTTTGGGGGGCAGGCATATGGACACACCCTTTTTGTACCTCTGTACGTGTTTCGTGCTCTTTTGGATTCGTAGTTCTATACTATCCCTTGCTCATCCGGCTTGTCCCTTTCGGGGTCCTCTGTGGCCGCACGATGACAGAGTGGTGTCTCAGAGCTGTTGGGATGCCAGTGAGAGTGTCGAAAGCAGAGCGATGAGTAAGGCTGGCTTCTCTTGACGCCCTACTTCCTCCAAGCGCCCTGGCAACGCAACGGCCCACCTGGTATGCTGGGCTTCTCCATCGCCAGGGCTACTGAACAGTCCGGCAATGTCTGACCCAGCCTGAAGCCAGCATTCGCTCGGAAGCTTGGCGGGGATGAGTTGCAAAGGGTGCTGCACTGAATTTGCATTGCAGGTGTTTGGTATCTTCATGAGCATCATCTGGCCGTGTCTGAAGCCGATCCTGTATCGAACAGGACGTGTCACCTTGCGGAGTAGTACGAAACTCTCCCCATCAGCTTTCAGCTCAGAACTAGGGACCGCGACCTGCGTTTTGAGATGTTCTGCTTGGCGAACGTCCCTGCTTTCATGGCATGGCCGAAGTTGCGGGAGGTGAACCTAAAGCTCAGAGGCTTTTTAGAAGCTATTAACTACTCAACTATTCAAGATTCAAGATGCTTCAGCCTTTCATGCGTGCGACCCGGAGGAGTCATTGCAGACCCTGGCAACCGCACACTGGAGTTCCAGCACGTCAACTTTCGCGCCGAGGCCAGGGACAGGTTCCCGTGATCACCCCCTTCTGACATTGCTATAATGTGTGCATATCGCTCGCATCATCGAGAAGATACATTGCAACTGCAACATGCCGCATGAGCCGTCTGGGGCACTCATCTGAACATTGTTCGGAATCGGGTCCTGCAAACAGTTCATAAGGCCTCCTCCAAGCGCTCCGCCTCTGACAGGACTTCGTTGAAGACGAGGGCGGCTACCCTGCGAGCTGCTCCATCTGCTTGGTACCCCAATTTGCAATACGGTTTAGGGGCTTTAGGGTGTAGGGTCCAGCGAGTTTGCCGACTTAAGCTGCGGTGGCGCGTGACTCTGCAGGTAGACTTCTCTGCAGACGACACGGACGGGGGCTGCAAAAGAAGGGATGCCCAAAGCGACCAGAAGCCGAAAAGCCACGGAAGTAGATTCGTCTGTTCTCCATAGCACAAAGCTCCAGGACACTGTGTGCAGTAACTGTTGTTTTACTGTTGTTTTGTGCCGCGTGCATCGATGGGAGCCTTCTTGGCTGTGCATGAGTCAGTCAGGCTTGCAGCGATCTGACTTCAAACGTGCCTTGTCCAGGACATCGTCGTGACGCCCTGCAGCGGGCAAAAGCACGTTTTTCACAGGCGGCTCATGCGCAGCAGCAAAGCCACAACGCGGAGAGTCCGTCCCTTTTATAAGTTATTAGTTCTCATTCCAGCAGCAATTCCTTGGCTGCGATGCCAGGACCTGCTAGCGAGTACAATCTTCATGGGAAGGGTCGTCACAAGGGAACGCCAGCAGAAGTTGCAGGCATTCGTACTCTACTGGTAGAGCTTTCGGATTTGAATGCCGAATGCACGCCGAGACGAAGCTAGCACTGATGGTTGGTCAGGCTTCAGCTGTCGAAGGTTCACTTAGGAACACAAATTGTGGGACGGGGTTCGTGCCCGCGACAACCACAATATTCTACACGAGTGCTATTGTGTGATCATAAGTATATATATATATAATATAATAAGTATATATATATAATATAAGTATATATATATATATATATGTGTACATACATATACATATATTTGCGCGCATATGATTCCTGAAATATTGATGCGTATGTATACTAGGCTCCTTTTGGGGATACTGGTAGAGACCCCGCTTATGAGGCCTTCGGACCCCAAACCCCGGTACACTGGAGGGCCTGCTTGGCGTCCTGGTTCCGTGTCGCCCAAACGTGCGCCTTGGCCATTGATTATTGCAGTTTCGTGGGACACTTTCAAAGATTCCTCTGAGGCTTGAAAGGGAGGGGCCCGTGTGAAAGTAGTGGACTTCCTCCATTCCCAGCGATAAACCGCGTCGGGCTTCGGCTTTCGCAGAGGTCCCCTTTGCCGCACTGCCCTGGGTGGCGGAGTGGCTGGACTGGGAGCACAGTCGGCGCGCCAGCCGCTCCAGCCGGCCCCGCCTGCGCAGCTCAGACGGGATATTTACATGGGAGGGCTCTTTGTAAGGCATGTTCCTACAGTATCGCTGTTGCCATTCTGCACGTTAACTCTTCGTCATGCCTGCAAGATTGGACTAGGGCGCAATGGGAACTCACCCCTGTGTAAGGCAGAACGCACAGGAGCCGGCAGCGAACGAGGCTTCCCAACCCTGAGCCGTCTCCACGACCTCCTCGGGCGCCTCCAATCTGAGAGAAGAATTTGGCCGTCACAGTGATGCTCGCAGTTGCCAGGAACTCAGCTTCGACAAGGGCTGAGGCGGTTGAGACTTTTTTTTCCGTCGTAAAGAGGTTCGGCCGTCCGATGTGGCGAATCGCTCTCGTGCTTACGTTCCATGCAAGCGGTAGAAGCTGGGCGCTTTTCGGCAAGAGCACATGATCGCACTTGGCTTCTAACTCGTGCGAGCCTGGGGACTGTATATGTTGATGTCTATGTGTCGATGTCTGTAGCAACTTCAGACAACTTCTGTCCTGGCAGGCTTGGGGGAAGTTGCTCCCTCCGTGAGCCACTTGGGCTCGTAGGAGCCAGTCATCGGGGACACTCCTCCGTACAGGGTGGTGAAGTTCTCTCCAGGCCCCATCGCAAGGTGAAGCGTAGCCGGCGTAGCCAGGAGTGCCCCTGTGACTGGGAAGCATCGTTTTCACAGGTTAGTCCCAGCGGAGGTGGCCCGATGTGCTCAGGGCATGGCTTTGGACCCCTGCCTTTAGCCGACTTTCACCCGTGGCAGAAACAGGACAATTGCCGAGGGGAAAAAGGCTGTGGGTCGTGTCTGGGTACCTGAGTACTGACTACCCTCTGAGACCTCTAAATTGTCGATATTTTGACGAGACCACATCCGGATTGCTGGCTCATACTCTCCTGCTCGCTGCCTCGGGCTCAAGTTTCACTACCCCCCAGGTCCGTGACGCCCAACAGCAGTCGGCTGGTCTGCAGTAGACAGGGCCAGCACACGTCATAGGATCTGCAACGGGTGCTGCATGTGTTTTTGGAGTAAGGAGAGGTGACGTGAGACGTCAGAGAGAGCAGACAAGCTCAACCGGAATTCCCACTTTCTGAGGTCTATCTCAAAATGCCGACTGGCAAGTTGAAGAAATTCGTCTCCGACAAGGCACTCCCGTCAGAAGACCTCCATGGAAGCAAAACAGAACGGCAACCATGTATAGGATTTCTGCGCAAAGCGGAGGCAACCCCTACAGGCACCCCTGTATAGCCCCGACCCTGGTCTGCGCAGGGCTTCGGCTTCATCACGCCCGACGAGGGTGGCGACGATGTCTTTGCGCACCCTGAGCGCGCAAAGAGCTTTCGGAGAGACTTTAGGATCCCTGGGTCTTCAAATTTCCGGTTGAAGCTTTAAAACCCCTGAAGCCCTGCAGCTTTAAAACCCCCTGAAGCCCTGCAAGTGGCCTTGGCACGCTGAGGAAGGCCGGCCCTTCACCCCCCCACAAGGGGACTCGGAGCCTACGTTAGTCGGATAGGTCTGGCCTTATAAGTGTTTCCAAGAGGCTTATTGCAAGCTGCTGCCAGGCATACCTTGCAGTTCAGCGGTGACGGTGACTCGCTCAGGGGCGGCGAGCGCGTCACGTATGAGGCCGCTCATGCTGCATGGGCCGTGCCGTGCTCTTGCACCTGAGTCACCTGAGCACCTTGTGTGTGTGTGTGTGTATGTGATGCCACCGCTTCTAGGCTTTTGAAACTTCATGGCTCCCAGAACCTGCATACATCAAGCTCGTTGCTGGGGCATTGGGGGCCTGAAGCCGTACTGTGCCAAGCTTTCCGTCTGCACAGCCTTGTGTCAGGCCGAGTGGGATGACCGAAAGGGCAAGTCGCTGGCTTGGAATTTTGTTTTCTGCTTCATGGTGTAAGCCGTGCTACTGTCTTGATGAGAGTGATGTGGATCCTTTCTGAGGGCTCAGGGCCCCCCACACCCCCAGATATATGTCCTGCGACGGTTTAAGTCAAAGGTACAGGGCTTCATCCTGGGCTATCGACATGAGCGGTGGCAACGCAGTGCCTGAGCTGCAAGAGGGACCGCCCTTTAGCTCTCAGCTCTCCTCAAAAGGAGCGAACCTTTGCCCAAACCCTTTGCCTGAACCCACGAAAGGCTGCGGGGACTTACATAGGCTGGATCAATGATGATCAGTGCCACCTCTCTCCTCCTCTGGAGCGTTTGGGGACATTTGGCCTCCCCCCCCCTCTTTTTCTCAGGTAATGCACAGTGGAGTGCTCAAGAAGTTCTTCCCGGATAAAGGCACAGCTGCGTAGGGTGTGCTTTTGTTGGAGCAGCAGTTATCTGAGAGATGGCTGAGAGTCCGGGACTTTGGGTGTTCTGGGCATGCGGGACTCATGGATCTTGCTAGTGTGGCGATCGTGCTCTGTTTTCCGACGGGTCCGGTGCAGCCAAGACACCTGAAATCGTGCGAGGATTCGGGTTCATCGAGCCTCAAGACGGCAGTGAGGACCTCTTCGCGTGCCACAGCGAAAGATTCGTGTTTCGAGAGTTCCAGAGGTGCACAAGGTTCAAGAAAGCTGTCAGGCAGCCTCAGGGTGGATCCGCTGCAAAGCCAATGGATGAACAAGAGATGATTTAAGTTGCTTCTCCAGCCAGATGTCTAAGTCTCCCACGGGGTGTTGCTGCTGACTGCTTCCCACTTGGACAGCAGGACTCAGGAGGCCCCAATTCCTCGCTCTTGACAGCCAAGGCATTCACGACAGTTCACAGGGGGTGATCCCACGAACTTGACCGACGGCATCAAGGTTAAGTGCCTGGGACAGCGGACATAGAGGGCATGGGGATTTCTGAAGCACGCGCACACTGCGGGCAGATGTCAGAGTTTAGAATTGGACGATCGGTGACTGGTATACGCATCGGGCTTGCAAGCTGCTTCTCTTTCCAGAACGCTTCACGAATCTGAGGTACGAGGTGGAATGGGACGCAAAGAAGGGCAAGAACAAAGCAGGACTCGTGACATCTCCGAGTCTCCCAGTCGCTTCCAAAAAAATCTCCTACTTCATGCGGAGTCGACTACTGAGTGAACACTGTATATATATATATATGTTCATTTACAGTTATTTATTTGTATACATGTATAGACCCATTACGGCGGCCTGGGCCCAGCGCAATGAGCTCCAGGATCCTGGTGCCTCGACAACGGCGAGGGCTTCGGTGGTTTTGGGGGCTGCGGGGGCTGTGGCGGCTGCTGCGGCGGCTGCGGCTGTGGAGGGTGCGGCGGCTGCGGTGGCTGTGGAGGTTGCTGTGGCGGCTGCGGTGGTTGCGGCTGCGGAGGTGGGGGTTTTGGTATGCCCCAGCAAGGCTTTGGAGGTGGCATGGGCGGCTGCCCCTCAGCTGCATTCGGGCAAATTACACTGCAGTTGCACAGAAAGGAAACAGTACCAGCATGTTCCATGTTTTTTTCGGGGGGCCGGTGACGGTCGTTACGCTTTCACACGCGTTATACGCTCGGACCATGCATCCTATATAGTCCCAGCGCGAGTGGGAGCTGTTGCGGCATTGGCGGGTTGGGCTAAGCAGCAAAGAAAGCAGAGTGGGGCAAGTGGCTGGTCATGATTGCTGTGGCCTCGTGTTTGCCCCTGCAACGAAGTCATTCAAAGCATGCCGTGTGATACTATGTACATGTATGTGTATAGTGTATATGTGTATATGCATTATGTGCATTATGTGCATTGTGTGCATTGTGTGCATTGTGTGCATTATGTGCATTATGTGCATTATGTGTATTATGTGTATTATGTGTATTCTGTGTATTACGTGTATAATGTGTATTATGCGTATTATGTGCATGTATGGATGTGTATATTTGTTCTGATGCTGCAGGTCCCCAATACGGTGGCCAAGGCTTCGGAGGGCCTGGCAATGGATACGGCCCAGCCCCTTGGTGCGATTCTTTACTTCTTCGGTGGGCTGAAAGGGGGCCGGGGGGGGGGGCCTTCATAAGTCTCATCTTGGGATGTGTCCCCCTTATACTAACAGCCCTACTGGTAGTACCCCCCCCATTTTTAAATCCCTGTTAAGGACTGTTAGTAGAAGGGGGAACATCCCAAGTCTCTCTATGTTTCTGCTCCACTCCTAGTGACGCCAGTCCCTGCACCGCATCTTTGAGAGCCCACGCATTCTGTTTTGAGAGCCCAGGATCCGGAAAAGAGAGGTCAGCTCCTGGCTAGCGAGTCCATGCACCCCTCGAAAGCTGCTAAAACAAGGGGGGGTTTACGAAAATAGGGTACCTCTGAATAGGGTACCCCTGAATAAGGAGCCCCGAAAAGTAGGCTCCCCTTTTCATTAGGACCCCAACAAGGTAACCATAAAATCGTAAACCCCCACCTCTCTCTTTGTCTCTCTCGCTCTCTCTCTTTCTCTATCTCACTCTCTCTCTGTATCTCTCTCTCTCTCCTCCTCTCAATCGAGCCTTCGTCTTTGGACAGCCAGGCCAGCACGCCTCAGAATGACCCGCGCTTCTCTCCCTACGGAGCACCGCAGGGCGGCTTCGGAGGCCTCTTTGAAACCCCCTGAAGCTTCGCCCCCACTCTATGCCATATACACCCTCATCTGATGACACACAGGGCTTCCAGAGTGCCGGGTTGGACAAAACTTCCTGAGCAGCCAGAGCCCAAAAAATCTCCAAGTTCAACATGTGGGGCCTTTGGGGCCTTTGCGGTATCACAGGCAGTTCGGTTCAGGGGGCGCCTTTTGAAGGGGAACCGTTTGAGCTGCTCCGCCAGGAGGCCAGGGCATGAACCAGGGACCGAGCTCCTCCCTCCCTCCAGGCGCATGGGCGACGAGCATTGTTGGGGTGGGAGGGGGTAGGGGGCTGGGAGGTTGCAGAGGCTTGCCGCGTGTTTCATCGGGATTGGGTTCAAGAGGCAGCTGTGGGGTCAGCTGCATGGGCTTTTCATTGTTCAGCGCGTAGACGTTCATGTAACGGTGCCCCAAAAGCAGGTCTTATACGCGTTGTGACAAGCGAGTGCTCATGGCGCCGTGCTTGGAGCTGAGGTTGGGAACAGACCACCGATCCAAACAGTCGCAGCCCAAATCAGCGGGTCTGGGTTCTCGTTGGCTTGCCCAGCTTGCCAGGAGTTCAAACGAGATAGAGCATTTTCTCAGAAGATCTCCGGTTCATGGTTGCAGCCGTGTCGTGTGCACCCTGCATCCTTCAGCAGCTGTGGTGAGAATAGCATGATGCGATGCCTTCAGAATGTGAGGTGGGAAGACCTACTACTTCAACCGCAGCACCAACGAGACCAGCTGGACCCCGCCGGCGGCACAGGCATCAGTACCAGCTCCGCAGGCAGGGATACGAAACGCTGGCCGCACACATTGGCCTGAGATGCTAAGTGAGATCCTCTGAGGCCCACTTAGAAGCAATCTGAGCAGTGGGGGGGGGGGGGGGTTGTCGAATGAAGTGCTGAAACTTTGAGGGGGTGAGGGTCCTATAGAGCATTAAAAAGAGCATGCGGTCCAGGCTGCAGGCGCTCTGCCACCGGGCTGGGAGCAAGCCACCGATCCCAACAGCGGCAAGCCGCAAAGCCGGCATGTTTGAAGTGCTTTGGGGGCCACTGCTCGTCGTTTATGGTTTACAAGAGTCTGTCGGAGTCTGTCGGTGACTTGATGAGTGGGTCTTCTTCCTCTTGGCACATTGGTATAGCTTCAGTAGAAGTTCCCCAACTTGGAGCATGATGCCACGCTGCGAGGTACTACTTCAACAGGTCGACGAACGAGACCAGATGGGAAGCGCCGACCATGTGAGAGTGGCCGTTGAACGGGCCCTTTCCAGTTATCGGGCTCAGGCCATACGCCGGCTCACGCCATGAAATGCCACAATTATGGTATACAATGACAGGCATGTGCCACCAAAGCCCCGAGAACTCTCTGAAGGGGCCCCAAGCTCAAGCTGAATGCGTGTAAAACCAGGGGCCGCTATGCCGACCCAATCTATGACTCTATGAACCTCCGAAAGGGCCTCCACATGGGTCGTTCCAGGGGCCCTCGTGGGTCTGCAGGGCGTTTTGCCTATTAGTCACGCCTAGACTCTGACCTAGCTACGCCATGCGTCCTTCGCAGGAGTTCTACGCCTTGGGCTACTTTAATACCATGTTCGGGTCCCCTACTCCCTCTGAAGTACCGCTTGTGGGACAGCCCCAGCGGTGCGGGATTCATCCCTCAGCGGGGTTCATATTACTGCACATTAGAAATCGAGAGGTTGCCGTGCATTTTGGAATCTGCGTGAGAGACAGCAAAAAAATGCTTGCGTCCGGCCACTGCAGTTGCTTGGTTGGAGGCCTTGATGGTTTCTCATCTTCAGAATTTGGTGTTGCACTGTGTGCGGAGTGCGTGGGGTCGAGCCACCCATGCGCAATCGGAGTCTTCATCGAAGTTCCGCGAGGACCGCCTTTCGCCGCAATAGGAGTCGGAGCCGGTAAAGGATGCCCTGCAAGGTGTGGGTTCGAGCTCGAGAGGACGGATCCTAAGTTTAAGTTGAAACTCCCACATCAGAGTCTTCTGTACTTCTTCCCTCCCCGTGCGTTGGTGAAGCACGTGATATCATTGCATGGACATTCTTAGATTACCATATGATTCTACGAATATGTACCATCAGATGCTTCGATATTTGCATTACATTATTCTATGATTTTAACTGTAAACGCTTGCGCGCGCCGCCTCGGCAGCCGGGCCGGCCCCAGGAGGTTGGGGGGGGGGTTGGGGGGGTGGGGGGGGGGGGGGGGGGGGGTGGGGGGGGGGTGGGGTTTGGGGGGGTTGGGGGGGGGCGGGGTTACCCCTCCACGGCATCGGTTTGCAGCTCCTCCAAGCGATGGGGGAGGGGTCCCACAGGGGGGGGTCGCGTCACATAATTTTGCATGGGTTGGGTTAGGGGGAAGGAGATCCGGGTCTGCTTGTTCCAGACGCTTCTCGGCAGGAAGCCGAGGCGAAGATTGTGTTATTGTGCTAGTATGTCACAATGTCATTATGGTATTGAACCCTCTGCCCAAAAGTCCCTTTTAGGGTTTATAGGG
This sequence comes from Symbiodinium natans, assembly GCA_905221605.1. Lineage (NCBI taxonomy): Eukaryota > Dinophyceae > Suessiales > Symbiodiniaceae > Symbiodinium > Symbiodinium natans. Next base: position 72,471 of record CAJNDS010002500.1, on the reverse strand, counting down.
TTTGTTCCAGTCATTGTGGTATTGAACCCTCTGCCCAAAAGTCCCTTCTAGGGTTTATAGGGTTTAGGGTTTAGGGAAGAGCACGAGTCCCGACAAATGCACAGGTGGTTGTGCGCTTACCTTTGGCTCAAACGCGAGTTCTTGCCGCTGCCGCCTGGAGGATTTAGGGTTTTAGGGTTTAGGGTTTAGGGTTTAGGGTTTAGGGACTACTTGCTCAGGGATGTCAGGGTCCATTCCTGGAAGTTGAGCCTCAAACTCGGTGTCCAGCTTCTTGGGCCTCGGCTTTGGCAGTCCACATATCTATATATCTATATATATATATATCTTATTATATACAGTATATATATATATACATGTTAGCATGTAACACTACAAAACCCGAAACCCTAAATCTGGACTGGCTAAGTTTTTTTCCCAGGATTTCAGCGAAGACATGGCTTCCATGGCCGGGGGCTCACACGGGGGGCTTTCAGGGGCTAGCCTAGAGTTTTGGGTTTAGGGTTTAGGGTTTATAGGGTAAGTTCTAGGACTCGCCGGATCCTGCCCCCCCTCCCAGACCCCCGACCCAGATATCCCCAAGCCACAAGCTCATCGGGCAAACCGACAAACCACAGCCAATAACCTAAGGTAGGGTTTATAGGGTTTATAAGGTTTACAGGGTTTGTAGGGTTTATAGGGCTTATATGAGGTTTGCGGAGGTTACATGGTCCCTTTACCTTCTTTAAAGGGTTCCGAGGTATGAACCCTTGGGTTCTTGAGGAGTCCGCCATTGTCGTTATGCGTGCGGTGTTCTTTGCAAACAGAGGGCTGCGGCCCCCGACCCTCGCGGTTACCATCCGTGCAAGCTTGCTTGGGGGAACATCACGTGCGAATGAGGTTTTCCTGCTCAAGTATAGAGCACCTATCGCGTCTCTGGAAACCTCAAGCATAGCCCTGCGTAGGAGAACTTTTCATGGATATCAAAAAACATGGCATGGAGTGGGAGATCCAGAGACCCGTGGAAAGACCATATGCAGCATCCGAGGAATGAAGGTGCGCAGGCAACCCATGGAAGAGCCCGGCCCAAGCTTCAAAAAGTGCACGGGACATGGGCGGGAGCACGATTTGACACCCCGAGACCATTCCTAGGCCACTTCAGGAGCACCCATAAACACTTCACGAGGCGGACCGAGGGGATCTTTACTCGCTTGTGACTTTTGTGGCCCCCTTGTGATTTTTCATGCTCTCTCGCTTGTGACTTTGTCGCTGTTCACAGCCAAAACTCTGCGCGGTGCTTTAAAATCGCCTCACTCGCTTGCGCCTGTGTTGTCGTTGTTACCAGCCAAGACTGTGCATAGGACCCTCAGAAGCGCAAGCTGAGTCCCTGCACGCTTGACTGAAAGAAAGCGTGTCCGAGGTTTTTACCCCATAGATTGCACTTCCAGGGACCTTGTACTCAGGTTGCTAGAACCCTTTAGGACACAATAAAAACATGATGTAGGGTGTAGGGTCTACCGGTTCTACACAGTGCCAGGCGCAGACCGACGAGGCCGGTTCTTTTCTTGAACCTTTGTGTTTGCGGCGTTCTTGGGAATGCATGGAAGGAAGCAGCGGCATCGCTTGCGGGTCATTTCGTCGATTGGTTCTTTGTGGAGCTCGTAGGGTTTCGGGTCGAGGCTTTGTGGGGGAACGAATGCTAACCATTATAAACGATTTGGCATATTGGCTGCTGCTTGAAAGTTGGTGTACCTGCACCTAAACCCGAAAGACCTGAACCCCATAACCTTGAACCCTGCCCTCAAATATCTCCCAGCAAAGCCTAGGGCTTAGGGCCTATAGGTCCTAGCTTTGTGATTTGAGCGCTGATGGTTCGGTATACGACCCTATAAACCGGCCAGAACCTTGAACAATTGCCCTAAAGCAAGAAAGCCTAAAGTTCCGAAATCCCTCCAACTTCACACCCACCGGGAAAAATGCAAACTAACCGGAGGTCACCGCATTGGATACAGCCAGTTGCCGTAAGACACGCTTGGTGCAATAACCGAACTGCACCAGAGCTTTCCCAAGCTCATCACAAGCCAGACTTACGGCAAACTTCTCGGGGGTCGGCGTTGCTCTACGTGAACGTGAACCTCCAGATTTCCCGCCCCTATCCCTCAAAAGCTGAACCTAGTGGTATACGGACATTTTTGGGGAAAGTGTTGGCCAATTGGTAGTAGGGGTCCGTTTTTCTTCTAGTATATCCTATGTTCTAGTTAAAATAGCAAGGGCACAGGCATGACCAGCAAGGCTGGAATACGGTCGCCCGCGTCGTTTGGAGCAGCATCCCAACCTGAAGAAAGTAGAAGATTTCGACGTTGAAATTCCGGCCACTTGTCGACTTTCTTGGTGTTCGTCCTTCATATCCCCTTGGGGACGTTCTGAGCGCAGCGCCGCTCGAGGCCGGCTGGACTTCCTCATTGATTAATCTGCTCCCTCGAATAACGAACGTCCAACATATGGCATGAGGGGGGGTGGGTTGACTTCGGAGCACTTTATTTTGAGGGAGGGAGGGAGGGCGGGTTTGAGGGTCCAGCGTTGTGGGATGAGGGTGGAGGGTTTAGGATTGAGGATGTAGGGTTTGTTGATTACGGTGGAGGGCTAAGGTTTTTTGAGGGCTTACGGCTTTGGCAAGCTTCAGGAGGACGAGCTCAAGCGGCTGTGGGCTTGCGACTCAGAGTTTGGGTGTAGGGTTTCTGAGTCACAAGGAGTCAGCTTCAGAGGGGGCCCCCAACGGTGCACTTCGGAGCCCTTTTGAAGGCTGGATTGCATGCCAGTGGTATGCTATATGTTACACTGAAGTGTGGTGTAGTATTCCTCAGTGTTCTCCGGAGTACTTGGGTGTAGGCGTGGGATCTATGGGTTAAGGCTGAGGGGTCTAATGGTTTTAGTGTTCAATTCACAAGACGAGGGTTTGGGACGTGCTTAGGAAAAGGGGATTGCCACTTCACCAAGCTTTCGGAAGGATCTGTTCGGCAGTTTTCAGGTTCAGGCCCACCCCTTCCCCCGATTGGTTGCACTTGAGCACCTCAGAAGGGGACAGCATCCTTCAACGAAGTGTTGCGAAGTTTTTTTGGGGCACGTGTGCGTGTGTGTGTGTGTGTGTGTGTCTCGAGGGGCGATGCAGCCCTTGGAAGTAACTCAGCGTCTTGGCAGCATGTCTGGGTCTCCCGCGTCAGCACATCCCGGCTCCAGCGCCAGATCGCTTTGCCATCTCTCCCTGACCTACCGTGCATCCAGCTCGGATCCATGAAGACTGCATGTGTTGTGGCTTTCTTTTTTTAGGGCTTTCGGGCCTTTCAGGAGTCCTGAAACCCAGCTGGTCGAGGCAATGCACGCCGCCGAAGTGTGTCAGGTAGCCTTGTCCAAGGGGACCTCTCCGTGGACGGAGGCGCCTTCATGATCGAGATCAAGACTGACCACAGGATGGGATGCTACGTTTTTGAGGTGAACGGCGAAGGCAAGATCCAAGACATCAAGGTTTGGATGGGTTCCCTGCAAGGCGTCGACGTGACCGACGCTGGCCTGACGGACGTCGACGGAAACCAGACTTTACTGCAGCATCCAGGCGAAGAGCCCTGGTGGTAAGTGCCCTGGTCCAACTTTCTGATTGTTGTTTTTGTTTGTTTTTGTTGATGCAACCTGTTGAGGTTTTGATTTGCAAGACTTGTTTCAAGCTCCAGGCTCGATTGAGACGGAGTGCCATCAATCCAGAATCCGACCGTCGTCGCAGCAGATGCGCAGGTTCAATGCATCTGATGAGAAGCTGAAAGCGTTGGACTTGGATGCCGTGGTGGCCCTTCTCGGAAAGGACGGCTACTCGGCCGCCAAGGCAAGCAGATCTCGCAGAGGAGTATCGCAAGTACCTGACCCTGGCTAGCACCGAATCTAGCCCGGTGCCGTCGAAGAAGGTGGACGACGCATGGCACCCGCGCATCCTGAACACCAAGAAGTACCAGGCAGACACCCAGGCGCTCTTCGGCCACTTCCTCCATCATCACGAGCCAGCGAGCCTTCTACTGGACTTGCAGGGCATGGAGGAGTAGAAATTCTCCATGAACGACATGTTTCCACAGACCAAGGCCCACATTATTGACTACTTTTGCCGCGTCGATGAAGGTGCGTGGTCCAAGGATAAGAAGGATGCCTTTGGGCTCTGCATGTGCATTTGCGGCTGCGATACGGATGCGCATGTGGCTTGTGGGTGCAGAAAGCCCCCCAACACCTTGGCCTCAACGAGTCTAGTCTCCATTTGCCTGCCCGCAGGCTTCCTTTGGCTCGGGCTTCCTGTGCATTGTTCCTTCTGCAGGAATACTTTCTCTGCATTTCTCGGGCCCTGCCAGATGCCTGAGAGTTGAGGATGTCAACGTGTTCCAATGCGTCTCACTTCAGGACCCAGGTGTCCAGTTTCTGCTTTGGCACATCGTGACGCCCGACCTTCGCTGTGCAATCTGAATCAAGTTTCAAGTTCCGCGGCCGCTATAGTTGTCGGAGCCGGCAAAAGGTGCGCTGCGAGATGTGGATTCGAACTCGAAAGGACGGCTCCGATTGAAAGTCCCACATCAGTGTCTTCTGTAACTTCTGTACTTCTTCCCTCCCTGCGTGCTGCCGAGCAAACCTTTGAGGGCAGTACACTTCATCTTGCACACAAAGCCTGAACCCAAATCTCTATCAGCCCTAGCGACCCTAGCCATGTAACCCTTAAACCCCAATAAGACCCGACTCCTACTGCAACCCCCCTATGTCCCCAATCCTGTACATCAATGCGAACTCTTCGGAAAGTCCCCCCGACAATCCCCACACCTCTCACTCCAAATGCTCTCGAACTTTTCGAGCTCATGCGCAAGATGGGGGTGGGCGATGGGTTCACATCTTTGGAAACCGGGTTTGGGCCCTTGGGGCCCAGCACATCGTTTTATGCTCCTGGGGGGGCCGTCGAGGGTCTGAGCGAGGGAGTGTCCAGGGATGTGTTTTTGTCAGGCAATTTGGGGGGTCTTAGAGGTGGCAAGTTGAGTCTGGACAAAGACTCAAGGTCCGTCGATCTCACGGCTTTGGGATGAATGGGCGCAGGCTCTTTTGCACATCTCTCCAATGAGACTCCATTGGCGGTGTTGCCGGTCGGCCATGCCGCTCGCCGCCGTCCTCCTGAGTGTGTTTCTGCAGACTGGAGCGGTCCAGTTTGATGCGCACTTCGAAGCAGCACAAGTGAAGAACAACGTCTCATGGGCAAAAGAGGACTCCCAGATCAATGGAAAGCTGAAAGCCCTTGAGGCAAAGTTCAAGAAGAAGCCCAACATCATTTACATCCTTGCAGATGACATTGGCTTTGGAGAGCTGGGTTGGCAGGGTGGAGGAAAACATCGTGGTACTCCTGGACCTGGATTAGATGACATGGCCTATCAAGGCATGCGGTTTTGGTCCTCCTACGCGGAGCCCTCCTGCACCCCCAGTCGGGTTGCCATCATGACGGGCCGTCACCCGGTGCGCACCGGGTTGACCACGGTGCTGTGGCCAGGGCAGCCGGATGGGCTCAGCCCCGCAGAAGTCACGCTGCCCGAGGTCTTGTCTGCTGCGGGCTACTCCACGGCCATGTGGGGCAAGTGGCACTTGGGTCGCTTGGAGCGCACATGGCAACCAAAAAAACAGAGAATCGCCCCTGAACATATCCGCTGAGTCTGAGCCAAAAGCCATCCCAGTCTTGCTTCCAAGGCGTTTTTTGCTCCTAGGGTTGGAGGAGGGTTTGGGTGAGGGAGCCTGAGCCTAGTAGTAGTTGGACTACATGGTGGAGATGGTAGTCGCACGAATTGCGCTTTTCCATTCAGTGTGCGATAAGGCCTACAGAGCTATAGAGCACCTGAGTGCACTTGCCCTTGAGATGAAGACAGAGGTCCCAGGGGTCTAAAGTAAAAACGGTGATCGTACGGGTCTCATTGTTTTGCTTGCCGCATTTTCTTGAGTCGGCTCTCGGCTTGGCATTCAGAGTTCATCTCTCCAGCTCCCATGTGCACATCTTCATTAGCTCCACCTGAAACCCTATAACTATAACACACGTGATCCTTGAGTGTGCCATTTTCCGTGAGGTGAGGAGCCGGCGCATGCTCCGGAGAACCAGGGCTTTGAGTATGCCTACTATGGCCTCTTCAATGGGGCTCCCGACATGTGGCCCGATTCCGACACGGTGGCTCCGAACTCCAATCCGGCGTTCTTGGATTTTCCGGGGGTGGAGGCCTACAAGGAAGACACGGGGATCGATTTGTCGGTCTCGGCCTACGTGGGCCGCAAAGGGGCGACTCGGGAGCCGATTGAGGGCTTGGCGGGTAAGCCAGGGCCGAAGAGGCAAGATGCCTTTGAAGAGGAATCCATCACTCAGATCTTGAAATATGTGAAAGAGAAAGCGAATGACGCAAAGCCTTTCTTCATCTATTGGGCCACATATGCTCAGCAACTGTGCGGCGTCTCCTCGCACATGAACGAGAAGCATGTGGACCGCCTGAACTCCCAGGCGTCGATGATGGCGGCGCATTCCTCGTATGTGACAAGACTCCTGCAGACCCTGAAGGATGAGAAGATCGCGGAAAACACCTTGGTCGTGTGGATCTCGGACAACGGCCCGATGTACGCCTTCTACCCCAACAGTGGCTACTCCTGGCTAAAAGGTGGGAAAGGCTCAGTGTGGGAGGGTGGCGTGCGAACGCCAGCCATGGCCTGGTGGCCCGGGATGATTCAAGCGAACCAGGACTTGGAACCCCAAAGGGCTTAGACTCAAAAGCTGTCGGAACATGCCCCCCGTGTCTTTTTTGTTGTTGTTGTTTTTTTTTCGGCTCTTGTGTCCAAGACCCCTTACTGTAATGCATGTCATACGACTGCTTCTCGTTGAAAGTCCATAAAAGGTAGTGTGACGAAGGCAAGGGCGAGTGCATGTCCGCATGCAGAGCCGTTCACTAATGTCAAGGCCCTCCCAACCGAAGGTCTTAGAATGAGCAGAACACAAAGGGCTAGTTGTCACAAGGGCGCCTTGTTTTGGAGATTTTTCTGAGTTTGCGACTCACAGGACCCCGTGGACCTCCTTCAGATCACCGATCTCTACACAACCGCAGCTCGTTTGGGCGGCGCCTTGGACCACATCCCCTCGGATCGTGTCACGGACGGTGTGGATCAGGCGGCTTTGCTGCTGCTTGGGGAAGGACATGGGCGCAGAACGAAGATCTTCCACTACAGTGGTGATCATTTGGGTGCCCTACGACGCGGGGACGTCAAGGCGCACTTTCTTGGAGGTGCTTCAGGTGGTCTGCCAAAGATGGAGGCATACAATGTCATGCACTCAGTTGGTGCATGCTCAAGTGGAGACAAGCACAATGGCGCCCAGTTGTTGTGGTGCAGAAGTTCACAGCACAATTTGAATGTAGACACTCTCACTTCGAAGGACTTGATTCGTGATAGCTGGCCAGATGGCTTGCCTTGTTGATCCGATTTTGGGTTGGCCTTTTGTTCAGGACTCACTGTGAGGCAAGATTCGTAATCAGGTGATGGTATGTGATGGTTTTTCACAGGTCCGGTGAAGGTAATGAGTAGTGCAGGGACATGGTCAGCGCGGGAGTTTGATTCGACTTGACAGCGTTTGGGGCGCCCTCTACAGCATTGCACATGCGAAGCAACACGCCACCGACAGGTCGCATTTCTTTTGATCAAAGATGAACCTGTAGTCCTCAGAACGAGGGTGGCTGTAGGCAGTGACCTGTGCACGAAGCGAACTGAGGTCAGGCGTGATCCTGGGGAGAAATATGGCGAGTTCTATCCATACCTGTGGCTGGTGACTCCCATCTCAAACGATGTCAAAGCACACAAGCGAATGATGCAGAAGTTCCCCAACCGTGGCAGTGAGGGGCCAGCATCCTGTGCAAAGTGACGGGTCGGCCTTAAATTTGCCGAACGTTTTGTCCCTAAACCCTCTATAAACCCTAAACGCTAAACCCTAAATGTTCGAAGATTTTGAAAAGAGAGGCCTTGTCAGATCCAGCCTGTTCGGGTTTGCAAGTGGCCCATTATGCTGTCTGCCACATGTAGTGCCTGCAATACCCTGGAAGAGCTTTTAAACAGGGGCAGGCGCGACTTTAAGATCTCCACAGTTCAGGACTTTTAGATTGTAGACAGTGCCGCTTATGATAGCCACAAGGGCGTCAGAGCTAGGGCAGCTAGGGAGCATGAAAGGGCGCGCGCTGGGTCCTGCGTTGGGGAGGCTGCAGTACTGCATCATGCATGCCACTCGCGCTTCCTGCACGAGAGGAGCAGTTTGGAGCACCTTTTTTGGCAGATCCAGTCTTCAGTTTGCTCAGGTCGCTGGCAGGGCCATCGGTTTTCGGTTCACAATCTTTCCGGGAGGGGCCCCAAACCTTCCTATAGACTGTGAGCCCGGGATCTCAAACCCTGAGCACAAGGTACAAATTCAGCACTGCCCTCAACCCTCAACCCTAAACCCTCGGCTCCCGGTGTGGAGTCGGCTTCTCAGTTTGGCCTTTGAAGAGGTGTTGGAGCTATAGTGCTTCATATGCCTTACGACCAGTAAGTGGGGTCTAGGGTTTAGGGTTAAAGCTTGAATCCAATAAGGGTGCTCTCTGAATTAGGGTCCCTTCTTGGGTGCTCTTGAAGGGGTTGCGGGCTTTCGGGCTCTTTAGGGGCTTTGGAGGGTTTTTAGGGTTCTTTGGGGTCTTTTTCGTAGGGACACTTGGGCCAACTTTGGGGCCAAGTACCCCACGACATGCTGCGAAGCCCTGGAGTTTTTTTGTTTAGAGTCAAGGCAGCGCGGTCTGTCGAGTTCCCCGCCATTAGGACCCCGAACCCTAGGTGTTCCTAAAGTCATTAACCCTAAACCCGAAACCCTAAACACCCCGAAGCCGATGCATGAACCCGAAGCCCTAAAACCTACACCGTGAAGCCTATACATGATGAACTATCATGGCTGGTCTCTTTAAGTAGGGCTTCTGTTCTGTAGGGGGGGTTCTTAATTAGGGTATCTAGGGGCCATTGTTAAGGTATAAGGGTAACAGATGAAGAGACCACCAGCCTTTGTACATGATGAACCCTAAACCGAAACACCCTGAAGCCTATACACGATGAACACCTGGAGCCCTTATTAAACCGAATCCCTGATCTCCCCCTCCCTGCCCTAAGCCCTAAACCCCAAACCCCAAACCCTAAGCACTAATCCGTTGAGGATTTAGGTTTTAGGGTTTAGGGTTTAGGGCCCTTCCCCCCAAAGGTACCCACAGCGGTGCGGTGTACACGAGCTGGCCGCTCGCTTCCGCCACTTCTTAGCAACTCGGGGTCCTCCATCCTTCAATGCGTCTAGGGTCCCTAAACCCTAAACCCTAAACCCTAAACCCTAAACCCTAAACCCTAAACCCTAAACCCTAAACCCTAAACCCTAAACCCTAAACCCTTGTGAATTTTTACCTTGTCTGGAGTGTATAGTGTACAGCCGACTTCACATCTCCCCATATAACGCTCCTTAATCCTGAGCCGGATACCCGAACCCCCTAATAGAGGGAGGTAAGCTGACCCTTTTGTTTGTATCTCGCAGGCCTTGGGCCCTAGCCCTGTAAGCCGAAAAAGCGCTGCGTAGGGGTTCCCGGGGAAGGGATGGAGAAGAACAGGCGCCATATGTGTCAACTAAACTTAACTGCGGAGGTGGGATGAAGAGGAATTGACGAATCTGTGGCCAAGGGGTTCCTCGGCGAGGGATGGAGAAGATTCGGCAGCAAAGTCGTCAACTGAACTTCGTTAACGAATCTGTGGCCAAGTTGGGAGGGGTCAGGGGGGGTCCTGGAGGAGGAATGGAGAGGAATCTGCGCCAAGTTCGTCAACTAAACAGTTGGCCAAGTTGGGGGCGCGTTGGGGGCTTCCTGGGGGAGGGATGAAGAGGAAGTGGCACCAAATTTGTCAACTGAACGTCGTTGACGAGTCTATGGCCAAGTTAGAGAGTTGGGATGGAGAGGAATTGGCGCCAAATTCATCAACTAAATTTAGTTGATGTGTCTGTGGCCAAGTTGGGGGGCCAAGTTGGCGTTTCCTGCGAGTGGGCTGGAGAGTGGCCATGTTGGGGAGGGATCACACGGATCTCTTGGGCAAAACCAGATGCCAAAGCTCTAAAGAACTGCAAACCCCGACGATGCGCAAAGAGAACCTCACGAACAGGGCCTGGTTTCTAGCACATCTAGCCAAGGAAGAACGTGGCGGCCCAGGCACCCAAGGGTTCGGGGTGTTTGGGGTGTTTGGGGTGTTTGGGGTGTTTGGGGGGTTTGGGGGGTTTGGGCGGTTTGGGGTGTTTGGGGGGTTCGGATTCGAAGAGCCCAAAGCCGGGATCATGCAACAACACCGCACAGAGAACCCAGAATCCAAAACCCTTTGCTTAGGTTTGTTGGGCTTGGGACGGCCTTGAAGCTGGAGCTTGAGGGGGGGGGGGGGGGGGGTGAGGGTTTAGTGTCGAAAGGTTTAGGGCAGTTCTGTCGAACTGCCCTTCTCGGGCTGTTGTCGCAATTGTCCTCCCCTTCGGTCTCGATAGATGTACCAATCTCAATGGTACGCAGGGCGCCGTAGCACCATTTGAGTGTTCGAATGGCTTCATGTTTCCCGCACGCTGTTTATGTGAGAAGTCGCGCCAGATCGGAAGCGTCAAATAGTTCCCACAGCCTCCTCGCCCACAGCCTGCTGAGACGGAAACCAAAGCTAGTCTAAACCCCGCCCAACACACGGAAACAATTCCTGCTGCCACCCCTCCAATAACTGGCTGTAACACCTTCGGCTAGCGGAGAAGTAAGCAGCACCAAAAGCTCACACGTTGAATCCGATGCCCCAAAAGTTCCTTTGCCGGAATGCAAGGCAACTGATCTCGATGAGCCGCAGCAACCGTGCACCGTCAGAGCTGAGATCGCTGAAAAAGACCGCCTCTCTCATTCGTTAGGAGCGGTCATTCACCAGCTTCCAAAGTTTGACGCTTCCTCACTGAGGCGCAGCGGCTTAGGCGGGATTACTAATCTGCTTTGTGCACACATGGCGTCAACCCTACGTGCCCAGATTGCGTCTCAAGAGACTCGTTTGTTGATCCTTGGCGGCCACTCGGCCCGAAACCTTTTAACCCGTCGCCCGCCCTACCCTCTGCAAGTCATCAAACCAACGCATCGCAACAGTGCTGAACTTGGGATGAGCAATGCGCTTTAGGCCGGGGACACAATGTGAGAGTGTGAGTACACAATTTTGCACGTTAGGGACTCAACCGAAGTCCACACGTCAAATGATCAGGCATGGGGCCCCTTGGGAAATTCAGGAAGGCAAGCACTGTTTTCCATAGTCTCTCCTCTAGTCGCAAATATGGATCCAGAATTGCTGTTGCACAGGGTCGTACGAGACTTGTGACAATGCGGGATATACGCTTGCCGAAGGCTGCCGTTCTTGACTGTTGTGTGCCGGCGAGCTGGCTCCAGCTACTGTAAGCCACTAGTGGTGTTAACTAGGTCCCCATACTCTTAGTGAATCTTGGTGACGATGGGCTTTGGCTAGACAGCAGCATGACACATTGTACCGTACCAAGAACATCCACATCAACGTTTCCTGCGTGTGGTCTCCAATCCAAATGGAGCGCAACCTCGGCCATCATGCGCGTCGTTGAGTCCTACTTGCGGCTGGCAGAAGACAGGAGGCTCCATGCCAGGACAGTTTGCGTGGCAGTGATCAGCATTGTTGTCCCCGACTTTTTGCGTTTTGTAGGGCATTTCTTGCGCTTCATGTGCACTCTATATTTCAATATTCTGATGCACGCTTTCCGCCTCAGCCTAACACTGCTTGGGCCCTCACCAAGCGGTTCCCTCCGCACACGTGGTGTCTCAAGCCGTCGAGCTGAAACACGAGTTTTCGCGGACTGCGCGTCCGGACATCATGGAGTCATGGAGCACCCGAAGCAGCTTGGAGCAGAATCGTGGGGGTGGTGTGGAGAAAGCACATTAACGTGGCTACTTTTAGGGGCGTGGATGAGAAACTGATGAGAACATATTAATATGCGCGCGTGATGTGACCGATCTGGATTCGCTCGTTGCTCAGGGATTTCCACTGTGCCAGTTCGTTCTTAATTCCGTTGAAGTCTGATGACAATTGGAACGCGCCGGGCAGAGACACGGAAAAACACAGTTCATGCAACAGGAACTCCAGTGTCGGGAACACGCCAGAAACATGAGAAGCTTTGAGAGTCTCTTTCCTGGGCCAGGCCCGAGCCTGGCGCCAGGCCACGGGATTGCGGTGCCGCTTTCCGCGCAGCGCGGCTCTCTGTGGCTTGCAGTGCAAAGAGCCAATACAAGTTGGAATGAATCTAGGATGTTGAAGGTGCGGCAATTTTGCAGAGCCCAAGTCAGCCTGCCAAACTGAAAGCAATCGACGACGAGCCATATAGGGAAGACTTCCAAGTGACCGTGCACACATCGCTGACAAACCCAGCAGCTCCTTGCCCATCAACTCGCACTCAGGCTGAATGTTTCGACATGGCACTCGTAAACACTTTATTCGCTGTGCCTATAGCCTGTGCCACGCCGAAGGCTCTGCCTCCGTGCAAGTGCTGAGTGGTGAAGGCGACTTGGCATTGGCACCATACCATCCTTATTGTTGACACGAATTGAGCCCCTAGTCGCTCTGCACAACGAACCAGTGCCCGCAAGAGCAGTGGGAAGACGCCAGCACGAGCCCTTGCATCGATCTTCATCGCACGCCGTCTAGACCTTGGCTGAGGCTGCAAAGCGACGAAGGCCCGGAGATCACCAACACCCAAGCAGAGCCCGAGCCTCAGAATGCAACATGCAAGATTGCAGTGCGGTCTTGGCCAGCTTTGACTCGCATTGCAGGCTGAAATTGACATTTGGGGTGCATGAGATACCCCCCCCGTTGATCGTTATTGTCGGGCGTTCCCGAAGCGTAGACTTCGTAGAATCTCGGTAGACCTCTCGTACAGTTTTAGCGTTTAGGAGGTTTTTTTGTTTTGCTAAGGCGGGCGTCGGTCGGCTTGAGCGGTTACGGGAGTTGTCGCAGCAGATTTGTACAGACGTTGGGGGAGATCTAGCACTTGCTTCTTGAGCAACTCGGAAGAACATCCATAGCTTTGTAGGCTGTAAGCAGAAACAAATTCCAACTTGATCAGATGCCAGTCTAAATGTGAACACCAAGCTCTTCCAGAATCAGTGTCAAAGATCACCCCTACACCCTAAACCCATACATGTTTGGACCCCTCCGCCCCTAGCGCAGGCCAATCCAGCAACATCTAAGCCTCAGGAGACGCAGAGCAAGTTGGATCCTCAGAGTGGGCTTACGGTCATAAGGGTAGTTCAGGCATGTCGGGGGAGAGTTTAGTGGTGAGGGGTCCGTACGGGTCCGAGGGATATTTGCCGGTATAGGTATCTGGGGTTGAGAGCAATGTGGGGGTGTAGAGCATTGTGGTGGAATGTTTTTTGGTGTTGAGTGTACTGCGCGGTTGGCTTGGGGAGAGGGCGCGTAAGACAATGTGGTGTTACGAATTGTCTTGGCTCTGAGTGTAATATGCGCGGGGGCTTGGGAGAGAGGAGCGTAAGACAGCGTGGTGGAATGAACTGTTTTTTGTGCGCGGGGGGCTTGTGGGAGAAGGGCTGTAAAAAACACTGGTGGAATGAATTGTTTTTGTCGCTGAGTGTAATTCGCCGGGAGTTGGGTCAACCTCGCTGAAGCTCGTGGTTGACACCTGGCTGCCTGGCTCATCCGTTGATTGGGATAGTCAGGAGAAATCAGGCATACACCACATTGACACGAATCTGCGGGACTTCGCAGCTTCGTGTTGCCAGGGCAAAGTCCGGAGAATTGCCTCTGACTGCTCATGAATGCTTCAGGTCGCCGGCTGGGGGGGCCACCAGCAACTGCCCTTTAAATTCCATGTGTCGGTGCGGGATTTAGTAGCAGCAGCGGGACAGGTGTACCCTATCCAAAACTAAGGAGTTGGGAGAGTAGTTTTCGTTTAGCAATGGTGGGCTGTGGTCGTATTGGTTGGGCTACTCGACTCGAAAGCTTCGTGCGGTTGTGGCCGACTCTGCGTCTCACCGAAGCACACTGAAGCCAATATCAAGCCTATTGTATGTTGAAGTTTAGTGCCATCCCAAGAAGAGCCACTGTCAGAAGGACCTCGACGGCGGCGTGCACCTCGAGCCCTGAGCTGAGCAACAACCCGGGAAGATCCACAAAGTGGGGCCAGGATCAGGTTAATCGGGTTTAGAGCGGTCGCTGAGCCCCAAGTGGAGAGGTTTGGCTTAAGGTTGTTGCAAACAGATCGCTGGTTGATGGTTGTTGTTGCCTTAAGAGTCCGTCCAGAGCCATTCCGAACCCAAACCGAAGCCAAACCAAAGCCACTCCATGCTCCAATCAATGCCAAGCGTTCCCTTAGCATGCCCATAAGCGTCCGTCCCCCTTGTCCCTCCGAAAACTCCCTTGCATCACCAGAAACCCTAGCACACCCGCCCAGAATCCCACAACTATCACCTGCGTCTCGACTCCAGGTCCGCCTCTCCTCTTCTCGCCGACGTGAGCGGGCGCTTTGAGATGAGGCCCCACGACGTGGCCGGGAGCTGGTACTTAAGGTCGCAGCCCAAGGCGCAGATAGCTGTAGGTCCGAAGCAGGTTTGTGTTCTTCTCTTTGGTTTGCCCAACATTGTGAACAGTTCAGCAGTAAGAGAGCGCGGCAGAACATTTTTCGTAAGTTGGATCATCGTGCAGCTCCATCACTTGTGTGCCTTCAGAGTGTGTGAGAAATATGTTCGCAACTTGAGAGGACAAGACTCGTTTCATTATCGGAATAGCCAGTATTTACAGCGCAGGCTGAAGATGCACTTGGGGCTGGCTGTCTCACTCTCCTCGTCGTCTGCAATCCAACTTGGGTTTGAAATTTGCTTGCAAACAAGCGCCTCGCACCACATCCCACGAGGTCAGGCGCAGTGACAGCAGTAGCTGTGCCGAGGGCTCAGGGGTCTGAAGCGGCCTGTCTTGAGGGGTTATGGTTGCCGGTGTTCTGCAGTTTCTGTCATATTCAGCCGGTTTTGAACACGTAGTGAAGGGTGGGCTCTCGACAAACCCCAGCAGTGCCAGCTTGGCTCCGAATGCTGAACCTCTGGGTCGTGGGCAGGTGGCTCTTTCTTGGCTACCGGAAGCACATCAGGACCTGGATGCGCGATAATGAAGAGTTGTTCATGTTGAGCCAGGTCATGCGGAATTCACATTCCCAAAGAATTATAGCCCTCCAGGCGCCATGAAGTCCACTGAAAGTTCTTCGAGGTAAGTGGCATCGATAGTTGGAGAACATGTAGTAGAAGAAGCTTCGCATGGCGTATGCATGGTGCGAGTTGGGATGCAGGAAAACCAAACACATCCAGATGTTTCTGGCAGCTGAAGTTCGGCTTTCCTCTTTCATCAACAGTTAGAATCTGGCTTGCCACCGTGCCAACTCCGAAAGTCAACTCAGCGCTCAAAGGAGCCAAGCTTTCGGCAGAACTCCTAAGATTGCAACATGTGTCCTTCAACAGTCTCAACAGGCCGCTGGTGCTGACGGGTTAAACTGGGTTTTCTTCCGGACCATGTGCTCAACAATCTTCAACATTCAAGACCATGGCCACAAGGGACTGCCCACATTCTTCCCCATGGTGCATGAACTCAAGCATGATACATGAAAGAGATAATCCTACAACCCTTTCCTTCCCCATGTGACGGAGGAGTCCATGCAGCGGTGCAGCAGCTCAGTGGGCGCAACACGGTCTCACTGCCCGAAGCGGTGGAGCTAAGGCTCATGGGGATGAGCCGGCGGCCGCCGTCATCTTCGTCACAGGTTTCTCGCGACGTGCGAAGTTCATAAGACTAGGCACCCGGAGTCCGGCTCTGCCACGCACGTGTGGGAATCTTCAACCATGTCTACTCGTGAGGAGTTCACTACTGTATGAGGGTTGACGATCGAAGGTGTACCTTAGGGGGGCTTCACGTGCTTGCAGATTAGGGGATCATGGTGTCGGACACTACCCTAGGACAGCTCCAACCTGCAATTGCACATTGATAAGCTCCCTACCTGCTCTCCGACCTGCAACTGCGCAGTGCAGTTCCTAGCCATCCTTGCAAGCATACGGGAACCAGCCTTCTCGGGGCGCGAGGGGCTTCATAGCTTTTGATCTGATATGTCAATCGTTCAAGGGCTGCGGTACCAGAGCCTTGGGTTTCCGAAAGATTGAAGCTTCCCACCACACCCTCCTGATAATAGATGGTGCAAAGGCCACCTTGCGACTCTCGCATGTGCCCAGAGGCTAAAGTTGAAGCTGCACGGCACGGTCTGAAATGTTGAGTTGTTTTCTTGACGCCTGATGTGTCAAGCTCTCACAGTGGCCGTTTGTAGCTGCTGGTGGGTGGGCGTTTCTCTTAAGGCAACTCATGTCCGCTCTTCACGACCCACTACAGACACACTACTTCAGCAGCCGACGCACGCTAAGATCTCATCTTGTTGTAAACATCGTGCTTCAGCCTGCGTGACAATTAAGCAGTGAGCAGTATCAGTAGGTGGAGGTAGTAAGGACAGCTCTTGGGCACTTGGCGGATGACTTTTGTCCTGCTTTGCGCTTGGGAGCTGTGTTTGTGCAACAGTTGTGTTAGACTACCTGCCTTTGTTCCGTGGTGACTGCGCGGCGTATATGGGCTTCGGCCCGAACAACAATGACCACGCACAGTTGACAATTCACGACGTCTTAACTGTGAGGTGACCACCGCATGCAGCAGCCATCCATCGGCATAAATACAGGGAAGCCGTAGACTTTCCTGAGGGAGACGCCATAAGTTGCATTCTGCATGTTGAATGCTCAAATCAGTGTGGACGCAGGGTTGCCTCTGTTGTAGTTAGCCAAGCCGAGCCCGCTAGCCCGCAGCCAGATACTCCATGGCTTTCCGAGGTCTGCTATGTCCAGTATTGATCCATATCACCACCTGTGTCAGATTCCAAGATGAGCAAGAGGCAGCGATAATGTCACCCCAAACTCTGCAAGGTCTCTGGAACGGGCCGCCGTTGCAAGGAGAAGAAGGTCAGGAAGTGATGCGGTGGGTGGAAACTCTGGACGCTCCAGATGTGTACTGCAAGCTTCTTCACAAAGCTGCTGGAGACTGTGCAGACTGCTCTGAGTGTGCCGAGAGAATGAAGAGAACGGTTCTGAACGAGACACAGGACGAGATTCTGCAGATTGTGAAACGTCAGGAAGCAAGCAAAACCAGCAGGAAGCCCTTGGCCGTGTTCGTGCTTGGCGCTGTTGGCTCCGGTAAAACTGGCTTTATCAAGAAGAGGCTTGAACAGGAGCTGGGGAATGGCAACGGCTTTCTTCGATCTGCAGTTCACATCAACGCCGATGACCTTCGCTCTGCGCTCGTCGGCGGCTACGCGATCTATTCAGCAATGGTGAACCACAAGGGGTTCGACAGAAACATGCGCTGGGACGCAAACGAGCTACGGTCTGCCATTCAGAACATGGTCTGGGACTACCGAGTGGATGTCATTGCCGACAGCATGACCCTGCCGGCCGGCGTAGCAGAATCCTTTCTCCAGAAGGGCTTTGATGTGCGGGTGTTCCACATCGAGATCGCTGGGAGCTCTCATGAAGAGAAAGTGGACAGAGCTAAACGTGACATCGAGGCAAGAGTGGCCGCAGGTGGTCACTCTGCTCCCAGCTATGTCGCGCAAATTGTCAGGAGCAGGGTCGGCCATGAACATGCTTAAGATTCAAAGCATCCTCCAAGGCACTTTTCCATAAATGGTCAGAAAACCTGTTGGATAGACACGTTTTGACGATAACCGGTCCAAAATGTCGCTTGTTCCTTTTCGTTTGTAGGTTGTGTCTTCATGTGGTTGTCGCTTGGGTGTTCTTTTGGAGCTCGGTTTTGCCTGTCATGTTCACCAATCTGTTTTGTCCCAGCTTGCCATCTTTGTGTTGCGTCCTCAGCACGTTCGACTGAGGGATGCGAAGCCGTAAGATACTAAGGTCAGAATTAGGGGCTTTGTCAACACAATGTCAGATGGTGTAGTGGTTCTCGGCCTTTTGGTTGTTCGCCTGGTCATTCGGTTCTGTGTGCCCGTGCATGTTGGTGCTACAAGTACCTTAGTTTTCTCGACCGCGCGCTCCCTACTCGATGGCTTCTTTTGTTGCTTGTGTTTCTTCTGCATGGTGTTGGGTCTCCTCTTCTAAAGCTCTTCAGCCCCTCAGCCTGCAATCGAAATGCCCCAAAAACGCTTCACAAAGACTTCGCGCCCCTTCCAGCTGTGGAACCCTAAACCCAAGACCCTGCTCAGGAGCCAGCAGTCCGCAGAGGAGTTGAGGGCTGTCGGGGTGAATGTGACCTCCGTCATCAGGAGAGGCAATGACTTTGTGGTCCAGTAGAGGACAGCGCCGTCCTTTCATTTCCCTTTCTGTACATGTTGACGTGCTGTGCAGACGATTGCAGAACGTGCTGAACACCTGCTACGGCTAAAACGAGTTCTGCGGAGTGCTCCAGCAGCTCCATCTTTCTTGGCATAGGGGCTACCTACTAGATAATGCAGATAATGTCACTTCGGTCCCGTTCCAGTCTTCCTTTTGGGTCCTTAGCCACGAGGACTGCATCCTTTCTGGTCATGATTGCACGGTTTCGTGGTTTCCGGCTTGCAAGGAGAACTTCCAATTCCTGAAAGCTGGAATTCGGGGTTCACGTTGCCAATAGTAACTCCAAGACCACCCCAGAATCGGAAAGCAGAAAGTAGGACAGTGGCCACCCCAAGTCTTTGTGCGGGGGCGCTTCTGGGTGGCCTTTTTCCAGTGTTGCCCCTTCCCGACCTTAGCTGTCCCATGAAATCCCATGAAGGTTCAATGTCAAGGCAGGGTTTGTGTTTCTCTCACAGCCAACCTTCGAGAGCCTCTGGAGACCTTCAGCTTAAGAGCTCTGTGAGGGAGTTTGCTGCAGCAAGGCTGCATGCTGTCCACTTGCAGGCTATGGTTCGCAACGCATTCGGTCTGCGCGCTGGCCATATCGAAAAATGTGCTCTTCCCATGACAGCATGCGTGTTGCTGAAACCGTGAAACAGAAGAGTGGCAGCGTCGCTGCAGAAAGCAGAGTTGTGGCACAGACTGCTTAGCAGGTGCTGCGCTGAGGGCGCTTGGCTCGAGGCGTCAGCGTCGAGCCTTCGTTTGCTAACTCCTCCTTCATATGTAGAAAGGGGCCCATGCCATGTGCTGCATGCGGCTTCTTGCAGTGGCAGCTCTCAGCCTGGCACGAGCACATCGCCCGCCTCAGCCCACCAACCCGCTGGAGGCAAGCCTGCATGACCTCAGATTCGCAGCTTGACATGGGCACGTTGCAGATCCGATTCCCTCCGCCTTGCCTTGCCTTCTGATTCTAAACCCCGTGCAGGTGGAGGGAACGCCAGACTCACAGGCAAGTCTGCGGACTGTAAGGGTTCAGAGATACATTGGCTGCGGCTGCAGTGGTTGATGGCATTCGCTCGCAGGGCAACAGCCTTAACCTCTGCACCCTAAAGGCCCTAAAGCCTTGCGCAAGGATCGCCACCCTTGCTATCTGGACGAGAGTGATGCAGAGGGCGGGGGCCATCTGAAGGCCAGGTAGGGAACTCGGAGGCCTGTCCTATCGTAGTAAGACCGTAAACTATGGCATGGTGGAGTCTGTCATTCACCTGAGGTAGTCACACAGTACAGTAGGTGAAGTTTGGATTTTCAGAAACGGGTCAATGTTCGTGCGCCACGGATGGCAAGGATCAGGCCACGTGCACCGTGCACATGCACGTGGTGGAGTCATGGGGACCTCGTTTTCGTGTCGGCATGTGAGAGACTGCTCAAACCCTGCGCGCCTCTCTAGGTAGTTTGGACGGGACAGAACAAATTTGCCGCGGAAGCGATACCTTACCCCAAAAGCGATGCCCCCGATTTAATCGTCTCAGTCGTGGCTTCTAGGTTTTGCCCCGCGCTCATGTCATTCCCGCCACAGCGGAGGAGTGCAGCAGCCGTTATTGTAGCTTAAGAGGCGCTTGAAGTTTACTTTCCTGCCTGGAAGGCGATCGAGTTCCTGAAGTGTCTGTGGCAAGTCAACAACAGCAGCGCGTCCGGCGCGCCCTTGGACTGCACCAATCATAATGGACAGATAGTGATCAGCACAGGCTTTGACATCGGTTGTGGAAATGGTGCGATCGTGAGCTTGGGTATCAAAGTGCCCTCGGTGGCAGCAACCACGGGTGACCTCAGCCGTGTGCTGGACCATCTCCCCAACCTCGAAGGACTCATTTTGGATAACTCCAACATCTCTGGGCCTTTGTCTGAGTTTCGAAGGGTCCGGAACCCCAGCAAGCTGCGTCGCTTGCAGCTCCGGTGGTGCAACGTGGGGGGTACTTTGGAAGACCTGAGCAACTACACCTTCCAGGCGCTGAAGCTGTCCGACAACATCAGCGGCGACATCAAATCCCTGGATTGGAGCCAATTGGAGTTCTTGGATCTGCGAAACGCCACTGCGGTGACCGGCAACGTGTCTAACCTCAAGTCGGGCTTGGTGAAGGGTCTCTGGCTGCAGTACACCCAGGCCACTGGAGACATCACCGAGCTGATGCGTAACAACTCCAACCTCACCTACTTACATGTGCAAGGCTCGGAGGCTGAAAAGCAGCCTATGTTGTACTATAGTATACTGTAGAGCATACCACACTTTTCTACAGCTGACGATAGTTTCCCGTTGTGGCCCAGTTTTGGTTTCTGTCGTTTCAGAGTTAGGCTCACAGATCTATGGCCACATCGACCGCCAATGGGCGCCGCCCCACAACGTGGGTAACGAGCTCAAGGAGCTGGTGCTCTTCAATACGAAGGCAATGGCTCGGGGGCAAGGGTTTGGGGTTTAGGCCTCTTGAGCTGCCCTTTTGGTTCCTCACAGTCGGGTCCATTTGTCGTGCAGGACGCTACCATGTAGCTAAGCTTCAAGTGGACATTGCATTGCGCTGAGGTGACATTCGGCATGCCAGTGCCCAAGAAGCCGAAAGCGCCTCAAGATCCGAACCCGTTTCCCAACCTCAGCAAGCTGGACGTGTCTGGCAACCCCTTGAACATGGACGTTTGGGACTTCCTCTATCCCCTGGCGAACAACTACCATCTGTCCGTGATCGTGGCATCAGGTTGCAACCTCACCGGTAAGGAGACCCGGCTGCGAATCATTGCCGCGGTGTTTTGTTTTTGCAAGTCTTTGCCCGATGTCTTGATATATATATATATATATATCACGAGCTGAGGTGGAAGGAATCTTCAGCTACAGGAACCGGCCCTTGTACTGGCAGTTAAACTACATGGACCTCTCCAGGAACGGCATTACCAAGCTACTCGGAGAGCCCCGCGAGTTCTTTCTCGACGTGAGCAGCAACCCTGTCACGGAAGTCGACCCCCGCTACTTCAAGACGCCGCTGGTTTTGAACCTGGCAAATACTCCCTACAACGTCACCGAGGACCGAAGACTGATATGACAAGGGCAACTTAGGCTAATCTTGGAGCCTTTGCAGCAAGCCTTCCCGGAAAGGTTCACTGCTGTCCAACTTCCTAGAACACATGTGTTGATCCCGGGTCTCGGTTCCCCAAACCCCTCCCCCGCGTCCGCGCCGGTGGTGGTCGACAACCCTCTCACGCAAAACGCGTGTTCAGGCGCCAAAACCCAAGCTCAAGCGCGATTTCCAGATGCGATCGATGACCTGCTCACACGAATCGCGTCTGAAGGCGGAAACAGTCGACAATTTACGGTGTTTGCGACGGCCTTACAGAATTTGGGTCTACGCCGGCAGTGCAGCACAGCATGGTTTTATAAACTTGGTATAAGCTGGTGATATGTATCTATCTGTCTTCTGATCATGTAGTAGTATGTTCTGGAATGGTATAGCTCATTCTTGCACGTTATTGAAGTTCGTTTAGTCGGATGTACCATGCCAAACGAGTTTTAACATGATGAGTAATTGTAACCGTATAATGGCCAACAGACATGGCATGGTATTCTGTTATAGTATATGGTGGTACATCTTGAAATGTGATGCAAAGCATGCTATAAAACACGTATGATACATATTAGCTTCTTGCCGTGTCCTATCAGACACTACGGCAGCTTACAATGTAGCTTAACAGTACCGTATACTATAAGGAACTGTGCTTCTAGTCTGCTGTCGTACGCTATCAGAGTTCTGGCATGTCACAGCACAGAATACGATTGCAGAGTCTTCTTATATGTATATATATATATACACATATTCATGTTCATATGTCGTACATCTTGAAATGTTTTCTGAGATATGTACAAAGCGTAGCAGTTTGTTTGAAACAGGTAGGAGGATTTGAGCAGCTTTGAGACACCGCATTCCCCACATCCAGAGAACCTCAACCCACATCCACAGGGCACCAAAGAGCCATGGCGGGGAGGGGGCAGAACCCTGATCAGTTCTGCATCACGGCTAGTCGTTCGTGTACCCTAGTGTAGCCTGGAGCAGCTCTGTCTCCGTCGTTCCTTGGCGCAAGACCCCGGCACACGGCAGGAAAACTTCAGGAAGTCCTTCGAATCTACGGAAGTCGTGAACGTGACAGACCGATACACCTGCAAGGGTGTACAATCTATCGACCAGGACCCCGAGAAGCCCCTTCCTTGCAAGCTCCTTGTTACTTCCACGTCCTTCGCGCCCAACAACCTATGCTCTTGCTCGTCTGGCTTCGTGGGGAGAGGCCCCACCTGCTTCACCTGCACCGGCGGACAGGAGCCCAAGGACGAGCCCGGAAGCGGTTGTTGCGCCTGTGGCGACGGGCTTGCGCGTATGGTAAGTCAAGAAGAAGAGGAGAATGTGACGACCTGTCTACACTGCCTCGATGAAGGCAGATACGCGAAAGTGCTGTGATTCAGGTAAGCGCTTTTTGTCATCATTGGGTTGTCATGTTAGTTGGAGCAGCTGCATGCCCTGACGAGGTCGGTGCAACAGTTCCACCTGCGCGACTGATTGCACAGACGGCTATAGTGGCACGCTGTGCTCCGAGTGCATGTCCGGCTTCCATTCGCTTCTGGGTGGTTGCCAGGCCCGCGGGATACAGGTCGACAACCACAACATGCACACGTTAAGTGACGCGCAAAACCACACCCGGGACCTACGAGAATCCAACAAGCACGAACATGACATGAGGATGGAGGGGATGCCGGAGGGAAGGGAGGAGGAGGGAGGATGGCACCCGCCAGTAACCCTAAGTAGATGTCTTGAATGGGTTCTTCTGAAACTGCAACGGAACGAATAATTGCTGTTTAATGAAAACCCTGAGCAAGTGGAGGTTTTCTTATGAACATTCACAACGAATTCAAGGTTTCCTTGTTCAGCCTGAATCAGATGCCCGAATTGCAAATGCAAAGGTAGTTTGTTTTGTACTCAGCGCCAGAAGCGTACAAAAAGCGCCGAGACATACTCAACAGCTGGCAGCAATGCTTTAAACCCTTCATCCCTGCAAGGCGTGCTCTGCCGAGGACCAGCTGAGCCCGGAGGTGCGCTGGGCGATTTTGGCTGGGGCCGGACTGGGGGCCTTGCTGGTCGTGCTGGGGCTGCTGTGGCACTTTGTCCTCGGGGCACCCAGCAACACCGAGGAGGTCGGGGACCGAAAGACCGAGCTCCTTGAGCAGGTGCTGCTCTTTCTGAGCTACTGGCAAATTCTTGGCATGCTCGGAACTCTCAGAAATCAGCAAAGCTGGTTCAAGTCCGTGGTGTTGATGCAGTTCGGCTTCCTTCTGGAGCTCCTCTCCTTTCAGTGCGCTGTCGGCCACGAGACCGGGCGAAACGTCGAAATCCTGGCCACGGTCTTCGCTTTGCCGAGTCTCTGCGCCTTGGCCTTGTTGGCCGGCTGGTGCCGTGGAAGCATCTTCTATGGCCTGAAGCGCCTCGGCTGATGGCTCTTCTCCTTATTGTAGAGCATCGTATAGCATACAGCAGCAGTTCGTGTATACTGGGTATGGTGCAAGCTTGGTCGTGCGCATCTCGCAATTCAGAAGTTTGTGCTCTATACCAAATCTGATCTGTTAGGTTCGTGATTGTGGCGACGGCCCTTCTCTTCATAGGCACCGCCAAGGCGCGCTAAGCTGGGAACTGCAGGGCCCTTTTTTCTCTGCTGTACATTGCACTATATTGCACTATATTGCACTGTGCCGGAGCCCCAGGCCCTCAGTGCCAACCTGAGCTGGTGCGTTTTGGAAGATGCCGACCAGAACCCTCTGGGATCCATGGCCTACCTCCACGAACGTCCTTCAGTGAGATGTGCCAAGGACCCGGAAGCAAATGGAGCAGACCCAACTCGAGACCCCTTGAAGCCCGCTCTTTACCTGGCAACCTTCTTGAATGCGGTGCTTGTGCCTGGTTGTTTGGTGTTAGTCGGCTGGTACATCACACGCCGGCTTCGGGTGCTCATCAGCGGAGGCAGTTCCATCAAGCCTTTGCGGCAAAGCGAGGAGAGTGCAGAAGGCATCAAAGTGTTTCTTGCTAGGGCACCAGCGGCTTCCGATATGTCAGAGCCTCCGGATTCCGAGCATGTCTCCGGCCTTGCTGTGTCCACCTACGCAGCAGCCTATGCGACTTGTGCCTCAGAGCTTGCGGCAAGCAGCACCGTGAAGGCTGGGACCGGTGCAATGCATAACATAGCGAGAAGCATGATTGTACCAAACCCCGCACAGCTTGGAAGGTGACTCGAACACCCAAGGGCATCACCATCTATGTTCCTGCGTCGGGGCACTGGAAGGGATTGGAACCCGCGGTTCGGGACCGGCTGGGTCCTAAACTCCTGCACTGTGCAGCTTGCTTGACGGGATGGGCTTTCGCAACCTTCTGGCCTTGTGATGTGCAAAATTGTGCAAACCTACTTGGCTTTGCATCCGGAGGAGTCTCTTTTTCAGCAGATGCGGCTGGATGCAGAATGGCTCGGAAGCTTGGCTGCAACAAAGAGAAGCTCACACGTCCACCTCTCCCCCTCTCTCTCCCGCTCGCCCTCCGCTGTCTGTCTGTCTCTCTCTTTCTCTCTCGCTTTCTCTCTCTCTCTCTCTCTGTCTCTTTCTCTTTCTCTCTCGTGTCTCGCTTCTGAGCAGAATAGAACTGAGGTGGGAACCTCCTATATCGGCTGTGCGCCAAGCAGGTTTTGGCCACGAAGGACAGCTTTCGGTTTAGCGCGGCAAAGAATAGCCTCATACCTTAATGAAGCTGTCGATGGGGCAAGCATGGGCTAGCCAGAACCCGCCAGCCCGCAAGTGCACAATGGATGACCGCACCCTCCCCCACACAGTGTCAAGCATGGTGCATAGGGCCGTCTCCAATACACCAAAGAGGTTTGGTAATTAACATAGTATACAACAGTACTGCTGGGGCGCAGCGCAGTTCGATTCTGTTCCGACCTGTTATTTCGGGGAGAAGACCGCATGCGGATAAACACATTTGTTCAACATTAGTTCTTCGCAGCACAGATAGAAGCATTTGGTGCACCTTCTCGGTGCGGATAGAAATCGCTTCTACCTTCAGTGCAGATGTCATTTGGCAAACTTATCACGCTGTTCTCTGGGATGAACAAAGGCGGGGTGGCTGGACAAAGATTGCAGATAGAAGTGTGACCCATGCAGGTGGACACGTTTTGTAAGGATGTTTGAGCGGATTGTTTGTGAAGTGAACCGTTTTTGTGGGAGGTAGGGTAACAACATAGAGAGAATTCTGCCATTACGTTAAGAAAGGGAGGACTTCTATTTGCATGGGCTCCATACCTCCCCATTGTATTCATTCCATAGAGGGATGCTGAGAATCAGCAATTTCTTGTACAAACGCATACGCGTACGTCCGAGTTGTACGTAGCTTGCAGCTTGGGGAGCTCGCAGAAACATGCGTGAGCATTTTGCACGCACGCTCGCAGGCACGCACGTACGTAAGCAAGTGGCGGGCATGACGGCAAAAGCAAAGTGGAGCAAGGTGTAACTCCAAAACGGAGGACAGTTAGTAGAGAAGAAGGGCAAGGACTACCACCAGGAGATTTTCAATATTCACTGAAACGGTTTTTTTGGGCATGCTTGGCTGTGTGCGCAACCTTACCCCTCTCTCTCCCTCTCTTTCTGTGAAAACTCCTGCCTGTATCTTTGAACCACCCGCTCTCTTTCCGCTCACCCCCTTGTCTCTCCCTTTACGGAGACCTGCTAGACAGAGGACGACTGTTGCGTGGGTGCTCTCCTTGAGGGAGGGCATGGCTACAGTGTTGGAGAAGGAAGAACAGAGCTCTTGAGACTATCTGAACATATCTGAACACCCCGATGAAAGCACCTGTGTGTATCTCTAAACAATGAACAGGAACCTCCCCTCTCTCTTACTATCTTTACTATCTTTCTGCTGTTCTTCTTACTCTCCTCCCTGATGGAGGGCATGGCCCCTACCTCAATAACTTCAAAATTATGCGGACCTGGATGAGCCTACTGCATGTTTGAACGCGCTGGAAAAGTTCTATTTGTCTCCTGCCCCGTTGTAATTCGCTCCAAAAAGCTCGATGCTTTCAGACATGCAGGCAACAAATTGCTACTCGCGGTGTTCTTTTCAGCATTTACCAGCCTCATCCATGCAAGAACAGTCCTAACAACTGCGTATGTATTCGTACACCCCGGCATGTTGTCACTGCAAATAGAAATGATATTCTGAGAAGCTACCTCCCAGTGTTGCTATTCCAGCAAGATGGGCAGAACTGTTTCTCTTTCTTTATCTGCAATTTCGCAATTTGGTGTCTGCTGCACCCCGCCTTAGTATAATAAGCGCCTAATCTGCTCCTGCTACGAAAGGACGGCGCGGAGAGCCCCCTGTGGTTGGGCTCTCACAGCTCCTTCAAGCGCTTCTCGGACCAGGAAGCATGTGCTTGGCGCGTGAGCGCTATGGACTGTATAGAAGATACGACTACCAGTCCATACTGTGTTTACCTGAAAGCAGGACCCTTTGCTGTGCGAGGGCCTCCAGAAGCTTTTCCTGACCGGCGTGGCTAAGATGTGCTTCAAGGGCCGCCGGGCAACTTGTGGTTGGATCGCAGCGCTGCTGATGCTTGCGGGCTGTGGCATCTACAGGTTCAATGCAAAAGCAGGTCAATAAACATAATATATATATATACATATGTATATATATATATATGTATGCAACCAGGTATGTATAGAGAATAACTAAGCTGGAAGTTCGAGTATTCCAGAGTGTACGCTGGTCTACTAAAGCAAATATCGAAATGCCATACCTAGAAAATACACCTATAGCACTCCTATAGTTTTGTCTTCCTCATGTATACCTATTGTATACAACTTATACCATTTTATGGTCTGCTCTAGTGTGCTATGAAGCACCCTTCAGATGATACTGTATATATTAAAGTATACTGTAGCATACTTCCGTATGTTGCTCTAATTGCATAATATGCCATGATGCCGTATATGTCTTATACTAGAGCGGCATACTAACCTGTAGAGGTAGACTATGTGAATATATGAATATATAAATATATATATATATATAGAGTATGTTCATACCAGATAGATAGTATACTTGACAGGTTCAAGATCTACGGGAGCCGCTCTCGAAACGAGCTCGGGGCTGCTGCTTACGGTGCCTTGGCCCTGGAGGCGGTCTGTATAAGTGTATGCTCTGGTCGTATGCTCTGGGATTCCCGTCTTGCAAGATACGCTGGGAGTATACTAACGTCTCTGGTAGTCCTTTTTTGTGGATGGACTATGGTTGTGCACTGTGGTAGTATACTGCGGTGAAAAGGTTTCTACCCCAAATCCATACCTCTGCGTAGTGAGTGGTGGAGTATACTAGACAGAGTCTTCTGAAGAATGCTGGAGCAGTAGGTATACTATAGTGTATAGCATACTGGATAGCATGTGGAGGCGGTCTCGATTTTCGCGGACTACCTGGCACCCTCGCTTCCCCAGACCTTCGTTTCGAGGCAGGTGTGCCTTATATTGTGACAAGTTATGTGTAATTGTTGGTAGTGAAATGCCCGTATATTTCATATCGTGCATGCCTCTTATAGCATAGAGCAATCAGCCATGTATGTTGCATTATGCTTTTGCATACTGCTGTGTACTTTTCTAATGTAAACTATTCGAATGGGATAGTAGATCGTGTCGAGGCAGGTGGTTGACTTTGGGGCCCTGGCCTTGCACCTGGCGGCCATGGCAGTGCCTGCCTTGGTGTTTGTCCACCTCCAGCTGATGCCTGGCGACGTGGTGCTCCAGACCCATGCCCTGAAGAGCAAGATTGATCAGATCGGAGATGGGGCCGAGGACGAGGTCGTGAAACTTGAGCCCGTCGCCTGGACGTTTGAAGCAGAGTTGCCAAGCGGCCTCTGCAAGCTGCTGGCGTGGTACCGCCGGCATGCTGGCCGAGCTATTCGCTTGCAGACAAGCATGCGGGAAACAGCAGAGTCCATGGTTGGCCAGAACATGGGCCGGCTGGGTTCCTGAGGATCGCGGACAAGAGAGTCTTGGAGTACTGCGACGCTGATGAATTTCAAAAAGTTTCTCCTCGCTGCAGCGCTCCTGCAAGTCAGCGTATCATCCAAGACTCTGCAATGGTCGAAACCTCGATTAGGGTTTTAAGTTCTGGGTCGATGTCATGCAAGGTAGGTTTTTGGCTTTGGGCTTGCACGAAATTGAACATCAGCGCTTTCGCGTCAATCGTGGAGCGAATCTGTAGCCCAACCAGCTCAAGTAGCCGGAGGAAACAAGCTTCTTTTTCAGACGCATGTCTTGCTCCGAGTGTTCCATCTTGGGGTGCGATTATGTTGCAGAAGAAGGAGTTGGGGCAAGCCGGCCCGCGCTGCAGACCCGTCATAATTTGCTGGCACGACATACACGGTGAAGTGAGGTTACTAGTAATCAATGAGTTTCCAAAGGTTGTTGCTTTGCTCATTGCTGCTTTGCGGGCACATGTGTTCGTTTGCATTGAGCCCGCAAATTTAGTTTCGCTGCACTGGATGCAATGGTGGCATCTTGCTTCCCTCGCTTCGTTGTCATAGATGCTGGTGCCCCAGTTTCTCGTTTGGGTTTAGGGTTTAGGGGGCTCAGGACTTGCAGGTCCTGAAGACTGGGGCGCGAACCTTTTGGGACCCCTTTGGGCAGCCCCATGTGAGGTTTAAGGCTTAGAAGTTTAAGGTTTATATGCTTGGGGGTTTAGAGTTGCAAAGTGCATCGTGATTGCTCAGGCTGTCGGGTGCTGCTCTTCATCACTTTGAAAGACAGACCCGTCCTGAAGCTGATACATTGCATGATGAAGCCGCGTGCACATCGTAGTCTGTTGTATTAGAAGATGAGTTCCATTGTTGAAGGTGTCACGGTGGTTTCGTAGCTTGAAACACTGGAACTTGAAAGCAAGGGTGGATCATGGAGTGGGGGGGGGGGGGGGGGGGGGGTGATATGTATATACATATATATATACACAAAAAGACACGTGGCCGAGACCTTTAGGGTCTATTTGGTCAGGTGGCTTGCGTCTAGTATGACTACTGCCACTGTTGCTACTACTACTTGTACTACGATTCATAGTAAGTAATAGCATAAGGCCTTCAATCCCCAACCCCCAAAGCGCCAAACCCTAGAGGCTTAAGATGGATCTCAAGTCCACAGGTCTAATCAGAATCTAAGCTTTACAGGCATTGAAAGGGCCTAGAGGCTATAGCTCTAATCCCTAAATGGGGCACTCTGTGGTTTGGGGGTTGCCTTTCTTATGTGAAACCTGATTTTCAATGGTACCTGTAAGCGGGCTCTGCTGTCGAACAAACCCCAAAGCCCATCGCCAGAAAGACGCCCAACTGCAGACAACGCCATTCCCTAAACCCCGACCCCCACCCCACCATTCAGCTCATTCCTTAAACCCTAAACCCGAAACACCCTCGCCCCCAAACCCCAAAATCTCAGGCTCGCACCCTGAACCCTAAACCCTATAAACCCTAAGCCGTAAAAGGGGACTGCAGCGGCAAACCGGCCCAGCCTGGTCGAGTCTACTCGCACCAGCGCCGGCCGAATGAAAGGGGAGGCAAGCTGGGAGGTTTTAGGGTTTGGGCTAGGATTTACAGTAGGTTATTTTTCCCCATTTTTTAGGCCATGTAAAACCCTTCAAACCAAAAGGGCACCCTTTGTATTGGGGCTTTGGGTTTAGGAGCTGGGGGTTTTGTGTTTTGGGGTTAGGGGTTGCACTTTGAGGGGAGGTGGCCGCTGACTGCTAAGGTCATTAGCCGTGGCGCGTACAAGGCAATAGCAACCACCCTGTGTAGGATGATGCAACAGTGCGACTTCAAATTATATTTGATGGAATACATACATCCGTCACATGTCCGTGTGAGGCTGCAAGCCGCACTGCAATGGTGTATAGTTGCCTGAAAAAAGTCGTGGGACTTTGACAATGACGATGAGCCCCCGGCAGATTTATCCTTGTCCGTGTGTCGCACACATGCTTCCCATCGTGCTGTTGGCCTTTGCAGTGCCAAGCGCGAGCGCAGCCCGCGCCCGTGAAGACCTCCGGACGGAACTCATGCTTGACTCGGACCTGACTCCCGAATGCCAAGCGGAGCTACATGGCTTGATTACAGATTTGACGCAGAACTGCATCGAATTTGTACGCGAGAAGTTTGGTGATGGTGAAGAATCCTGCGGACCCAAAATCTCCGAATGGTTGACTGGTAACTTGAAAACTTCGGAGCCCAAGCTCACAACATGGACCCAAAGTTTAGCCAAATCCGAGAAAGAAGGTATGTTGTGGGCAGGTTTCTGGGATGGAGGAGAGGCAGAGCGTACCTCCAAGGAGGCCCTCTTTCGCTTTGCAAAGCTGATAAACAGGATCACAGTCCATCCCAGTACAACATTGGGACGCCTCACCGCCAAGAACGGAGATCTCCAGGAGTGCAACGAAGATCCGGCGGTCTATACACCTTTGACAGGTGAGCCCACAGATAAGGGTTTGCTTCCCAACTTCTGGATGGTGGCCAGCGAATGGTTCGTTCATGAGATGGCCCGAAAGGAGCAGAGCGCCATCGTGATGCTTGTCAACAAGGACCTTGACCCAGAGGCGAATCGCAACCTCTATCAGTCCGTCCTCTGGAAATACGAGCTGCCTGCATTGGCCGACAGGGTCCGACTCTCTGCCGCCGAGTTTTTTGCTGGGTGGGAACCGCAGGTTGTGCTGGTGAATATGCAGGATTCATGCATTGATTTGAAGGGCAAGATTGCTGGACAACTGAGGAATGTCGTCCTTGGACCAGAGAACCAGTGGATCGAGAGATGGTTGGCAAACAAGCCCATAATCTGTCTTGAGTGTGCTTCGCCTTGCGAGCTGAACCAGAAATTTGCCGATGATTTGCAGGAGGAACTCAACCGAAAGAGCCCCTGACATCTGCTGACTGTGTCCTGCTCATTTAGCGCATTCTTCTGAAGGCTCGAAGTAGCTGATGCGCCAGGCGCGAATGCACAAAAGGTGGCCTGCTGGAAGCCGCCGGGTTGGCGTCGGGAATCATCCGCGCAAGCTGCAAGAAACACAAAGAAACTGGGCCTAGTGGGCTTGGGTTGATGGGAAGAGGCGTAGATGAAAAGCCTATGACGACCGCATCGCGTTTGACGTTCGCAACAGGGCATGCACGGCGTTCACCCGGAAATCTGAAAGTTCTGCCATCGTTGGCCTTCCCAATGTCGTGTTTCGGGTGCTCCTTGTTCGACTAGAACTTGGTAGAGACAAACCAGCAAAACTCGCGAGTTGTTCTTCTCCTCAGGCCTTGGGTTCCTTCGGGACTGTCTCCTTTAAGTTTTAGAGTTCGCTTTCAATTTCTTTCCGCGGATGCCGTAGACGTGTGAATGGCCCATGCGGACTCCTTGAACCAGACAATCGTTCGAGGTTCAAACACCCTCTTGAAGTAGACATCCTGTTGGGAATCATGAAATCCGCGAGGCTTTGCGCGACTTGATGTGGCTCTTATGAAGCGCAAGGAACGTAAACCCTCAGTAAACCCTCAACCCTAAACCCTCAAGGCCCTATCTATAGATCCCTGAACACTAACCAATCCTTAAGCCCTAAGGCCGAACCCGCAGCTCTTAGCCCTCACCCTCAGCAGCCCATTTAGGGTTTTGGGTTTAGTGGCTTAGGGCCCGGCTGAACTCCCAATAGAACTCCAGAATCCGCGGGGTTTAGGGCTTTCTAGGCTTCAGAGTCCAAAGATTTAGCAGGCCGTTTAGAGATTTAGGGCTTTAGGGATTTCAGGAAATAGGAGTTTAAGGATTAAGCAAGGGCAAACACAAGAATATACTTAATCCCAAAACTCCCTGGGCCGTGAACGCCTAGATATCCTAAACCCCTAAATCCTCAAACCGCTAAACCCCTACCTGCTCCCCGAAACCCGAATCCCCGAAAACCCTGCAGGGGACGGGGTGATCTTTGGTGATGCCAAGCTGACTCAGCTGGCGGCCTGGCGCAAAACTAGCTACATATGTATATAATATATATATATATATATCCACATACGTATAAGGATTTTGGGTTTACAGTTTTCAGTTCAGGGTTTACCTCCATCCTACAAGAGACGGGGCTGACTCAAAGGTCCCGCTTTCTGTGTCTCGGTGTGTGCTTCTATAGCAGCATCGGGCAGCAACACTGGCTTGCCCAGCAGGACCCTTACTTCGTTTGTCTGGAGGAAGGATCCCTTGCAAACCCTGAACCTAAACCCTAAGCCCATCTTCTCCGAGGCTTCTGGGGCTCCCGGACAAGGCGAGGTCAGACTGCCGGTTTAGGGCCTAGGGCTCATACAGTGTTTGTATACTAAAGTAAGTATTGGGTCTAGGGTTTAGGGCTTAGCGTGGTTTAGAGGATCGGATACTGCTTTTAGGGCTTATAGCTTTATAGGTTTATAGTGGCTCATCTGCACCGACAGACAAACATGAAACCCCAAAAAGCTCCCTTGGCCAAACAACATGCATAATAGTAATCGCAGAAAGAGCAAAGGAGGAGATGGTAAATGTTGATAGGAAGAGACTCGTCTGAGAATTGGTGGTTTGCTGATACATGTGTCGGCTCGCAGCGAAGATCCGGGTTTTGGCTTTGCAGCTGTGGCCTTTGAAGCTTGAAGCGCTTGTTGTAAGGGATGTAGGGAGTGTTCATGTATGTCACTTGTAGGGTTCTTCAGGGTGAGAACGACAAGCGCTTCAGGCCTCTGAGCGTCGAGGTGTTGCCCGGCGGGCACCTGAAGCTGCATCGTGTCGTCGATCTCAGTCCATGTGCACCTCCTGAGTGGCGCCAGCGTGGCTTTGGCAACGGAGCCAGAAGAATCTGTCACCAGTTTGTGCCAAAGGGCCCAGACCGCTCTAAGAGTTGGCAAGAGAAGGCTGCTGACAGCTTCGGGCGATACACGCTTCGGGCGATACACTGGCCGGAGGTACAGTAAAGCGAGCACGTTTGCAAGACAACGACGTGCTGACCCTGCATGTCGGACAGGTGCCTTGCATGCCGTTGCCGTAAAGGAAACTCATGTGCCTGCTCTCCTGGGTGACGGATGTGTGGTGGCCTCGGGCCCTGCTCACTTTGGTTGGCGACAGCAGTGATGTACAAGATCAGCTCAAGAACGTGCAGCAGGTGCAAGCTTCTCATTTTGCGTTTGCTGCGATCTTGATGGATCTGTGGTGACCTGGGGCGAGGCTGAAGCCGGTGGCAAAAGCAGTGCCGTACGAGAGCAGGTCAAGAACGTGCAGCAAGTGCAAGCTTCGTCATCAGCTTTTGCCGCGATCCGGGATGATGGATCTGTGGTGACCTGGGGCGATGCCAAATCTGGCGGCGACGGCAGTTCTGCACAAGACCAGCTGAGGAAGATAGCAGATCCTCCTCTCTGAATGTAAGTAGCCAAGTTACCCAGAGCCAGCCCATCTGCAAGAGCTGAAAGCCTCATCGCAATCGACAAGCACGGCTCAGGGAACTAGGGCCTGTAGGGGCTGTTAGTTGGGCTCAAGCCTAGATTCTAGATAAGGGGTTTCCCTGTCCCTGTCCTACTCTGATGAGGTGTTAGGGGTTGCAGTTCCGGTGATTTATTTTCCCATGTCTGAGGCTTGGGACTACCCAGCTCAAGAATGCGTTTCCTAGATGAAAGCTTCTACGCAGGGCGCGAGAAAAGCTATGGAGCTCAATGGAGAGTTGTACAGCTGCCCCTACTTATCAGGAATCATGAGACTTGACGCATTTGAGGGGCTTATAGGCCTTAACCACGTAAGCCTAAACCCATGCTCAGCCCAATCACTCAAAGAGAAGAGAGCTGTGAAAGCTCAGCTTCTCCCTCGCCCTAAACCCTAAACCTTACACCCTATAAACTCTATGCCCCGCCCCCCCCCCCCCCCCCCCCAAAAAAAAAAAAAACATAAACATAAACAAGCACACAACAAACCCTTAGCCCCGCCAAACCCTAAGCCTCCCGGCTTGGTTTGCCCCCCGGCTTGGTGTTTTTTCTCTGCCATGGTTGTTCGGGTTTGTTGAGGAGCTCGAGGTTTAGGGTTTCTAGGGTTCAGGGCTTGCTGGCCAGTTTGCCTGCATTGGGTTGATACTTTCGCAGCATCGTGTGTCCATGTCTTGTTGATTCCTTTTCGGAGCTCATCTACAAGTGCTGTTGCCGATGTCCTGACTTTCTCGTCTTTGTCTTGGCTTTGTTGCAGGGCTCGAGCTTTTTTGTTGCTTATGGGCTTTCTTGATGGGGGTGTAGGGTTGTTTAAGATGGGTTCAGAGGTTGATGTGTTCAAGCGCCAATCTTGAGGGCTCAGTGCTGAGGATTCAATGTTGAGGTCTTCAAACCCGAAGCTGGGCGGTGATCCCCCTCTCCGTGACTCTGCCAGGCCCTTCGTCGACAAGCTGGAGATTCACGTCGCCGTCAGGGCCTCATAAGGCTCTGAAGCGTGTTTTCGCTCGATGTGCCGGCACACTGTGCACGTTGCACTTTAGACACTTCTGCTTCTTGGAGCTGCTTGCCCAGTCTTGCATCGCGCGCTCGTTAAGCCCTGGGCCCACTGTGCGTCTGCTGCCAGGTGGTCAATGTCTGCGACGTCAAGTTCTGTGCCCAGCAACAATTTCCCACATCAACACGGCGACACGGCGTGTTTCAGCACTGGTGAGGACAGAGCCTGCGGGCGTCGATGCTGCGCGGACCTGAGTCAGGTATCATACCCAAAACGTTCTTGACGCTGTGCAAGCTTTGGATCACACTGCTGCCCACGTCCCATCCGCATGCTGAGTTCGCCTCGGTCCCTTGCACGCGAAACTGCTCATTTTGGAGTCTGTATTGGTAGCACATCCTGCAGGCTGCTACAAGTACAGAGTCAACCGCAACGGCGGCTGAGAGACTCTTCATGCAGATCCTAAATAGGTTCCTTTGAAGAGAACGAACCCTCAAAGTCTCCTCGGATCCTGACCCGGAATCCACGTGCCAAGGCCCTCTAAGCCCGCGGGAGGCCGCCCTAGAGCCGGTGTCCTGAGCTTGGAGGCGTGGATTTGGTGGTGGCTTTTCGTGGCTGAGAGGTTTGAGAGATGATGGGTTTGAGGCTCTGGTGGGCTTCGAGGCTTTCAGTGAGGAATTTTGTGGGGTGTAAAAGAAAGCCGGTCGGGGCTTCCCGCATTTTGGGGGGCTTCCGGCTTCCGGGTTTAGGTTCAGTAGGGTGTTCCAGCGTTCGGGGCTCAAGGAGTTTCCGGGTTTCGGTTGCACCTTGCGGGCCCGGTGCTCCTTTGTTTCCTAGGTGTGGCGGGGGCCTTTTTTTGTCCTTGGTCCCGTCAGAGCCCGTCGTACAAAGCGCCGCGTTTGCAAATCCCACCTAGCCCTAACCTCCCCGCTTCTTTTCGCCGTGTAAGCTTGTGTTAAGCCTAAAACAACATCTTGCCATGAATGAGGAGAACTTAATGGTTTCAAGGCTAATATTATTCTTTCCAGCCCGTCATTGCAACAGCATATAATATACTTAACCCCTGAATCCTCAAACCCTGAAACCCCGGCTCCCCGATTCCGAATGATAGCCAAATAAGGTTCGGAAGGGCTGCTTCCGAATGATGACCAAGTAAGGTTCGGAAGGGATCCTTCCGAAAGATAGCCAAAAAAGGTTCGGAAGGGCTCCTTCCGAATGATAGCCAAAAAATGTTCGGAAGTGCTCCTTCCGAATGATAACCAAATAAGGTTCGGAAGGGGCTCCTTCCGAAGGATAACCAAGTAAGGTTCGGAAGGGCTCCTTCCGAATGATAACCGAACAAAGGGCTCCTTCCGAATGATCACCAAATAAGGTTCGGAAGGGCTCCTTCCGAATGATGACCAAGTAAGGTTCGGAAGGGCTCCTTCCGAATGATAGCCAGAAAATGTTCGGAAGTGCTCCTTCCGAATGATAACCAAACAAGGTTCGGAAGGGCTCCTTCCGAACGATAACCAAATAAGGTTCGGAAGGGCTCCTTCCGAATGATAACCAAGTAAGGTTCGGAAGGGCTCCTTCCGAATGATAACCAAATAAGGTTCGGAAGGGTTCCTTCCGAATGATAACCAAACAAGGTTCGGAAGGGCTCCTTCCGAATGATAACCAAATAAGGTTCGGAAGGGCTCCTTCCGATTGATAACCCAACCTGCCGATTCCTCGGCAGACTTCGAAACGCCGAATGAGACCAACCTCACTGGCGTCGGCGCTGTGCGCCGACCGTGGATCATTCCGCCTGGTGAGGTAAGCAGGTCTTTTGCTTCTAATCTGGAACATGACCGTGGATTTGTCGAACATCCATCTTTATGGCAAATGCAGATGTAAATAAGCGCAGAGCCTTGCGTGTGGAAAAGTTCTTCCGCTGTTGTGAACGCAGATGCCGAGCGTCAGGAAGGGCCACGAAAAGCTGCATCACGCCCACCGAAACGCTGCCGCTTGCCAAGGTTGCCTCATGAGCCGAAGGTGACCTTGCAACGACGACTCTACGCTCCGCAAAGCAGAAACCTTGAGGCGGACTGGCGTCGCGCACTGGCGGTAAAAGTGAGACAAGACAGCCGTGCTGGAGTTTCTGGTGGTTTTAGTGCTGCTATGTCATCAGCGCCTTGTCCGCAGCATTTGGCTCAGTAGGGAGCTTAGGGCGGGAGACGCCGTGAGGCTCGACAAGGCCGCACATTGTGCTTCCGATGCGGTGATGGTTCTGATGGTTCTGGGTGTGGAGTTTGGCCAGATGAAGTGGCAAGGACAGCCCAGTTTGCGACTCGAGCTAGCTTGGGCAGTTTGAACTCCAGTGGCATGTGAGGTGGATGACAGCAAGCATGTCTGCAAGCGCAGTGGCCTCAGACGGCTTTGGCATTCGCCTTGTGGTTGGCAGCTCAGGAGTCAGAAGCGTCGAACGCATGGGCACGGGCTGCATGGGGGATGTAAACAGCAGGACCGCTGTGTCGCCTGTCAAACTGTGCGCTGCAGCTTGAGGCTCTCCACAGTCGCTTCAGGTCCGGCACCTTACAGACGGGCTGTGGTGTCGTTTGCCTGCCTTCGCTGCAGCTTGAAGCGCCTTGTCGATGCATTGAACTTCGTTGAACTTTGTGAACCTTGAACCTCCAAGCCATTTGCTCATTGCTCTGAGTGCAGGGGCCTCGACGCCAGCAAGGATGGACTCCTAGAATTCGTGGGGGCCTCTGGCCAGCACCAAAGATGCTCAGAGCTGTTTCGAGCTGCCTCTTCTCATCACAAGACAAACTACCGAGACCTGCAACAACGGGCTGATGGGGTGATTGCATGCTTGGGAAATGATGTCTTGTCGGAAATGATGAGAACTATGCTTGTGGAGGGCATGACCATTCATGGTTGTGGACCGGGGATGCGGTGGGTTGGTTTTGGGACGAGCGTTTTAGGGCTCAGGGTTTTAGGGTCTACTTCAGGGTTTTAAGGTCACATAGGGGTTTACGGTTTTAGGTGGATGTTCTTGGTTCTATAAAGGGTTTAGGGTTGTAGGGTTTCGGGGTTTCTAGGGGCGAGGGGGGAGGGGGTCCCCCTCTGTTCCTCGTGTTTCCGCCGTGCTGGGGTACACGGTCTCCCCCCCCAAACCCCGTCCTCGTCGGTGTTAACAGTTTTAGTTTAGGGTTTTAGGGTTTTGGGGCGTAGGGTTCCTTCCCTGCCCCTTCCTGTGGTGTGGCTACGGAGGGCTTGCCTTTGTAAAGCTTAAGGTGAGGGAGCTTAGGGCTTTGGGGTCATGATCTCTCTTTACTCCCCCCCCCTGTTGTAGCTGTGGGGTGGAATTTTGGGTTAGGGTTCCACGTGCCCCACTACTGTGGGGTTCTCTTAAACATCGCAGACAGCCCAACATCCATCAGAAACAGGGGTGTAGCATGTTGTGCCCGGAAGAGACAGGTAACCAACCAATGCCTCCCCCCCTCCCCCCTTCCCTACTCCCCTCCCCCCCAAAAAAGCACTTTGGGACACCCCCATGTTCTGGATTACAAGATTGCTTCGGACCTCTCGTCAGCAAGTGCCCATAGTTCGGATCAGCCCCCCAGGTGGCAAACAATCGTTGCAACATGGTCGGCTATAGAACTTCCAGCGACAATTGCCCTGAAAAGAGAGGGACAAAGCCGCGTGGCCGCAGGCACCTTCAGCAGAAGCAACCGCCGTGTGCGCCGCAGCACTACCCATATCTCAAGCAGGATCTTGTTCCGGACCACGTGCCAGACGCTCGTTGGTGCTGCTGCCCGCAGCAGATGATGGCCATCCCAACCTCCGGCTGAAACAGCTGCGCAAAGAAGAGGGTTTCGGTAGCTGTAGTTCGTAAATGTTCGCAATCTCACAAGCAGGACGGAACAAAAATCTCCCGAGACACGCACAAGATGGTCCAATGCACAAGTGCAAAGCCTGAACTCGCAATGCATCGATGACTGACTCACCTCCAACGGCTAAACATTGTTTGGCTGGATCCCCAAACCTGAAAACCTTGAGGTGCCCGACACTGCGCCCCGCAAAACTTGCCTGACAGAGGGTGCCAGGCGCCGTGCAGGGCCCTCAGAGACTTAGATGGCTTGTTTCCTTTAAGTCTTGGGGGCACTGGAGCAAGAGAGACCGCCAAGCGACGATTGCTTGGGGATGTGCCATATCTTGCATCCTTGGCATAATCTCTGAGGCCGGCAGTCTGCCAAATCTCCTCACAAGGCGCGTTCACCAAGAAATTTCCCCCCCACCCGCCCCAAAACAAAAAACAAAAAAAGGGTTGTGGGGGGCTTGGGCCGCTTAAGGGCGCATGTGGGTCCAGCATTGACATTGGCAGAGGCGATCCGCTGGTAGCAAGGCAGCCACAGCGACTTCAAACCGCAACGGCACGTTCGACTTTCAGGACACCTGGCCCTGTGAAAAGCAGGGCGCCTTACTTCGCAGGGTATCGGTACTTCGGTGGGAGTTCTAGATGTTCAGTTTCCTTCGCCGTAGGAGTCTCCCGATATTGGGTTCTGGCCTTCTGGCCTTGGTGCGCCAATGGAAACATGACCTGTCTCGCCGCAAGCCATCGGATGTTGCCGATATCCTACTCCACACCGGTCAGTTCACCCTGTCGACCACCATCTCTTCACGTTTCTTGTCAAAACATCGTTGAAAAGTATGTCGACTAGTGCTAGTGCGGTGCATGGCTTCGCGTCGCTCGCAGGAGCTGTGCAAGTTGCTCCGTCGCGGCAATCCAAGTCTGACAGACATGGAGGTCGCAAAATGCCAATGGTAGCCCTTCACATCTCTACTGCAATTCGAAGCTTTGGTGGATACGCAGGGCTGCCAAGGTCCATGGAAGGCAGTGAGCTTCGAGAGCACCATGTAGTGATTCTAAATGCCGAAGGAATGCAGGCCCAGGTGTAGCATGTCACAAACATATGACAGGTGCAAGCCTTGTTCGATGCCCTTGACAAAGACAAGGACAATGTGGGCACCACCAATCGACTTTAGCATCTTGAATCCTGGACCCCCCCGAAATTCCCCAAGTCAGCCGCAGGACGGCAACGTGGGATTTCATGAGCTGTCGGAGTGCCGTAGCACTTGAGTTCAGGCTTTTAAAGTTGAGGACATTTGAGGACCTGTTCAGAGTGGAAGTTTTGACAGTCTTGGGTTGGCTGATTCCGGTGGCTGCTTGTTGTGGTCAATCTTCATGGCCTTGGTTGTAGGTGGGGTGCATTAGCCTGTACAGCGTTGATGTCTGTTTGTGTGGCTTCTTCAAGCTTTTCATCCCACGCGCTGTATTTGCGCAGGTACTTGCATCCGCCAGGCGCAACTTTCGAGCACTCTACTTGGCGAAACCTGGCTGCTCATACTGCTGCTGAGTGGTCTATTGTTTGCACTTTAAAGATTCGAACATGTCCGGGCCCTCGAGGAAAGAAGCTGCGCACAGCCTTCAACATCTCATGTCCTGGTCCGGCTGAATACGTTGGCAACGACAAGGTGCTGCACATCTTGGTCAGATTTGAAAGGTTCTCCTGCCGTCGCCTTAAAAGCCCCTCCACCTCCACCATCAACCCTTAGCAAAGTCATTCTAGCACCTTACATTTGACCAGGCGGGAAAGCGCAATGCGCCACGACCAGTGATTCCAAGTCAGCGGTTCCTCGGCCTGGGCCTTCAGGTTTTTTATTAGTGTTGAGGGCGGGCTTGGCTTGTTTAACCAGATCCGGATGCAAAAGAAACGATTCCCAGAGTCCCGGGCTGAGGAAAACCGATAACACAGGCTTGTTCGGCAGTGGGAAAAGGACATCCAGACAAAGTTGTTTCATGTTTTTCTCCAAGCTTTCCTCAAAAGCCAACTGCTGGCTCCTCTTGACCGAGCCTTCTATAGGACGTCAAGCCAAAACACAGAGAGCCCATGAATTCAAGAACACAATCAGAGCTCCTGATCCTAGGACCCGGTTACCCAGACTCTCCGCCCACCTGTCACCCCTTGCCCTTCCTGCCTAGGAGAATGGCCGACCATGGCGTCAAAAGCCTTTCCCCTGGCCCCGCCGCGTACAAAGGGAATCTCACGGCCAGCGCCTTCTGCAAGCCTCTGGGAGGCACATTTAACATGTGAAGACTGGCCTGGACTTGGGTTCAAGTTTGAATAATCGCTACGCGGCTTCGTGGAGTGCGAGGTAAGACTGGAATTGTGCCGATCTGAGCAGGTTGGGCAAGTCCGCAAGTGCTTGTCAAAAGCATGCCCAGAGACTGAGGGACCTATTTGAAGTTGGCTGCAAGCTCCCCAGAATCCCCAGAACCTCATGAAGCTGCCGTGGCTAGTTTGTGTCCGGCACCAGCTTCCGTGAAAATATTTTAGGCCTCGCGGCACGGGCCGGCCCCCGCCCCCCAAAACACGAAGCCGGGAACCTTGGCATCTATCATCCTCACACCTACCTACAGGTTGTGCTGGGGAAGGGGGACAACCGGAGACTGAGCTCTCTCTCTCTCTCTCCCTTGCGGTCTCTTCTCTCTCCCTCTTCTCGCTCTCTCTCTTTCTGTTCGCTCGTTGTCTTGTCTTTCCCTCTCTTTCCTCCCTCTCTTCTCGTTTCTGTTTTATCTCTTCCCTCTCTTCCCTCTCGTCTCTTCTCTCTTCTCGTTTCTCTCTTCTCTCTTTTCCCTCTCTTCCCTCTCGTGTCTCTTCTCTCTTCTCTCTCTTCTTTCTCTTCTCTTCTCTCTCCCTCTCTCTCTCGCTCTCGCTCTCGCTCTCGCTTCCCTCTCTTCCCTCTCTTTTCTCTCTCCCTTCCCTTTCTCTCTCTTCTTTCTCTTCTCTCTCTTCTCTCTGGGGCAGGAGAGGGGGAGGTAGGGGGGTTGGGAGAAAGTAGGGGGACTGGGTGTGGGATGGTGGTAAGGGCGGTGAGGGTTTGGGGCGCCTGGGGGGGCAGGAGAGGGGCGCGGGTAACTCTATTTAGCCCATTTCAGCTTCGCCCTAGGTAAAGAGCCACCAGGGTCTCCAGGGGGTGGCAGGAGAAGTAGGGGGTAGGGTCGGGGTAGAACTCTATTTCTGTTCAGGGGGTTGGGGGCAAGGGGACTCGGGATGTCGCAAAGCAGCCTTTCAACCCTCACCTCGCCCTCCCGACAGCCTGGCTGGGTGAGACTTCTGTGGTACACATCTAAACCGCATTGACGGCTGAGATGGAGCAACTGTACACACGGCACCGAGATTGCTTAGGAACCACGAGGCTTGGGCCTTCGCAGCTGCTTGTGGCAGCCGCTGAGCACCCAAATCCATGCCAGAACTCCAAGCATCAAGACGATTCTAGCAAGCAGCGCTCGACCGAGCAAAACCGACACTGAGGGTCGCGGACGGAAGACGCAGCAGGGCCCGTCAACCGCCCCCCCCCCACTACGCCGGGTCCTCCCGAGCGCAGCTCCGTGCTTCCAGGAAGGCGCGGAAATCCTTTGCCTCCAGCATCGCCACTTCCAAAGTGCACAGTCATGGACAGACATTTACACAGGGTCGTGGGCCCGTGTCGTACTGTACGAGCGGGCGTCCACATCTACCCAGTACACCCCCAGTAGACCGGGTCTCCCCCAGCGCAGCTCCATGCTGCTTCCAAGCATCATGTCTCCGCAGCTTCAGCGCGGCGGCGCAGGGCCGCCCGCGCCCGATAGGCACGGATCAGAACGCACAGCTCCTGCATGAGGGCGGAATGTGCACGCTGGGGCTCCTCGCCAGTCCGCGCAGCCACAGCCCGCGCAATGTGCTGGA
The DNA here is from genome assembly GCA_905221605.1 of Symbiodinium natans. Taxonomy (NCBI): domain Eukaryota; class Dinophyceae; order Suessiales; family Symbiodiniaceae; genus Symbiodinium; species Symbiodinium natans. Next base: position 29,701 of record CAJNDS010002500.1, on the reverse strand, counting down.
GGACGATGCCCGCACCTTTGTCCCACGTGCCTGTGGATTCCACCACCATCGGCACAAACACCACGCCCTGGCCCTCACAGGCCTGCGCAGTGCCCAAGTGCGCTTCCTTGTGGCGGGCGTAGGCAGCAGCCGCCGCGCCTGTCTCCCTGCCTGCCAGTGCTAGGGTCTCCTGCCGCTGAGGCGCTGTAACAGCGAAGTCAAGCGCAGCGGGAGACCCAGCAAGGGCAGGCAGAAAGACATCGGCAGGGCGACGTCTGCCTGTCTGCGTGTCTTCAGGGCAAGTGGGCAGCAGAAGGTTCGGGCGCTCCTTCTCCGGCCGAAGGCCAGCCCGCTCAGCCCAGGAACACACAAGATCACGGACAGCGTTGTGTCTCAGAGTCCGTTCGCCGCCAGCCACACACATGCCAGCGTGGTAGCCCGAAAGGCCCATCTAAACCCTCAGAACCCAACAGCCCAGGAATGCCTGCTCGGCCACTTCCGGCATCGCTCCAAAGGGCATGGGCTCACACTCTGAGTCCCCCGGGCCTGGGGCGCAATTTGGCCGATCGGGAAAGCTATGTATACGGATATATAAGGTTTCAAGTTTCAAGGGATGGAGTGCTCATTGAATACGTCCCTGCTCTAGTGTCTAGGCTGAGGTTGCCTGAGTCTTTAGGTTGCCCTTGCTCGTTCTCGAGAGCTCCTGCAAGTACTGTACATGCGCATGCTGTACAACATTGGAGTGCGGAGGAGTGCGGCGTTTCCCAGATTGAGAAGGGAAATGCGTTGTCGTGTGTGTCCACAGGAAAAGAGTTGATTGCTACTGGCTGCCGACCTTCTGCTGGTTCAAAGGGCATCGTCCATGTGGTCTCTGAGGAACTCTCAGCCGGCTTCGGCCATGAAGCATGAAGGTAGACTTAGGAAGCATGATGGTAGACTTGGGTATGCAGAAGCCTCGAACCCAGATTGAAACCTCGCACGCCACGCTTCAACACCTGAACACAGAGTCTATCGGCTAGGTCAAGGCGATCTTAACGTTTGGGTTTCAGCTTGACGGTGAGGTTTGGTTGCAGGGGTCGGGCACAGGTTTTGGATGTGCTGGCACAAAGCAGCGCCAGTTCTGTGTGTTGTTGGCAGGAGTGGTGTTGCATGCATGGTATTGGATGTACATGCACGACAGCCGTGCAAATAGCACAGCATGTGCGCTACATGTATGTTCTTGAACAGTAGGAATCTACATTGGACTGTTTGCTTTCTTATGCTATGCGTTGTTTTTCTTGTTCTCTCTGTCTCCCGGAAGCAGTCTCGATCTCTTATGCTGCGCCGTTCTTTTTAATGCTCCAGGATCCTTCGGATATTCTTTGTTCTTCTTTATGTTGACCAGCTTTTTGTTGCTGATGTGTCCTCACCCCGCCCCCCCTCCCCCCCTCCCCACCTCCCCCCCCCCTCCCCCTCCCCCCCTCCCTCCCCCCCCCTCCCCCCCCCTCCCCCCCCCCCCCTCCCCCCTCCCCCCCCCCCCCCCCCCCCCCCCCCCTCCCCCTCCCCCCCCCCTCCCCCCCCCCTCCCCCCCCCCCCCTCCCCCCCCCCCCTCCCCCCCCCCCCCCCCCTACATCTTCTTCTTGGGCCTTCGGAGTCGTCAGAGTGCAAGCAATCCTAACCTGCAAACTTCATAAAAAAGCTTTCAACCCTCGCACCGAAAATCAGGTACGTCCAGAATTTTTCAGCACCTCGGATGGTTCAAGGGGCTGGTCGTCAATGTTTGCACTTTACACGCCAGACAAGCTCCACAAGTCACGTCAGAGAAGCACATTAAAATCCCTTTGCTAGGCTCCACACATCAGCTGCATAAGCTTGTCCTCTACCCGGCTCTAGCCGCCAGCCACAAGAGTGAAGTCTCTATCCCCTTAGCAGATATAAGCCTTCTCCTTTAGGACTTTTTGAGCCATACCACCTGTAGAATCTGTCAAAGGCTCTCGCCCATCAAGAGCAAGGCCCACGAGCTACGATTGGAGCTGCAAGGCGGGCGCTGTGCCCCCTGGCCAAGAGCTGTTCTGCTGACTGTGCGATACTGCATGTAACAGTGCATCCCGTACCTCCTACTCATTCATTTGTTGTTTTGCTTGCTGGTGACCTGCATCTTCCCATCCGGCCTCGGACACCTGACGGTTCCAGCCTAAGTGCTGGGCCATGCTGGATCAGTTCAGTCAGCCAAGGCTACGAGGGCAACTTGGAGCCATCGCCTGGCCCCGCATCCCCTTGCACGCACGCCCAGCACAAGGCAACGCAATGCTCTAAATGGACCCCAGGATCCTAATTTGTCGGTTGAGGTTTCGCTTGCTTTCGTGTTCTTACGCAGGTCAGGGCTTCATGAGTCTTTTGACGGTGTGCCCACCTTAATTTGGCAGCTGCACAGTAGCCACGACTTTGAAGCTTTGTGAGCAGATCCCTTCCGTGCAAGGTGCAGGGTGGAAACTACTCTGAAGTGCCGGGAGGAATGGCGTTGCCCGACCTCTCCTACGAAAAACGACAGGACTGCAATTCGTATTGTCAGGGCCCAACCCAAATGCCCTAACTTCCCTTGCCCACTGGACATGTGAGTATTCAATACATACGCGACGAGCTGCAAAATACGTGAAGACCTGCACAAGATAGTCTTATAACACCTGACGACCCAAGAATGCTGAGACGCAGTTTCGGAAATCGTGCGAGTCCATACTGTGCAGTTCTCCTTTCTTTCGCAATCCCCCAGATGCAATGTTTTGCGCTGCAGTTGCGTGGCAGGATGGAACCTTGGGTGTGGATGAGGTCTACAGCAGCATCTTACGCAAGGCAGACCCAAAGATATCTGCAGCGGAAGCAAAGCAGATCTTCGACTCGTGTGATCACGACGGCGATGGCAAGATCAAGTTAGAGGAGTTGAGGGACTACCTCCACCCCGTGACTGCCAACGAAAGCATGGCCTACAGGAACTCGGGAGCCCATGAGGCCTTTGCCTGGGAGTGTGAGGGTGGGTTGCGGGCTAGCCTGGTCAGTCCAACCTGAAAAGGAAGAAAGAAGAGGCTGCCCTTTCTATTCATGTATGTCTGTGTAACAATAAGCGTATATGGCACTGGAGTCTTTACGGACCCGATTCAAATTGAATCGGCCGATTCAATTCGAATCCGGCCCCGTTTTGAAAATCGAAGACCGATTAAGCAGCTCAAAGCGCTTAATCGGCCAGTCCCCGGATCGAAGATTGAAGATTGAAGATGCTCGGGAAACTTTCCCTGGTCATCTTCGATCTTCAATTCCAGGGGCCGATTCAGCACTTTGAGGTGCTTGTGAGGTTTTGCGTGCCACCCCACGCAGCTTAGTTCTTATTCGCCAAAACCCTAAACGAACAGGGGCCTCACTCTTTGATATTTAGCGATGAGGACTTGGGGAATAGGATTTGTTGTTAAGATGTAAGGGCTCTGCTCTTTAGGTTTTTAAGGATGCTCTAGAGAGCTTAGGGCATATATAGGACTTGGGGAATTGAACTACGGAAATAAGATGTAGGGAATAAGGTTTAGGGATCCCGCTCTTTGGGAAACTGGGTGGTTTAGGCAATAGGAGCCTCAAACTCTAAAAAGGAGAGCTTTTATGTAAATCCTAAACAGCAAATCCTATTCCTTGAATCCTTGTCGCTAAGCCCTCAAGACTGGGATCCCAAAATCTTGCTCCCTAAATCGTATTCAACTAATCCTATTCCCCATATCCTACTGCATAAAAGGCGGGTAAACCCTAAACCCTAAACCCTAAACCCTAAACCCTAAACCCTCCTTAAAAGTGAGCCTGCTTCCCTAAATCCTTTACGCGAAAAAAAATCCTGAAGAGCGGGATCCCTAAATCACATTCCCTGAATCCCTACATCTTGTTCCCTTTAGGGTTTAGGGTTTAGGGTTTAGGGTTTAGGGTTTAGGGTTTAGGGTTTAGGGTTTATCTTCTGTTAAAAATCTTGCTACCTTCTTTTGTTTTCATTAAGCTTTATTCCTTAGATCCTGTTTCTAAATCCTGTTTGTTTATGGCAGAAATGACCCTTATCTTCCGATACGGAGCTCTGAGTCTTTTTCCTATATCTTGCTCCACAAATCCTCCTCCTAAATCCCACGCGCGTTTAGGATTCAGCGAACAAGAAGAGTTCAGCCTCGTGAGGGTTACTAAACCTCCTCTTAAGAATCTAGGGATCCTTCATGCAAATCTCCAGCTTCACATCGCCAAACCATGGAAACCCATACATAGATCTTGGGGGCGGGGGTGGTGGGGGGGGGGGGGTAGCAAGTATATACATGTACACATCCACTTACCTTCGGGCAAAGGGTTCATGCTAAGTCTCTCTGAATGACCAACAAAGCTTCTTATTGTGCCCTACGAGCTGCGAAGTATGTCATACTGCAGTGCATGTAACACATATTCTGCTTTGCTTGGATGCATCAAGACTGGTCCATTTGCGTTCATCTCAAACGTGTTGGCAGGAAGAGTCGTCAGAAAGATCTCCAGTCAGGTGGCAGGATGTTGCCAGCGACCTACTTGCCCTTGGACACCATTGCTTGGGTAGGGAAGCACGAGTACCCACAGTCTAGGACTTCGTCAGTCTGGTTGGGATGCAACTGTTGGCTGTTTAACAGAATTATTTTAATATCACGAAAGCTAGCGTAGCTAGAGCAGTCTCTGCTTGAGCAGGGAACCGGCCCTATCGAGGAAAAGAGGGGGGGGGGGCAGGATGGCCGAATTGTTGGTCTTTGAGGTCTGCGCAGCAAGCGGACACACACCAATAAGCAAAACAGCTGCACAGCAAGCGAAGATACGCCAATAAGCAAAACATCCGCATACAGTGTGGAATGTGTGGTGTGGCGGTGTTGTGTGGTGGTGTGTGTGATGGCGTGTCATGGGTGTGGTGGCGTGTTGCGGCGGAGTGATGGTGCTGCTGCTGTGGTGGTGGTGCTGGTGGTGGTGGTGGTGGTGGTGGTGGTGGTGGCGGCGGTGGTGATGTGTGGTGGCGCGTGGCGGTGTGTGATGGTGTGTGTGGTGGCCTGTCGTGTGATGGTGATGGTGATGGTGGTGATTGTGGTCCTGGTGGTGGTGGTGTGTGGTGCTGTGTGGCGTGAAGGACATATTGGAAAGAAGAAGAGGGATGGGAGAGGGAGAAGACGCGGGGGGCCTGGGGGAGAGGGGAGAGAGAAGCGGGACGGACGGGTGGAGAGAAGTGCTTTACACATCGAGTGTGGCTCTCAAGTGATACATGTATATCTTTCTATGTATGCATCTGGAGATGGACATGCAGAATGCCTAGGCGTCGGCACGATCTCCGTCACAAGGCTCCGGGGTGGAGGGTCTGACAGAGATTTTTGGGGTCCAGGGTTCAAAGGTTTTTTGTTTTCATGACGAAGCACCCGAACCGCAGGGCCCTTGAGCTCAAGCGAGAAAGGCAAGCAGCTGCGCAGTGCTCGTGGGAGATACCTCAAGGCTTCCATTCCCCAAACCCCAAAGCTTGATCCCTAGCAAACCGAAGGTTCCTCTGTGTCATCCTCGGTGCCGCAAGGCAGGGAGACGGACGTTTGGGCAAGGTTTCTTGTGGGTGTACCCACTGACATCATCTTGCGCTTCCTTTTTTGGCAGCGTACTTTGGCATACTTTCACTCATCCAGATCAAGTGTTACTTTGTATGCCAGAAACTCTACAGCTTTACTTGCGAGTGGCTGTTGCGAAGAGTACATATGCATACATATATATGTATATACTAGAGACACGTGCGTGTTTATACCAGCATACGGATGCACCTCTATCTGCCCAAGGGCTGCAGTTTTGGAGGGTGCGGGCAGGTCAGAGGGGGTCTCTTGGTGCACGCGGGCCTCTGCCTTGATTGAGGTGATTCCCAATTCAGGTTAAGCAGTGGTTGCACACGGGTGTCTCAGGGTCCCAGAACTTTCAGCTGGTTCCCCTGAACCTGCTTGCAAGATAGTGGTCGATCCCGGCGATGTCCGTCATAGACTATATGCAAGAGCTTATACGCATGTTGACGAACTTCAGGCTTCTGGCTGCAGCTGTGGGCGTTTGTTGGTGCGCTGGTCTGGCGCTTGGACTTTCGGATGCTGGGCCAGACAAGTCCTGCCAGAATTGCGAGGGCTCATGTCGCTGTAGCGGGCCGTACTTGTCTCAATTATTGGGGTTTCGTCTTTGGGGTTTTGGGGGTTATAGGGTTTAGAAGCCTCAGCCGTGTTGACTTGCTCAGTTACGCTCTGTCCGCATGGAGGATTGTGCCCCAGTCCAGCCAGGTGTAGCTGCTAAAATGAGGCCTGGCAAACGCAAACTTAGGAATGCATAAAAACATGGAGTCTGGGCTCGGAGTTTAGACCTTCTTGCAGGATTAGAGCCCCGGATCCTCTTCTCTCTCGTATATTTGCACTGTGGTTTACAAGGAAGCCCCCTCGTCTGCCTCAAGGCGCCTGCCATGGTTCCTAATTTCCTCTCGCGCAGCGACCCAGTTACCAGTAGGTAAAGTTCTAATTCCCAGTCCAACTTTTCAGACTTGCATGGCATCAGCCAGTTTTAACGCCACACCGCGGAATCGCTAGCTGTGCCCGCGTCCAAGGCGAACATGCTCTGCCAAGGCAGTACAGGGTTCAGACGGTTTCACAGTGCATGGGCCGCATGGGCTGCCATGGATGCTGGAGTTAACCGGTAGTCGGGCCGAAGAGACGGCATGCTGCATCCTGGTTTGCTGCCCGCAGTTGTTCGAACTTTTTGAGCTCCTTAAACCTCCTAAACTTCTAAACCGGTTCCGAACTGCAGAGGCACAGTAAATCACAGCACTAAGAGCAAAGACTTGATCAGGAGGCCAATGAGATCGATCGCGGCCGTGGTGGAATACTCGAGTAGGCGGGAAACAGTGGCGGCCTTTCCGGCCCGACGCCCGCTGAATTCAGCGTGAGCCGCATACTGTACAGCGCGGCCAGACGTGCAGACTGTAAACTGCACGTGCAATCGTAGATGTGTCTTTCGTGTCATCTCAAGGTCTTGTTGCACCACTGCGCGCCCTTATGCTTGGGGCATACTTGTGAAGGGTTCTTTCCAGGAAAGTCAGTGCACCATAGCCGTAGCCAACTGCAGCGTAGCTTTGCGTAGCCTCAGCTCTTCGTTTTGCTGATGCAGCTGCCGCTCCGGCGGGGCTACGCGCAGTGCTCCGACTCCCAGAAGCGTGAGCCGAGAGTTCTCGGCCCTGTGGCTTCTCGATTTAAGGCTAGGCGTGACGTAGACGTGACTTAGACGTGTGGCTTTTAGAAGCTGCACACATGCAGGGAATTCAGGGCGAGGTCAGCAGCATCCTGAGGGCCTTAACGGCCTTAACACGGTGTCTCCTGTTCATTCCTGTAAGACAACGAAGTTAAGTGCAGGCCTCGCCCAAGAAGAAAACGGGAGAACCATGGAGAACCATGGAGAACCATGTTCCATCGAGATGAAGGGGGCACACACACGCAGCACGGCGAAAAGAGGCTCTTTATTGATGCAATTGGCCCGGCTGACGGGTTGATCTCGGAGCAGCCACTGCAATCCACATGTTTGTGAGGTTTGTGCATCTGTCTGTCGACATCTCCGACTGAGCTATCTCCACTGTAGCTTTGCGTTGCTTGCATTCATATGAAAAACCTGATGTGAATATCATCAAGAATATGTTATGCATCTGCGCACGCACATAATTGTAAACGCTTCCGCGCCCCGCCTCGGCAGCCGGGCCGGCCCTAGGACAGAAAGGGAGGAAAGAGGGTTTCTGCAAAAAATGGGCGGGGGGGGTTTTGAGACTCTCTCTCTGTAGGAGCCGCCGACAGGCAGGACCTCTACGGCATCGGTTTGCAGCTCCTCCAAGTGGGGGGGGGGGGTGCCACAGGCCGATCCAGGTCTGCTTGTTCCAAACGCTTCTCGGCAGGAAGCCGAGGCGAATTTCCGATGCCCCTGCCTTTAACTGCGGTTTCCCTTGTATCTGTAATGCTCATCAAAAAACCCTACACCGGCATTCTGAAAATGGCTGTGCATATTTTGCTATCAGTATGCTTCATGTTCATGCTTTTTTTGGGTACTGCTTGCCTATGTTCCCCGCCTTAGCTTCGCGTGTATCTAGAATCGCGCAAGAAAGTCACCATACTATATTTTGAAGATTAATTCGTATATTCAGTTATAGCTATTGTTCATGTTGGGTGTTTTCGTGTACTGCTTGCCTATGTTTTCGACTGCGCTGTTGCTTGTATCTAGGATATTCACCCCAAAAAGGACCCTACACCTGCATTCTGAAGATTGATCTTGCGTATTTTGTTGTGGTGATTGTCCATGTTGTTTTCCGCGTTGCTTGCCTGTGATTTCTACTGCCGTTTCGCTTGCATCCCAGCAAAATCCCTACACCTTATTCTGAAAACTGATTTTGTGTGTTTTGTTATGCTTCTTGTTCATGTTGGTGTTTTTGTGTACTGCTTTCCCATGTTTTCGACTGCGGTTTTGCTACTATCCAGGGCGCTCGCCAAAACAACCTACACCATCACTCTGATAAACAGTTTTTCGTGTTTTGTGGATTCCCGATGCACTTGGCCCATGCTGGAAATCCTCACATGGCGCCGGGCTACGACAATCCCAACCCCGCATTCTTGGCCACGATAACTGCCCCAACATGCTCTAGCTCCATCAAATGCTTTGCTGCTGAAACCAGATATCTTGTCGCCTCGGGCATTCGCTTTGTTGACGCACGAATTCCAGAAATTCCGCCAGGTGTGAACATTCCAACTGACCACGTTGTCGAAGAGTCCTTGGTTTGTCTAACCGTCACCTTAGTTCTTTTTTGTTTGCACTTCTGCAGGAGACCATAGAGCTGCATCACATCCTCAATGGTGAACTTCGACCGTCGAGGTCCTTGGCTAGATCCTCTGCGCCCTGCTCCTCCTCAGACATTGGCTCAAGCAACCTTAGAGCAGTCTTTTCACGAAGCCTTCTGCGCTTTGCACTGTCTTTTGGACCCCCATGTGGTAACGAAGCTACATCTGTCTCGGGTTCTGGTGCATCTCGGGCATCTGTAGAACGACCCCCATGTGGTAACGAAGCTACATCTCCCTTGGATTCTGGTGCATCTCGGGCATCTTCAGGAACTCGCAGCCTCGTCTTCTGCCATGAATTGCTTCGAGGGGGTTCTGCAGCTGCTGGCCACAAAGGTGCGAAGCTCAGCTAGGTGCTCGCCGTTGCGTGGGCAGCTGGTCTTGAGGGGTGAATCTTGCGCAGCATGAGCCCCGCGACAGGAACAGTGGCGAGCCTATAAGAAGGGCGCGCAACTCTGCGGCAATTGCTGGTTCAACGCTTAGGGCCCTGGGGTCAGTGCGCGTGCTACTGTCTTAAACACCATGTCTACTACAAGACAATATATACATATAGATTCTAACCCTCCTCCAAAAACATTACATCCTAATGACAAAAATACAGCAGCACAGTATTGGAAACGCACCACAGCGCTCCCTTCTGAAACGATTAGGGGGCAGAACTTGTTTCAGTAATTCTGCAGGGGCCAGTACTCTCGACAGCAAAACATACCGGTAAGGGAAGCTGGTACTGTCCTGTGCAACCCTCGGACTTTTAGTTTCCCGGTAATGCCGCATGCCTGAAAAAGTGTAGAACAGACTCCTTCTCGTTGCCCCAAGGAGGCTGTTTCGCCCGAAGGCCCAAGGGGCCTCTTTCTTCTCTTCATGCCAGGGCTCTCGAACTGACTAGAGTCACTAGAGTTTTGGGTTGAAGATGGTTGAAGTGAATGCAGCAGATTGTCGACTCGGATTAGGTTGCAGTTGTTGTGTTTGGGGATTTAATCCAAATCAAAGGCCCAAACCCTGAACTGCGCCGCAAGCCCGGCAGGCGAAGCGGCCCGCGCCCATCGAGCTGAAGGTGCTTGAGCTATCATTCAGCAAACGGCTTTGAGCTAATCGAACTGAGATACCTGCTTGCATGAACAATGGAAAAACGCATTGGATCTAGTCAATTCGTGTAGCTTTTCCGCAGTTTACGGTCTAGGAGTTTGGATCCAGACCGAGCGTTTTCATTGATCTGGCTGTGCTCCCGTTGTTGTCTCAAGCAACTGTAGCGCCCCCTGTTTTTATGTAGCAACCTAGTCATCTGAGTCATCTGTAGACAATTTTTGCGGACACTTGAAATCACAGCCAAATACAATTGCTTTCGGCGCTTCAGGCTTCAGGTTTCTGATGCTGTTTGGCGATGGACCTAAAAGTGTTGATTAGGGATCCAGCGTGAGCAAACAACGCCAACGTATCATCTACGAATCTACGCCGCGCTTAGAAGGAGCTCAGACGCAGTTTTCTTAGTTTTCTTGACTGATGCATCTTGTTGTTGTACTAGCAAAGCCTGTTTTTGATAGGCAGTCTAGAGCTGGACGGCTTAGATTCGGAAGACTTCGTCCCATGTCCTAGTTCTGACTTCATGGTTATGCCCATAAAGGCAGGGACCACAAGGACGCAAACCCCTAGCTTGGCCCTACCAGCAGATTTTGTGCGTTGCAGTGCCGAAAGGATATAGGGAGCTCAGACGAAGCGTGACGAAACGTATGTAATTTGGCAGCTGTTGTCAACATATAGAGTCTTGCTGAGGTCGTGACAAGGAGCCTTGGCTTGGATTTATGCTCTGCGAGCTTTGGGTTGAAAGGCGTTTGTTTTCTTCGGGGTGGGGCGGCACAGGACAGAAAAGGGAAGCCCGAACTTTCGTTTGGAGCCTCGGCTTGACACACACACACACCTCATCACAGGCGGTGCTCTATCAACAGTGACAATGGTACTTGCTTTTTCAAGATCCTGCAGGACATGAAGCGTCTCGGATGGTGAATTTAAGACGCAAGGGCTCTGCGTGCGTTTCACATCACATTCGTTCTTGAAAAGCTTCCGGCAAGCTGATGTCAGGATAATAGACTTGGGGCGGGGTTCTACCATCATTTGCAGGCCTCTGCTATGACAGAAATGCTCGCGGCTGCGTGCCGGTAACGGGGCTTTAAACAGAAACTGTAACGGAAAGGAGCGGAGCTGTAACCGAGCCGCGCCGGATCTGCAAAGAAGCGCTACCGGCTGTAGCGGAAGCTGGAACGAAAGCTGTAACGGAGATGTAACGGAGGTGCCACGGAGCTGTAGCGGAGGTGCAACGGCTGTAACAGAACTGTCCATAATATAGACTGTTCACCGTTGGGCTCTTTCTGCGCGTAGTAGGATCCCTACTACGGAGTTACGGTTCAACTCCTAGTCCTGAGCAGAAGCTCAAACTCAGGACTCCAGCAACAAGCTATACCCAAGGCCGAGAACAGGCGGATAAACAGATGTTAGATGGCTTATTGCGCAGCAAACCAAATCCAATCAAGTTCATCTAGTCCTACCGCGCTGAAGCCACGAAGAAGTTCCCGAGACAGGCACCCGCCCCCCCGCCCCCCATAAACCCTCCCCCCCCCCCATCTCGAACCTACTGCTCCGAGCCTTGAAAAAAAGATTGCAAGCCCCAAAACTTAAGCCGCGTGGCCCCAAAAAACGTTCGAGGCACTACGCCATGGACAAGGACGAGCATCCTCTGGAGGCTGAGAATTTGAGATGCTGAGGGCCAAAGACATGGGCTGCGGGGTGCTGAGGGGCTAAGCAAGATAGTGCTCCATTCTGTTCGATGTCTGGTACCACAACCCAGGGTTCTCCAAGATAAATCCTTCACTGTCACTCTCTACGGGAGCTCTGTCTTGTTATTCTCTATTTGGCACGTTCTTTCAGGATGACCTGATGAGCCTACCTGCCCAAACTGTTGTGCCGTTTCTTTTTCTGCAAGTCTTGGGGAAGGGTCAGTATGGCTTTGCAGCACAGAGCCTGGGCATGTCTGGGTTGAGACATGTCCAATCCCACAGCCTTTCGGTCTTGTAGATTCCGGTCAGGTAAACGTGAAAGCCAAAGGGCTGTGAAAACAGCAGTTGCGCAAGGGCAAAAGTTCGAACCCCGATAGTGAAGCCAAGACTTTAACTCCTGAACCCTTCCTCCTTGAATCTCCCAACGCTGAATCTGCCATGTTCCGCAGGCTCTCTACGAGGCTGCGCGACTGTTGTGGGAGTCAGACTGTCGTTCTTAAATAGGCATAATTGGTCTTGGAGACCCACTGTCCATTGAAGGCTGGGTACAACCGTGCCCACTGAAAGAGCCATTTTGCCGCAGCAAGATGTATAAGCGCAGTGGGTCCGGTGACAAGAAACGAAAGGTTGCAATTCTCAGATATGTGAAAGCATGTAAAGGTTTGTGCATTTAATGTGTAATGCGGGCGTACTGCCAAGATCTGAGAAAGCACTGAAGGACTACCTATCCGACATCTGCAACCTGGGTGATTGTGTAGAGAAGGACTGCCAGTGAGGGCATTGGGCCGCCGGCCGCTTGTGATGTTTTGATGTGGGCATGTAGGACCAGGGCATACAATCAGGTACTAGTTACTAGAGGGAGCCGTGCTGGAACTTGGTACGGAGAAGCCCAGGCTCCAAAATGCAGGACCCTAGATATTGGCCAGACCCACCATGAACGTGCCTCCAAAAGCGGCGCCAGACATGTAGATTCGGGGTCTACACGTTGCACACTTTGGCTTGGACGGCAGGCGACATGACGAGGTTTTGTTGCGCTGCGAAGTTCAGGTGGCATGTTAAAGGTTTGAGGTAAGATCGATGCGTTACATACTTATAATTGTAAGCGCTTGCGCGCGCCGCCTCGGCAGCCGGGCCGGCCCACGTCTCGGGGGGGGTTTGTGAAAGTTCCAGGCGTCAGGGGGTTTCAGCGAGGACGTTTCAGGCAGGGGGGGTCCCGGAAGTCTGCTCCCTCCACCAGAGGTCCGGGGGTCCGTCACTAAAATCTGTGTGGGGGGAAGGGTTGGGTTAGGGGGAAGGAGACCGGATCCGTGTCTGCTTGTTCCAAGCGCTTTTCGGCCAGAGGCCGAGGCGAATACTAGGGGAAGCAAGCTCCTGGTGTTCTCCGCTTGTCGGGGTGAAGTTGGCCCGACCGCGCACAAAGGAGATGCTCGAGCGGCCAGGAGATTCGGCCCAACACCCAGACTGTGAGCCAGCGAAAGTCCCCTCCCACTGCGTAGGTGTAAGGAGCTTCTACACCAAGATACAGTGCTTTTGCTTTTAGCCCGACGTAGGGCCTCTCAGTGAGTGCTTTGGTCAGGGCGGCTTGGACCTCGAAGCTGTGAACTCTAAGTTAGAGTCTCTCGTGCCCGTCGTGCCCGCAGGGCGCGGGCTTCGAAATTGTCACCGTTGGGCTTAGGGTTTAGGGTCCGCCTTGTTCTTTGGTGCAGGGTTTGGGGTTGTACGGTTGTACGGTTGAGGGTTTTTTTGGCGGCCATCACCAAAATCTGACCCATACTCCTGCATTAAAAGCCGGTACGCATACCCGAACAAACAGTTTTTTGGGAGCCTCCCATCCTCTTTCACTCTTCAACAGTCTAGCATAGCGTACCCCAAATCTCTAAACCGCAGCACCCGAATACCCTAAACCCTTAAGCACTCCACCCTGAAACCCTTACACCCCAAAGCCTGAAACCCTAAAAGCCCTAAAGCCCGAGCTCCAAAGATTTGAGGACAGCTTTGCAGCAGGTGCTTGAAAGGCTTGAGGCCTTTAGGATTCACGCGAGTTCAAGTTTCTTTGCCACCCTTCAGGGAAGCCTCAAGCCCTAAGTCCCAAAGATGGAAGTGCCAACCTTAAGCATCCCAGTGTAGACCCCTCAACACTCCTGAAACTTGATGCAAATCATGGGCCCTTTCTTGAAACAGCTGGATCACCCGAAACTGTTTCACGATCCTGAGCTCGGGTTGGGGCCTAGAGCCCCCCGAGAAGGCAAGTACCTTCTTGAAGATGCCTTTCTCTTGGCCCTTTTTAAGGGCTCCTCGGGGGTGCAATTGAGCTTGTGGGTTTCGGGTATAGGGTTTTTTTTCGGGCTTGGGGTTTGTGATTTCCCGAAAAGCCAACACGCAAAGCCGCCGACACCCTTAGCAATACACGACACTGCGTCTTGTTCGAGCAACGTCAAGCATCCGGTGCAGCATGTTGTATAGAGGAGCAAGATCGCTGTACATACCGGTGTTTTGGGCATGGTTAGAGCAACATGGTCGTAACCACCCTCCCTACTGAAAGATCCGCGAAGAACCCCGAAGCACCTGAAAACAAGCAAAACCCTCGGGTCAACTGGTAGTGCCTTAGCAAAAGCAGCGCGACCACCCCCAGGAATACTGCACAACAAAGACCTCTGGCCTGAAAGTGAAGGAGCAGCGGGAGGGGCGGTGGGCGGGGGGGGGGGGGGCAGGATGAAGGGTTGGGAATTAAGGGGTTTAGGTTTGTTAGGGATATAATATAGGAGGACAGAGTTAAGAAGAGTGCAAAGACGAGATACGGGTCAATGCACGCAGGTACTTGTCAATGATGTAGTCCAAACCCCTAAACCTTAAACCTTATAAGCCCCTTTAAGCCATTCGAAGCCCTATGATTCCTTATGAACCCACATAAGCCCACCTCTGCACAGCCCCTGTAAATTCTGAAGCCCCAAACCCCAGCAGGACCTGATCGCAGCTGCCGAGTCCAAAAAGAAGGTCCAGGCCGAATCCGCAGGTTGGTTGTGGTTGTGACCGTGGTCGTAGTCGTGCTCGTGCTCGTGGTCGTGGTCGTGGTCGTGGTCGTGGTCGTGGTCGTGGTCGTTCTTGTTCTTGTTATCGTTCTTGTTCTTGTCCTTTTTTCTTCTTGTTGTTGTAAGATTCTGGCCCAAGCATGCGGATTTTTCTTCTCTTAGCCCTAACCCACAAGACCTAAACCCTGAACCCAAAACCTTAATTAAAACGCAAAGCCCTAACCCTAGACCCCAAACCCGAAACCCGAAACACTGAATCCCAAACACTAACCCTGACCAAGCCCCATAAGTAGCAAGAAGTCATAGATATTTGTTGTAACTGTGCCTCCCAAAAAGGTAGGATTGCCGGCGCGCCTGAAACCATGATGAGGCCGAGGAGGGTGCATCGTCCTTCGCAAGCCATCGGGGCTTTGGCGTGATTTACCAGGCCTGGCACTTGGAGGCGTTTCCTGTTTAGGGTTTAGGGTTTAGGGTTGTTGTTTGCTGTGAGGCGGGGTGGGGACAACCTCTCCCCCCCCCTTTGCTGACTTGGGGTATGATATTCAAGAAACCCACCTTACCCACCTTGTCACAGTGCCCCCCCCCCCCACCCCTGCACCCCAAAAGGGTGGGTAATTCGGGACGCTAGGAGTCCTAGCAAAAAACTCCTAAACCTTTCAACCACAAGAAGAAGATCCCAGACCCGCAAAACCTTTGAAGCCGTGAAACCCCGTGAAACCCCGAACCATACTAGGCAACCCTTCACACTAAGCCCCAGACTCCAAAACCCGAAACCATACATAAGCCCTAGGCTCGAAGCAGTAAAGTCATGTAAAGCCCCCACCCCTACCCTATGCCCGGAAAAGAGTCACTTGCCCCATCACCCTATAAACCCCATAAACCCTAAACACGAAGCAGAAGCTGCAACCCCACTCCTCAGGTGGGGCGCTGCGAGCTGCCGCAGTCAAAGGCCTTGGAGTGTGGGGGCTTCGATTATGTAATCATGTAAGCATATAGTACGCTCATAAGAGTAATGTAGTTCAGGGTGCAGTGCATTCCGGGTTTAAGCTGCAGGGTTGACAGGGTTGGTAGAGTTGGAAGGGTTGGAAGGGTTCATAGGGTTCATAGGGTTCAGGGTTTAGAGGGTTTAGAGGGTTTAGTGGGTTTAGTGGGTTTAGTGGCTTTAGTGGCTTTCGGGCTTATCATGTTGGGTTAGATTCGAGGCTTGCGGGTTGGGTTTAGGGTAGAGTTTTTATGGTTTAGGGACTTGAGGGCTTGTGTTGGCGGATTTTTCGGGTGTAGGGTGTTGGAAGTTCGGGTGCTACAAGTAGGTTCCAGGGGCCTGGGGTTGCGGATCCCCAAGCCCCCTAGACCTTAAAGCTTGTATTCAGGAGGTCTGGGATTGATAGCTTTTGCTGCGCAGAGCCCTCTATCCCTGAATCAATTTCTTGGGTTTAGGGCCTTTTGGTTTAGGGTGGGCCGGGAGGGGTGGGGGGGGGGGGGTACAAACCAAAGACTCTATTCGGTGGTCTTTTTTGCGGGGAAAAAGGCTTCCGCCGGTAAAATGTCCGGGTTCAGAGTCCCCTTAACTCGAGTTGGTCTGGTAGGGGGGTGCCTGTAGGGTTGGTGTAGGGCTTGGGGTTCAGGCTCTGGGTTTATTCCCGAGTCTATACTCAGAAGCTGAAACTGGTGCAAGGAAGAGCGGCTCGCGGCAGAGGCATGAATGCTTTGCTGTCGACTGTTGGGATTTGGGGATGTGCTGGGTGTTGGGTCCACTTCTAATGTTCGCCTGACCCCGAAGCCTCACTCCTAAATCCCTGACACAAGTCTTGGAAGTTCTACAGCGTAACCCATTCCCAGGCGTGTTCTCTGGAGCAGGATGCTTGTGGTCGACCCGTCCTGAAATCTTGCATCCCTATACCTGACCACCAGGCTTGAGGGGGTGTTGAGGCTTTCGAGGTATTTTAGGTCTTTTGATCTGAAGATGTCTGAAGGGTTTGGGGTTCAGCGTTGACTCCTGTTGAGCCATATTTCCGGCGAAGAGGCGCCACACCCTGAGCCCTAAATCCTAAGCCACGCAAAGGCTGTCTTCTTGCAGCCTCTCTTCGAACATCCGAAGACCCATGTTCAGGGTGCTTCGTCCCAGCGCACTCGATTAGCGCAGCCCAAAACCTGTAGAAGCTTGAGCTGTGGACTGTTTCCCCAAGCCTTGAAGTATTCCTTGACAGGTTTGCGAGTTGCGAAAGAGGCTTGCCACGATGGAGCTCGAGCCCGGCCGGCCCAGTGGGAGATTTAGGGCTTCGGGCTCCTTTGGGCCATTTTGGTTCGACCCAACCACCCCCCAGAGCTGCTCTGTAAGCCTAAACCTTGGGGGAGTCCGGGCGCAGGTGCTACTTGGTAGGTCTAAAGAAACTTCTCTTAAATGGCCCCAACTTCCTAAACTCCAACCCCTTCCCCCAAGAGGCCTCTTGGACCAAAACTATGCAAGGTTGGAGGAGTTGCGGAGCAGGGAGCGGGAGGCCTCCATCCCAGCGCCTTGTCGGGAAGTGTTTTTTGGGTTTTTTGGGGGGGCTTTTGGGGGTTTGGGGGGTTTAGGGGGTTTAGGTTTAGGGGGTTTTGGGGCTTGGCTTGATTGGGATTGGGGTTGATTCATCATCGCAGCGTTTCCTTGGGTCTGGAGTCGCCACCGTGCTTGTGAGCCCCGAGGTCCCTGCTGCAAAGCTGGTCCTTCACTCTTGCAAGTCAGGAACGACTTCTATTTATCTCTAAGGCTTTGTTTTGAGGTGTTCAATGTTTCACGCCAAGCGCGAAGCTCCCAAAGGACAAGAGTTTGGGCGCTTGAAAGCTTGCGCTTCAGTTGTGTAGCGCAGGAACGACACCAGGCTTCCTAGAACTGGGAGGGCTCTGGGGGGCCAATAGAAACCCGAAGTCTATGCGGAGGGAACAGGTGGCAACAGCATTTGGTGCTGCCAGGAGGAGTTCTTCGACTGTTTCGACTGAGAGCTTCCTGGTGCCTGGAGCATGTTTCCCTCATGTTTTCCCACCCAAAACCTTGAACCCTTCGTTTAGGGTTCGACCAAAAATACGCCCACCAGACTAGCCACGTTCAGCGCACGGCAAAGTTCCACGCGCTACCTTGCCCGTCAAAGACGGGCCGAAAAGTGCCTTCCTCGTAGAGGTTGCTGCGCCAGATTTTCGGGTGCCCCTCTGCATGTTGTGCATGGGCGCCCCCCCCTCTCTTTTTCCAATCGCCTCTCTGATTAACGTTCGCCGCCTTCGGTAAAAACGTATTGCCAGGCTTTGCCAAGCTCAAGACTCCTACTTATGCCCTGAATAAGGTTCCTGAAAGAACCCCAGAAGTCCACTTCAAATCCTTGAAAAAACTCCAGGGTGAGACGATGGGAACGCGGGGGGTCTAGGTGTACATAGGGTAGCGTGCCACATTGAGATTGCATGCTTGCTAGAGAGTGCCGGCCAGATCTTGCAGAGCCGATCCATCATGCGCGCATCTTGTCCTCGCCACAAAGCACCTATGTACCTGCACAGGAGCCTGTTGGCCCCCTTATAAGGCTAGTTGGTGTGTGTTTCCAAAACATGTGTCTTTCGCATGCTTTCGAAGGACTCAGCCTGACGCATGTTATATCCAGTTCTGTGATCGAAGCTGCCGGAACCACTACAGTATCCTTTCATGAACATGCGATGATGATTCTGTTCATGTATGCGGTGAGAGTATTCTGCTACAGTACCTGGTTCGCCAGCTCAGCGACGACGCGAAGGGCAAAACGAAGTCCGTGGGCGGAGCAGTAGAGGTGCAGGAGCGCACTGCACAGTGCTAAGGTCATGCAACGGCATATTTGGGTATGTAATAGACTGCTAAGTGAGTAGGTGTGCATCGATCGAAACAACGGTGAAGAACAGATGCCCAGTAGTGCTGATAGGGATGGCCAAAAAAATCTGGGTTTTGGAAATATGCTACACTTTTCAAGGTGCAAGAGCATCTGCCCTAAACGAACTCTAAACCCTAAACCCTGCAGCTTCAGGATGCGCTTTGGTAGCATGGCCATATGTTTTTTGGGATTGGGGTCGTGCTTTTTTTTTACCTCAGACAGCATTGGAGTAGGGTTGTTCAATGTGGTCCTTAATCAGGAGCACTGGCGTGACTGTGCCTATTGTGTGTGATGAGGTCGCTTCAGCAACAGGACTACTGTTATGGAGGTCCCCCAAGGGATCCTGATTTAGATCAGGTCTTACATGTTGAAATCGGTGCTTTGGGGCTTTTTCTCACCAAGATTATGTCCGATCACTGTTGTAGCTTTAGGATGAGAGTTTTGAGGTTGTGGCAAGATGCGGGAGTTTCCAGCAATGCGAGTGCTCCTTCATGCGCTCTATTACAGCGGAATCACTTTTAACGGCCTCGCAAAGGGACCCCAAATCCTAGACCTGCAACCCTAGACCCTGTTTCGTAACCCGCTTGTGGCAAGTAAATGCTGTCGGCTCAGCTTAGGGTACAGTGATGGTCAATTGGGTCCGGCATGAACGTTATGACAGGTGCGTGCCATTTCAGGTTAGGTTCACGGCACCACTCGCGCAATGGGGTGGTTTGGGCGCAAAATTCCTTATTTCGCAGCTCTGGAAGTACTCAGTTTCACGCCGCATTTGGATAGTTCCCAGAATTGGGGACCAGTTTCTTTTTTCAATGGGCTATCCGCGCGTCCTGCCCCATGGATATCTGCTTGCGGGACAACGTGTAACGAGCTTGGCCTGGTGTTCGAAAAGGTCCAAGTACTCGAGGACCAATATGATATAGACAAGTCATGGGGTCACTGGAGGTTTCACGGCAAATTGATCTTCAAGCCCACAGGAATCGTGTTGGGCAAAGTTTCTTAGGCTGTGCTGTGACCTGGACCCATACAGCCCTGGCGACGGGCACCGGTCCGGGTTGGCAAGCGAAGTACAGAGTCCTTGCCAGCGGAGGCTTCCTCCTCCTCCAAATGTTTGACTTCGCTGACCTCGCCGCTGGGATGGATCACAGTATCGGGACCCTCAACCCTAAAACCCTATAGCTCTAAACCAAAATGTATAAAAAAAATGGGTAGTAGAATCCTCTTGAAAATGGCCACACAAGTAAGTCCCTAATTTTTGCTGAGGCGCGAAGAGAAGCGGACTTGCGGACTTCAGCGACTTACCTTTGAGGCCCCAGGCAGGGGTGTTTGTATGGGGCTACACACTCTCGAGGGCATGAATAGGATCCCTGTAAACACGAAATGCAGACGGTATCGGATGTCCTCAGCATGCCCAATGCCTACCAGGCTTCTTTGGGAGAAATACACTTAGGAGTGTAGTATGGCTCTATGATTGCTGGTTCATCCCCCTTGGACCCCTAGTCACGACCCTGGTGCAAGGAGCAACGGGGCTCACAGATGACTCAGAGATACGTCGGATCTGGCGATGAGTCGAGACGACTGGAGGCAGCCATGGGCGATGGCGGATACGCAGTATGGGCCTAGTGTCTTCCACCGGCTGGATTCTCACGTGCTTATGTCCCCGACTTTGCAACAAGCAAGCTTTGTAATTGTCCCATGGTTTTTAGGATTTTGTGTCCTTGGACCAACGGCCGAGCTTGCATTTGCTTTGCTACATTCCGATGAAGCAGGTTTGGCCAGGTAACCTCATGCTCTCCGTCTCCCCTAGAAGTCCATCCTAAGGCTGAACGCCAAAATGTGAAGTCCGAAATCCTCAAGCCATGGCCCCGTCCTTCAAGTAAGGCCCACGCACGGTGACGAAAGGGAGCGCAACAGACAAAAGAGTAGCCTGGCTTAGATGTTCGGAGGTGGGTCAAAGCATATTTGTGCACATAGGATGACACCCAATACAGCTGGGAGGATGCAGGATTCCTTCGGTGCCGGTCTGAGCCTATGACACCAAACAACCTGTAGTGTAGATTGTAGATCAACCCAACACCTACAGCCGAAACCCGAACCCTACATAAGCCCTCAAACCCGAAATCCAATGTTGCAGATCAACTCCCAAAGTGAGTGGCCCTAAGTCCCAAGCCCTAAACCCTAGAAACCCAAATTGAGTGGCATCTGCATTGCCGAGCCAAGGGGCTGATGGAGGCCCGCTCTTCCCACTTTCCATCTTCGCAGACGGAACCTCGGATTTCTTTGGAGGCTGGGTTGTTTTTTTCGGGCTTCGGGTACTAGCCCTAAGCCCTAAACCCTAGCCCTACACCCTAAACCCTAAACCCCAAACCCCAACCCTAAGCCCTAAGGTTTTGGGTCAAGGCCCGAAGCCTTTCCGAGGACGTGTCGAGATTTCGCCGAAGTGTTACAAGCTGAAGGAGAGGCATCTTTTGGCAACCTGTGCAACTGTTTGGAATGACATTTTTCATCTTGACCCGTAAGCCCTAAGCCCTAAGCCCTAAACCTCCAACCCTAAACCCGAAATGATGTCGACACCAGGCACTGAGCTGCTGGCCAAGATGCCCACGTCCAGCAGCGGAGGAGCAGCCCGACGCCAACACCTCAGTCTCGCAAGATCGCCGCCCACGCAGAGCTCCAACGATTCATCCGCCAAAGGAGGGTGTAAACAGGTCACTCTTGAGAGATACTTTCGTGGTTCCAGTGCGATGGCAGCCCAGTCTCTTCCATCACACACTTCGGCTCAGGGCTTGGCAGTGCGTGGGCCAATGGTTCAATCCATGGAGGCCTTGAGGATGCTTCCGATGGCGAGGCTTTGACCGAGGCGGTTCAGTCTACTCAGACTCAGACCTTTCGGAGGCTCTTGATACGCTTGATGTCGAGGATTCCATGGAGGAAGGCCTGGATAACATGCTCTCGTCTTCCTCGGGGGAATGAGCTTGTGGGTGTCGGCATGGGTCCCAAGCTTCCCAGGTTTGCCTGACGCGGTTACTCCACGATGCTGCTGTCATTTGCAGGGGCGCTGTATCTTTGGTATGATGTGCGATTTCTCGCACGATGACGCTCAGAGGGGGCCCTGCCAGTTTGGGGTCGGCTGCTGGCCTGGGCATGGGAAACAACCAAGCACCCAATTGGGTTGCGGCACACCGGCACATTGCTACGTTAGCCATCGTGTCCTTCGCATTTGGCCGGCGCAGAAACACGGGGGTTTGTTTGGGGGGGGGGGGGGGGGGGGGGGGGGGGGGCGGTGGTGGTAGGGGGATTGCTGGAGTCAGGGTTTGAGGTGTATGGGGGACGGGCCGGAGATAGTCGGCTTCTTGTCACTTGAAGGTCGGCAAACTACTAGAGTACTCGGCCACAATAGTGCGTCTGAGCCCTGAGCCCTAAACCCTAAACCCTAAACCATCTCTCCGGCGCTTTTCTGGCTCAAACTCGCTAATCCCAAGACTAGGTGCAAAAGCCTTTCACTTTCCTTCGCAAACCGCTTACCGTGCAGCGATGCTGCGCCCTACCATTTGTTGGAGTTCCTGGGCGCGCCCTCAACCCTAAACCATCCTAAACGGGGGCTACATTTTTTGGGGTGTTTTTTTTTCTTTTTTTTTTTTTTGGGGGTTTCCTTGGTTTTCCTAGGGAAGCGACGGGTTTGCTTGCGTTTGGCTCCTTTTCCTTGTTTTTCCCGGGAAAATACGATTTTCGTGCTATCTTGGATGGCTTTCGTGCCTTGCACGTAGGTTTCTCTATTCCTTCTGTATTTCGATATGCAGAAGGAAAACTTCAATTCCTTCGCGGAGGAAGGAAGGAATGAAGAAGGGAAGAAGGGAAGAAGGGAAGAAGGGAAGAAGGGAAGAAGGGAAGAAGGGAAGAAGGGAAGAAGGGAAGGAGGGAAGGAAGGAAGGAAGGAAGGAAGGAGGCAAGAAAGGAAGGAAGGAAGGAAGGAAGGAATGAAGGAGGGAAGAAAGGAAGGAAGGAAGGAAGGGAGGAAGGAGGGAAGCAACGACAAACCGACAAACTTAACAATATCGAGAACAACAACGGCCACAACAGCAACAGCAAGAATAACAATGATAATAGTATAAAGCAAAAAAAACAACCACAACAACAACAGCAACAACAGCAACAACAACAACAACAACAACAACACAACAGCAACAGCAACAGCAACAGCAACAGCAACATCAACAGCAACAGCAACAGCAACAGCAACAGCAACAGCAACAGCAACAGCAACAGCAACAGCAACAGCAACAGCAACAGCAACAGCAACAGCAACAGCAACAGCAACAGCAACAGCAGCAGCAGCAGCAGCAACAACAGCAACAGCAACAGCAACTGCAACAGCAACAGCAACAACAACAACAACATTTAAATTATTCAAAACATTTAATTAGGGGTAAATCTGGAGACCACGGGAATATTAAAATTCTTTAAATTATTTAAATTGTTTTTCGCGTTTTCGGATTTAACTAATTTAAATAGTTTAAATAACTTTCATTCGGTAGTAATCTCCAGATTTCCCGCTAATTGAATTCATGTAAATGATTTAATTAATCGAATTTACCTAAATAATTTAATTCGGCCGAATTAAGCTATTTAAAATATGTAAATTGTTATTGGCGTTTTCGTAAATAGTTTAATTCCATGGAATTAAATTGTTTAAATAAATTAAACTATTTAAGTTACTTAAATTAATTTAAGTAGGGGTAACTCTGGAGACCACGGGATAGTTAAATTATTTAAATTATTTAAATTGTTTTTCGAGTTTTCGGATTCAATTAATTTTTCTAATTTAATTCGTGGAGTTAAGTTTTTTAAATAAATTAGATTATGTAAATGATTTAAATTACGTTAATTAGGGGTAATCTGGAGACGCCGGGATAATTAACATAATTTAAATTGTAAAATTGTTTGTCGAGTTTTCGGATTTAATAAAAAATTAAAACGGTAGTAATCTCCAGATTTACCCCTAATTGAATTCATGTAAATAATTTAATTAGTTCAATTTATTTAAATAATTTACTTCGGCCGAATTAAGTTATTTTATTTAAATTGTTTTATGGCGTTTTCTGATTTAATTAATTCTGTGGAAATAAATTATTTAAATTTGTTTTTTAAATAATTTAATTTATTTGAATTAGTTTACTTAGGGGAAAATCTGGAGACCAAGGGAGAATTAAAGTATTTAAGTTATTTAAATTGTTTTTCGAGTCTTCGGATTTAATTAATTTCAATAGTTTAATTCCGTGGAATGAAATTTTTTCAGTATATTAAATTATTGTAATTATTTGAAGTCATGTAATTAGGGGTAAATCTGGAGACCATGGGATAATTAAATTATTCAAATTATTTAAATTGTTTTTCGCGCTTTCTGATTCAATTTGTTTCAATAATTTAATCCGGTAGCAATCTCCAGATGTTGCCTTAATTGAATTAATTTAGACAGTTTAATCATTTTAATGTAAATAATTTAATTCGGCCGAATTAAAATTTGTTAATTTTTTTTTAATTGTTTTTGGGCGTTTTCGGATTTGATTAATTTAAGTAGTTTAACTCGGTGAATTAACTTATTTGCATAAATTAAATTACTTAAATTATTTAGACTAATTTAATTAGAGGAAAATCTGGAGACCATGGGATAACTAAATTATTTACATTTTTTAAATTGTTTTTCGAGTTTTCGGATTTAATTAATTTAAGTAACTTAAATCGGTAGTAATCTCCAGATTTACCCCTACTTGAATTGATTTAAATAATTTTATTAATCCAATTTGTTTCAATAATTTTATTCGGACGAATTAAATTATTGAAATTGTTTAAATTGTTTTTCGCGTTTTCGGATTTGATTAATTTAAATAACTTAATTCGGTGGAATTAAATTATTTAAATAAACTAAATTATTTAAATTTTTGAATTTAATTAAATTAAGGGTAAATCTGGAGACCATGGGAGAATTACGTTATTCAAATTCGTTAAATTGTTTTTCGCGTTTTCGGATTTAATTAGTTTAAATATTTTAATTCCGTGGAATTAAGTTTTTTAAACAAAATACATTATTTTAATTATTTGAATTTATTTAATTAGGGGTAAATCTGGAGACCATGGGAGAATTATCTTATTTAGATTATGCAAATTGTTTTTCGAGTTTTCTGATTTAATTAATTGAAACAATTCAACTCCGCGGTAATCTCCAGATTTTCCCCTAGCTGAATTATTTATTTTAGTTTATTTAAAAAAATTCTGCCGAAATAAATTAATTTGATTATTTAAATTGTTTTTCGCGTTTTCGGATTTAATAATTTAAATATAGTTTAAATAGTTTAATTCTGTGGGGTTAAATTTTATAAATTCTTAAAATTGTTTTCGAGTTTTCGGATTTAACCAATTTAAATATTTTCATTCTGGAATTACAATATTTAAATCATTTTCATTGCTGTTTCGCTTTTTTCGGATTTAATGAATCATTTTTAAATTCAGCAAATTTGCATTATTTAACAAATTATAAAATATTATTGTAAGCGAAAGAAATAGACGTCAAAATGGTTCTCCCATATATATATACTAATATATATATATATATATATGTAGGTTCGTACTGTATACAAGATGGAGAAATATAGTTTTCTATGATACCATAGAGAACAATGAGGTTTTCCTATGAAATTACAGAGAAAATGGAGGTTTTCCCAGTAAAATATAGAGAAAAGCACAAGTTTTCCTAGGAAAAAACGTACGTTTTCCTTAGGAAAGCCTAGGGCCATGGCACCAAATACCTCCAAAGTGTAAGGAAACTAGCGTTTTCCCCAGGAAAAACCAGCGAACAGGAGCAAAAACAAAAAAAACAAAACAAAAAGAAAATACAACAAATGAAAAACGACCCATCCTAAACCCTAGACTACCATCCTAAACCCTAGACCCTAGCCTTAAACCCTAAACCCAATACACCCTAAACCTTCTTGTTTAAAGCTTGTGGCACATGTTTTCGGCCGCCTTAACATCCTGGCTGAACCCCGAGGTCGGCTCTTGGACGCTTGTAACTGACCCTAATCCCTAGACCCTGACGCCTAAACCCTAAACCCTGAGCCTTAAACCTTGAACCCTGAACCTAAACCCTAATTCCTAAACCCTAGACCCCAAACACCGCTTAAGGCTTCATGCTGCCACTGCTGATGATTGGGGCCAGGGCGGGTGAGCGGGACACTTGCCTGGCCGGTGGGACGGGGTCCTGCGAACCCTCCCAAGGCTCCTGTGCTCATCAAGCTCAGGGGTTTAGGGGTTTTGGGGTTTAGGGGTCGAGGGGTTTAGGGTTTAGGGTTTGTGTGCGTGTGATCGTATGCAAGGCGATTCAGAAACCTGGTAGCGGCGTTCCCCGTAACCGCAGAGGTTTTTGCAGAAGCAGACCGAAGCACATATTGTGGAAATGTGCACTTTCCTCGAGTTTTTGAGGGTTGGCCATTTTAGGGGTTGCGTGGCCACTGCAAAAATGTATCGGTTTTACCACTGCTTCCAGCTTTGAGGTGCCTGAAACCGTGGCAGGCGTGGGGAATTCAGGAGAGACAGAACGGAGTGCTCAAAGCGAAGACTTTTCGGAAGCCCTGTTAGACAGACGTAGAATGTTTCAGTGTGAACCCGAACCCTTTCCCGTGTCAGGTTTCAGAAGGGTGTGAGGCAGGCAAACTGTTTTCAGACCCTGGCGTTTGCTCGCTTTGCCAAGGCTCCGAGAGCGTTCCAAATGTCGGGGCCATTGTTCTGGCGCCACTCAAAGCTCAGGACATAATCGAAGATTCTGGGGTTCGGCATTCAAATTCAAAGACCTCTTCAAGTATCTCCAGCAAACATCAGGACATTGGGTCCCTGTGCTTCTGCTTTCGCCTCTTTTGGGCTTTGGCACGGACGCAGTGAACAGCATTTCGAGTGGTTGCCGGCCTGAGATCTGATTTTTCTCGCCTCAGCAGCGCTTTTCCAAGCCTTACAGCCATCAGCATAAGGACCACCCAGACCCACACAGCCACATTTGGGACAGCAGGTGGGAACCCGAAGAAAGCCGCCCTCCACAAGCTTCTTAAACCTCGTTTCCTGCGACATGCTACGTGTCAAAAGCGGGCCGGTGTACAGGCCATGGACAAAGGACACGGCAAGCCATGCCAGAATGGACATGGCTCGGTAAACAAGGGAAAAGGTGCTTTGAGGAGATGCTGCGAGGAGAAGAGAATTGTGTAGTGCAGGGCGGGGAATGGACGGAACCAACCCCCCCCCCCCCCCCCCCCCGCCCCAGCAAACCCTGAACCCTGAAAACCCCAAAAACCCTTGCGGTCACCCGTGACGCCGCTAGCAGAAACCTACCTCAGTTCTTGTTATTCGTAGACTTTGGGAGTCTCAAAAGATGGGTTCCGAAAGCATACGGGGCTTGCAGGCTCGCGTCTCCTCGTGGGACACGAAGACACTACCTCAAGCGGCAACGGTGTAGCCTAGCCTCCTAAATTTCTTTCAGTTTCCGTGACAGCCCTTTCAGTCTCTGTAATCAGAGCGGCGGCTGCAATTTTTCTCACAGGTTGAGCAACGCTCAGCCCGATTCGGAGCTGCGTATCAGTGAGTGAGTGAGGCTCGCGTCTCCGCGTGTTGACTGTCCAAGGTCCAAGGTTCTCAGGTGATGAGCGTC